>VWPW01027381.1:4833-53461 GCA_013389825.1 Crypturellus undulatus
AAACCTGGCGTGGTAATATGCTTATTACTTGATATACTTTGCCCAGTTGAAGAAGGTAGCCCAGGGTCTGAGGAGTGTTTCTGTGTGGCTATAAAAACCTGCTGATGTCCAGCTCGGCACGTGCTCATGATGCTGCAGGTGCTTAGCACTGGGCGCCCCGTTCCCGGATTTAATCCCCTTCTTCAGGGCTGCCATCTCACAACACTTTACCTGCACTTTTTCCAGATTCTCCCCACTCCCCCACCTCGAAAAAAAGAAAAAAGCTATACCATCCATAAAAAAAGAAGAAAATACCATCCATACAATCTACTATTCGACTGTGATGCGACTTATCAGTGTAGTGCAAACGTCCCCATTTACAACTCATAACTACTCACATACACTGCAAGAAAATTTTATATGTCATAAATTATACAATCACTTTGACTCCGCGGCCCAAGCGTTAGGCAAACTGCTGCTCGCTGCCGTGTCTGACTGGGGCAGAGCGGGAGCTGGATGGAAAGGGCATGAATCCATAGGACACCAGGATTATTTGACCTGCTGCTCATGGAAAGCTGAATTTTAAAATACATTCAGAACAAGAATTAAGACTTCCTGTCACTTCTTTTGATGAGATCAAATTTAGGAGGAAACAAAAGAGGGAGGAAAATGCAGGAATCCAAATATGACTTTTTTACTGCAATGAACAGTTTAGTTTAAAAATGGAGTGTATTTGGAAAATAGCAATCTGAAAATACTCTCAGGAGCAAGGGGCATGCTCAGAGTTTTTCCACCTGGAAAATCTGGGTTTACTACTACTACTAATAATAATAATAAAATCAGAATCCCTTCTGAAACTACTTCAGCAATGGTTCCACATTGTCTGCACATCCCAGTAAATGAGTGCTAGCATATTCACTTGCAAGGTAACATGTAACATGCCACTTCGCATGTAGCCTGCTCCTCCCCAAGGGGAACAGCTAAGTACATATACTGTAAATTTGCCATAACTTTACCTAAAAGGAGCTGATACAAATTGCTTAAGGAGACTGGTTCAATGCAGCACTCGAGCAGTGCAATGGTCTTGTGTAAATGTAACATGCTCAGGATCGTCAAAGGACCTGTCTGGAAAGTGGAAAGCCAAAACGACCTCCCTTGGCCCACACAGAGGAGGACTGGGCCTCCTTTCTCCAGCACTTGGCAGACATGGCCCACATCAAAATGCACTTTTGGCCTCGTTAAGGATCTCACCAAAGCCCTTAACCATACCCCACTCGTATTCCAGGTGAGCAGGACGCCTTTGTAGACAAAAACAAAGAACAGTTTGCCATAAAGAGGAGGCTTTTTTTTAGCTGATCCCCAGATACATTACTTTCTGGTTTTGGTAAGTACCAAATACCCTTTTTATTTTAATAGTTTATGTATTGCAATTTAGAAGGCCCCATGCCATCACTATGACTTGTTATTGTGAATGTATACTAAAAACAGCTGCCATGAGCTTTTCCTTCATATTTCTAGTTTCTCATTATCAATTTCTAAAGCAATTTATTTATGGTGATGGTTATGTATATAGTTCCTTCAACATTTTCATGTATTGTTTATTTCAAATTGTTGATTTCTCTTCCTTAAGGAACCTTATTCTCCTCTACAAATATCTTTCTTCTTGATTCCACAACACAACTTTTTGAATACATAGTAAATTCATTTTTGAATACATAGTAAATTCATTTTTGAATACATAGTAAATTCATTTTAAGGAACTGAAAATTTCTATTCACGTTTTTCTATAAAAAACATTTCCTCCCAATTTCCATCATATTTTTTTTTCTTTTTTTACCTCCCCTCTTTCATTTTGGAAGATTATTTCTTTGAAAGCAACATGCTTGTAGAAATGGTACTAACTGTGAGTGTTCTCTGCATTGTATGTTCAGTGTAATCTAGTCAAAATTACTAATTTCTGGGGAACTACCAGGTTCCCAGCATAGGATTTTATTCATCTTCATCCATCATAAAGGCCAAAATAAGCTTTTCTAATTTACCAGATGTCTCCAACTCACTCTGTGTCAATTTAGAAATTCTTGTTGTTTGAAAATTAGTATAACTTGTAGAAAGTCTAGTTTGATTCTGCAAAGGAATTTGCATCTGTTTGCATGGAATTTCCCCGGGAATCATTGGTTTGTTCTGCACACAGTAGATTCCTGGTCACAGAGTAACTTTTCCTCTTCTCTGGCTATCAAATGAAATGCGAATCACTCTGTGTAAGCACTTTAATTAAACCATGTACTTTAGTCAGCAGGTCTTATTCATGTCATGTTCATGTGTCATGTTCACAAAGCTGCGAAACGAGAAAAGGCTGTTGGCAAAGGGCCGCTCTACACATGTAGTGGACATGCAGATTGCACATATATCCCTCTCCGCTTGTCCAACCCTGTATTTTTTTCAGTGTCTTTCCTTAATGAAGGCTGAGAAGCAGAAATAGAACAATTTAACCTGCTATTTTCAAGTTTTAGCAGAGTGAAATAATGCCTGCGGGTAGTCTAGTTAGTAAGTTTCTTGCTTTGTAAGTGTTAATCTGTAATACTGTCATTCCCTGGAAAATATTAGAGAGAAGTTTTTTTTTTTTTTAATCCCTTCTGTGCACTGTGACAATGCTTTTTCTCCCCCTCTAGCAACTGTTCAAGCATCATAAGAAGCAAGAAAAAATAGCCTCTGAATAAATGAAATCATTCAAATTTCCGCAACTATATTCTTCTCTCTAGAGAAAAGGGTTGTGCTGTACTTTTGCAGCTTTACACAAAAACTGCAGTAGTGGTTACTTAGGGGCTATTTCAGATTGCAAATAATAAAATATCATCACACTTCAAAGAAGACAGGAGGCCAAGAGGAAGGCCAAGAGACAATGCACTCAAGCTCATACAAGGCAAGTTCCAACCACAAGTAAGTAAAAAATATTTTCCATGAAGGTGGTCAAACCCTGGTGCAGGTTGCCCAAGAGGTTCTGGAGCCTCCATCCTCAGAGAGGCTCAAAACCCACCCGGTCATAGCCCTGAGCCACCAGCTCCACTGCGACCATGCACAGCAGGTTGGACTGGAGACCTCTGCGGGTCCTTTTGAATCCGGGAAAAAATATAGTGCATTATTATTGAAGCACACTGCAATATAGTGCATTTCAATAATCAGCCTAATATTTCCAAGGCATTAACATTTGACCATTAGCATCAGCTTCCAGATAATTGGGCAAATAAGAAAAGGCTGTCTTGGCACATGGACTGCATAAGCATTCTCTGACCCCCTCCAAGCCCTCTTTTTGTGATTGCATTTTCACATGTCCCACCTGCCTACAAGCCAACTGAACAGTGCACATGCAGGGTCTCCACCAACATCAAACATGCAGGAAACACAACCTCGCTCTCCTAGTAAAAGAGGACAGTAAGACCCTCATCTCTCTGAGTTACTAAACCAAGCAATAAGTCCTTCCTACTGTCCAAATAATTTAAGAAACACAGCGTCATGGAATAGCTGAGGCAGGAGACCGCCCCCGGTTGTCTCTTATTCATCTCCCCTGCTCTGCTTATTTGAGCTTACTCTTGGTTATGCCACAAGTCTTCAGGAACTGACATGTGTGCTTTACAGTGATGACAGCATATATACAAAAACATAGCACACCACATTAAATGCAAACATTGTAAACTTCCAAGTCTGAACCCTGTTGCCTTTACCGCTGTGTGACCATCCTGAGACTCATGCTGGCAGCCACTGCCGTTGACAGGGCTTCACTGCAAAGCTAGTACAATACGGGGAGATGAAGGCTGCAGAGAGCAGCCACTCATGCTCTATCTCTGCTGGTGGTTTACTGTGTAAGCAGAAGGGATTAGACCCTTTCGTGTGCCAAAGTTAATGAAACGTTGAATCGGAGCTGATAGCCATGACTGGTCATCATGCTAAATGGGCAAGTGGTTTGGCCTTGTGTAACATGACATGTACATAATGTGAAGAACCAACATAACACAATATAAATGAACACTGTAAGAGTTACAGAGAGCTATATGAGAGTTATAAATGAACACTACAAGAGTGAGCTTGGGACAGAGAGGATTTCCTCTTGGGAAGATTTCCTTTTAACCAGCAGAAAGGCAGATTCTACTTTATTCCTCCAGTAACAGCAGAAGCATTAGTGGAAATGAATGCCACAGCCATTTAATGGATGTGCCGAGCTTGGCACAGATGCAGCCTGCAATAAGCTTGCAATGTCTTTCTTGCATTTTAGGAAAGAAGTTGCAAGCTTATTAGAGCCTGATTCAGACTTGCAGCATTTTTGGATGCCACATAGCCTTCCGCATTCATCCATTATATACAAAAACTATTTCCAGCCTGCTGGGTTCTTTTTCATATTATGTCCTGAAACAATCAAATAATGATTCTGCCTGTTATGGAAAGATCCTGATGTATGTATATACTACTCAGTCTCTGGCCAGTTAACTGACTGCATGGAAACCAACCAGTAGTTTACTGATTGTAAACAGTTATTTATTGACTGTAAGGAAACTTGATTTATCTAACCCATCACATATTTACAATTAGCTACAAGAAATCTATTTCCTTTATAACCCTTTGAACCTACCAAGTACAAAATGCTGACAGAGAATCTAGGACAGAAGTCAAGATTCCAACCAAAAGAGAGAGAGAGAATGAGAGAGAGAGAGATTGTAATTAATTGCAAATTGCACACAAGAAAAAAGATACTTATTTTTTGATGGACATCTGCTGTTCTTACATGCACACAGATTATTGGCTGTAGCAATAAAATGGTCATCTTTCTCCTCAGAATTATGGCAATTATTATGAAGGTTTTAGATCTATAGCCTGTGGCAACCTTCCACTCATAGCAAAACATAATACTTTACATCTGCAAACCCTCAGCAATTGGATTCAAGCAGCAGAATAGGGAGCTGGTGGCAGAAGTGCTGGATTCAAAGGATGGAATGCTTTGCATCACTCCAAGGATGAAGCACTGCTCCCAAGCAGGTCAGCAGGAGCGGTGCCGTTGGCCGCAGTGAGACATGGAGTTTGCTCCTAAATAACTTATTAGCAGAAACGAGTATTGCCTCATTCCTCCCTCTCTTGCAGTGGGGACGATTTCCAAGAAAACCCACACCAGAGGATAGAGCCAAGGGCCTGCTCAGGAGAGCATGAAGGTAGTCTGGGCAGAAACACTGGGGAAAAAAAAATACACAGGGCTATCACCAGATTGGTAAAAGCCCCCAGTTGCACTGCTGGCTGGTCTGGCCCATTCGCACACTCCTTACGCTGTTACCAAATGTGTTGGTTACTACTGACCACAGTTAGCCCTCCTTCCAAAGCAAACCCTCATCCCCACATACAGCATCTAATAGACTTAGGCCCAAAGCACCAAGAACTTAGCACAAGTATTTAATCCCTGCCAGTGTCGCTGGCAAACTTTATGTTCAAAGGGTTTAGCAGTTATTAAAATATGATTTATTACAACACCTGACAAAGCTTTGAGCTAACAAGAAGGCAGAAGTTCAAAGGAAGGCTTGATCACATAAGCCTTGGCTTTCCGGAGGTGGATTGCATTGCAAATACGACAGGTTGCAGCGGGAGACGTCTGCTTGCAGCTCCCACCATACTGGGAGTTGGATGAAGTCGCTGGCTGCAAATGTGAGGGAATTCCTGAAGTAAACACAAAAGCAAGAGCTACTTTGAGCAGAGGGACCAAATCCAATGTGCTTGAAGAACTTCATTCCTTGAGGAGACCAGAAGTGACTACACCTTGTGATACAGGTCCAACTTGTCCATCTGGCAGCTTTATCGAGAGACTCTAGTTGCAAGTCGGCACTGCACCCAGGGAGAAATCAAGAGGAACCAACCAGCAAAAGGCTATTTTTAAAATGTCAAGTTTCCCACACGTATGTAAATGCACCAGCATGCTAATGCTTCCTAGTTTTAATATAATATGCTCCAAAATATAAACACTTTCCATCTCTGACAGCATGTTCAGACTACAAGTATCACAAAGATATTTCACACTGAATTATTAATGTGGATTGAAGAGCCATAATATTGCCAGTGATTGGCTTGAGGCTTAGTTACCAACTCATAACTGTAGAAAGCTGTCTGCCATTTAAAAATACAAAATATTTCACGCATCTCACAAAAAAATGCAGAGAAGACCTCAGTACAGCAAGATAGGTACAACATTGGTATGGTTGCTTGCAACCATGCAGCTTACAGTTCAGAGTCACGTTACATGCTGCTAAATAACACCCCCAGCCCTTGAATTTTAACAGACTAGCAGCTTGATCAAAAATTAAATTCTCTATTTCTTTGAAATAGCTTTATGAACTTAAATATGTGCCTAAACATGCACTTCTGTTTCTCACACTGCTTTCCATTCTTTCCATCACCATTTCATTGCTCAGCTTGAATAATTTAAAATCTTTTGTGTGAACTCAAAACAACGTGAAACAACTATATGATGAGCTACTATTACAAGCTGATTTTCACTATTTCCATACATTCCTATGAATTACTGTTTACTATTTTAAGCTAATAATTGTGTCTATTTGGATGATATTTGTCATCTCTCTACAAATAGAGTAAAAATATATTTAATGCTGTTGGTTTTATTTTTGACAGCTTTGGTAGCACTGAGGTATGCTGTAAAGTCATTTTAATGGACATTTTCCTTACACAAGGAACATAAATTTTGAACACTTTGAGTTTTCACACTGAAGTCATCTTGACCCTTGATCTCTGAAGCATAAATGGGAAGAGGAGAAAAATCAAGTTCAGTGTTTTTAATTTAAAATAACCCTGCTTTTACTTAGTTTTGACATTCCTTTCTGGGCTTGCAAAGGGATTCCAAGTTAAGGCAGATAATTCACTAAAATAAAAATACTCTTCTATGCAGAAGATATAACTTCAGAAGATATAACTGCAGAATATAGAACTTAACAAAACAGATCTAACTGCTATTTTTTTTCCCTGAAATACTGGAAATGAATCCTAAGAAGAGATTATCCTCTGATTTGGCACTGGAAGCTTTAATGAAAGCTAATGAAATGATTATTGCGGCTCCTTTCAATCTGGGCCTTTCCCAAAGTGATTTCTGCTAGACTACTGTGCAGTTTAAAGAATAAAACCAAACAATTAAACTTTTGGCTCCTTTGATTCTTCTGTAATTCTCCATCCTGAAATGCACTGCAGTATCACTCAGGGCTTTAGAAATACCAGCAATCAGTCATTTCATCTGTAGAACCACATATACCACCAGCATCTATCAGTACATCAGACGCAATATGACAACCAGAGACTGAGATTTCACACACCTAGAAACAACCTACTGGATGAAAGAGAAAGTGTGAGAGAGAAAATACATAATTTAACATTCATGTGCAGCTCAACAAAACTAACACACCAGAGGAGGAGAGGCACCTGTGCATGACAAAGCAATTCGAAGAACAGAAAGGGGAAGGGCTTCAATTTGGAAGGACTTCCAATATCTATATTGCCTATAGATTTCACATTTAACCCCCGAGCACCCCCCGCCCCGAAAAAAAACTTCCAACACTCACATTGTGTAAGTGCATCTAGAAAAGCACAGAGGAGTGGCAAGTTTTTAAATATATCATGTGTCTTAAGCACATTTCCGTGTAACCAGAGAATCTTGAGAAATCTTTTAGTAGACTTGGATAGAAAACTTGTTTGCCCTCCCATTTCATGTTGAGGATGCATGTGAGAGCCGATGAAGAGGGGCAGGTATGTAAATGCTGGTCTCCACTCTGCTTTTCCACCAAGCGTGCCATAAAAAACAGCAGACTAGACCTGTGTGTTGGTTCCACACAGGTGGACAGTTGTGGGAAAGAGCCCCACAGGGTCTACCCTGTAGCTCAGGGGGAACATTAAGGATGGAGCCACAGAAATCAGCTCATGAGGAAGCAGGCCAAGCTCAGAGGAACAAATCACAGATCAAGCTGAATTCCGCTCTGATCATCCACTTCCCTGAAGTCTGGCTAGAAGGAGGCCCAGTCCTCCTCTTGGGATTGGGAACAAGCTCACCTGTGAGCCATACCCTGGAAATTACTATTGACAGTGGTAGAGCACTGGGTCCAAAACCAGAAAACAAACAAACAAGAAATAACAAGGGCTTGGGTCATACTGCACAGGGCTGCTACAAACACCAAACCCACTGGGTTGCCTGCAGCAGAGATTCACATAGTCCTTTCCGCTCATGCTCATCGTCTCGTGACACATTACATACTGCAGAAAAGCTTTGAATCTCAGCCTCCTGAATAAAAGCCCGATGAATCTGACTCAAGAGCACTGTGTCCTGAATCTTTTTCCCAAGCTACATTCACTACAGAGCACACTTTGTACATTGCCTCTCTCCAGATAGAAAAGGATTATAACAATTCCTACCAGAAGAGCAGAGTTCCAATCTCACTGACATCAGCACCATTAGGAAGAATCTCTTGGAGTTTATCTAATGACTTCAGAGTTTCATTTAGGTCTGTGGTTTGTGAGAGTCAAGAGCTACTTGCCTAGTCAAAGAGAAGATTAATCACCTCCTCCTGAACCTAGGATATTTAACAGAAAATATTTAACAGAAATGAGATTAGATTACTGCACAATTAAACTTTTGTGCCAATTTACAGGTTAGCATTTAGAATCTGATATGTTGCAGCAACACTCCAAAGGCTCTTGTATTTCAAGTTACACCCTTTTAAAAGTTTTCATTTAAATTTTTCATGCTTTGCTTTATTAAAAATTAAAAGAGGGAGAGTTTTCCTGCAATTAAGTACTCCACTGCGCCTGGAGAAGGTGCTGCATTTTTTAAGTGCTAAGAGGTAGCAAGCTGTAACTGCAGCATCCTCTTGGCAAAGCGAATGCGCTCCCTTGCCCCTGCCAGGACGTCTCTCCTCTTGCCTCCGTGCACATCAAGGGTGGCCTCTTGCAGTGCCTGCTGCCCCACAGAAGCCCTTGGTCGGGTTTTTGGCTCGCCAAAATATCCTACGCGGGCCCTGGAGACAGGCGGGTGTTATTCATAGCGCATGACTAAGACTCAGGGGATTTGTGGAAAGGAAGTGAAGGAGAAAAGGGATTGCTGGCTTGCCTCAAATTCATAGGAAATATTAACAGCATAAGAAGATTTTGCATGCAAGTGAAAGGCCAGAAAGATACAAGGAAGAGTTCCTTTTCAACAACTGTGCGACATTTATCTGCCAACTGTCACATAAAGGAAAGGAATTAATGTCAGACCTTGATAGGCAAGTCTGAGAAACTTGTTACTTGGATATTGCTCAGGGGAAAAAAAAAAAAAAAGTTTTACAAGGCCATTTTAGACAGTAGCAAATGAAGAAATAAAAGGAAAGGGAAACTTTGTACATAAGACAAAGCAGGGAAAAATAAATCAACCTCAGAGAAGTTATGACAGGAACGTAACAAATATAAATGAGAGCCCACGCCCCGCAGCAGCAAGCCCTTCCTTCAGGGTTTGGCTGGGTGCACCATTCCCGAGACTCCTGCAGCTATTCCATAGCCAGCTGACTGCCAAATCCCTCCGCGCCGGCAATCGGAGCGCGCTGGCTGCTGGGGCCGGCAGCAGCGTGGAGGAGGCCTGCGCTGGCAGCGAGGAAGGGGCCCCGCTCCTGGGAGCCAGCACGACTGGAACGCGCAGCGAGAAGGCCCTGCCGCCTCGGCAAAGCGCGCAGCTTCCATCCGAGCTGGCAGCAGCCCAGTCCTCCGAAACCGCCCGCGCACATCCCAGAGCTCTTCCCATGGGACAGTACAGCCGCGTCCCGGCACAACAACTCGGCTCTTTCCTGCGGCTGCCCTTCGAGGCAGCCCTTGGACTCCAAGGACCGACCACGTAGGAACAGCAGCTACCAGCAAACAGCTGCCAAAACCTTCCATGATACCTCTTGCACCTAATTAGAGCTAACACTGCATATCTTATTATGACAAACTACCTTTTTTATATTAAAAACATATAATAGTTTAGATAAAAAAGTCATTAGTCCGTGCTCCATTTTGCATTTACTTACCATGGTTAATAAGAAAGAGAGATTAGCTTGCAGCAAAAGGTAATGCACCTTGTCAAGTTTCAGGAACTGTACTTGCAAAGCCATATTATTATTATTACTATTATTATTTAGAGAATAAAATTTTGGTTCAGGATATGTATCCATGAGTGAAAAGAGAATGTACAAAGAAGTCATTTAATTTATTTATGAAGTATGTACAATTAGAGGATTGCCTATAATTAAGCCAGGAATTACAAAAGATCTCTTTGGATCAAGATCTTGCTTTTGGTAAGAACCCACAAGCTTCCAAGCATACAGTAGAACTAAAAGTTACAAGAGCATTTCCTTTTTTTTTTTTTTCCTTTAACATTTCTCATCAATAACAGCAATCACACCTTCCAAACGGCTAAGAACTGCCTTGGTGCATACTGCTTATTCCTATAGACGTCTTAAAGACAACCCTAAGGATTCCAAGTCTTTTCCCTTTCCTGACCTATGCTAAATTTACTGAGGCTCTTTACGGGATTCAACCGCCAAGTTAACACTCCAGGACATGCCAGGCTGTTTATCACAGGAGACGTGCATATTTTTGTCAGGTTTTTCATCATAAAATATGTGAAGCTTAGCAGATATGGGCTTTGTTCTATTTCTGCAAATTTCCATTTATGCTAGGAAGGCTAAAAAAGAATAATTAACTTTCCACAGAGAGACAAGTAAAACTCTATGCAACGCAGAGAGTTATCTAAGGGTCTGAAATTACCACGTGTCCATTTGCTCATTAATAAGCTCAGGTGGGACAGTGCGATGAACTGCAAGCACAGGATTTTTATTCTTCCTCATAGAGAGAAGAAAATATTTTTAAAAGTATCTGTTTCAAGGGTCAGAGAGAGTTTCATGGCAGAAATAGATGAAGCCCACCTCCCTATTCACTTCACATAGTTTTCCTCTTTCTAGCGGAGGGGAAAAGATAGTTGCACTTATCTCTGGCATGCAGCAGGAAATCTCTTTCATGCTGTACCAACTTGAAAAGCAAAATTCTTGAAATGTATTGTTGCAAACAACACTGAAAAATTAAAAAAAAATCCCCAAGCCTATCATTCCAGGTTGTACAGATCCTGCCAGGCAGAGGGCTGTCAAAAAAACCTTTCGTTTTGTTTTTAATATATATATTTTGACATCTGTGAGCACTGTATAATAAAGCAATTAGTAAGAATAATGCTTTGGCTTATGTGGTGCTTTTCAAGCTATCAAAATACTCCAGAAAGCTTCAGAACTGAAGCTTCAGAAAGAAGGGATTTAAAACCTTAGTACTCCCTAGCATGAGACAGCCTTAAGAAGAAGGGAAAAGAGCAAGAGGAGGAAATTTCAAATTATTTCAAAATCTCCTTTTTTGATGTTCTTGCACTTTTCCCCAAAGTATACGTTGCTGTTTTTTGTTGAGGCCCAAACACTGCTCTGCTCCAAAAGGATAATGATTTTTGGTTCCTGCCCTCTGTTTTGAGCACAGCAAAGCCAGGAGGTTAGGCTGAGATATCATGGTGTAGAATCAAACCATCTTTGTACTAATCAGAGCAAGGGATTCAGGCAACATCCAACATTGATCTACAGCACAAATTTTCCCTTTCTCAGGCTGCTGCTTTGACCAGCAGATCACACTTGATCTCCCTAAAGCCTAACACCATTCAGCAGTTTCACAGCTGCGCCAGGCTACCCTTTATCTGAAGCTAGTAGTAGCACAGAAAGAAATGAAGTACATCTTAGTGTCAATGATCTATTATATTGTCTTATAAGTGGTAGGAATCCTCTGTATTGCTGCATATTAAAAATTAATATTTCCAAATTAAAAAAAAAGACCACAAAATCAAGAGAAAACCCACAAAGTTTTATGTTTCTTGTGTTCCCATTGCTGGTCCAGAAGGACTTTCATTATTTAATTACTGATGTTTCTTCTTGAATTGGAAAAGAAGTGGAAGTTAAATTAAGGGCACTTATCACATTTTATTCTATTAAGACCGCAATCCACTTGAACGTCACGAGAGTTTAGCTTATCACAGTATTTATCACAATGGTCATGCTGCATCCTTGCAGAATCATGAAAACCATGAGTCTTGGGCTTGCACACATGCAACCATCATCCCCAAAAGCTTCCCAAATCCTGACCCGGGTCATGCCAATAGGAGGGCTCAGAAAGTAGGGGCTGCTTGAGGGTATTTTGAACAGAATTTTATCCCTTTAGTGCGCAACTCTGCCAAGCTTTCCAAGCTACCTACCACGTCCAGGCTGAAGTCTGGAAATTCAGGAAGTGTTGCAGGAAATTTGAACATTGTAACCAAGCTCCTCTCACAGATTCACAGTCAGGATTTTAAATCTTTGATAAGTCCTGGCATTCATGAGCCAAAACATTACTATATTGAGCTACCGCATATAAAAGCTGTTATAAACACCACACTGTGGTAGCAGTGTCTCACTTTATTAAGGGTGAATCCACTCCCCTTTTTCAGTTTAACAGCAAAGCTTTATACGAAAGGCATATGTAGCAAAACACCAACATCGTAATATGTACTGGCTGCTTAATTCTGGTTTTAAACAACTTGGGGAAGCAACTCATCTTAGCAGATTCTGACTCTTTTTCCTATCTTTTTAAAGCTTTATGCATTTTTATTTTAAAGAACAGCTCCAGCCACCCTGCCCCAACCTCATTCCTGAGCTCATCTCACCCCAGCTTGTGAGCCAAGGGCTAACCACATGCGCAGAAACAAGCTGCCAACCTGCAGGTCCTTTGGCTTGTTAGGACGAGGACAGGATTAGGAAGGCAAGATCACTGTCGGGGAGCTCTTGTGTCCCGCTGAAGACCTGACCCTGGCTCAGCAGGGCCTCTGCGGCCTCAAGAGGAAGCCAGAGTCAGGTTCAGAACAGCAGAACTCAAAAAAACCGCAAAGCCTCAGTAACATTTACTTGGCTACGCATTAATCTATTAGGATTGAAAAAAATCTGCTTTCTACGGCAGACTGCCTTGCACTGCGAATACCATTCACGAATTCCAGCAGACGGAGGGACGGCGGGCAGGCGGGGGAGGCTGCGCCCGCTGTGTGCCAGGCCCCGCGCGCGGCCGTCACTGCTGTCACTGCTGTCACTGCTGTCGGTGGCGGCAGTTCAGCTGCTCCAGCCGCCAGCCCACGTTTCCCCGCCAGCTCCTCCGGGCCGCGTGCCCTGGCAATCAAGAGCTTGCATTGCTCGACCTCCACGAGCGACAAAGCCCCTATAGGCTCCTCTACGGAGGGACGCCTGCATATAANTCTTGTGTCTGGCTGAAGACCTGACCCTGGCCCAGCAGGGCCTCAGTCGGTGGCAGCAGTTCAGCCGCTCCAGCCGCCAGCCCACGTTTCCCAGCCAGCTCCTCCTGGCCGCGTGCCCTGGCAATCAAGAGCGTGGATTGCTCGACCTCCACGAGCGACAAAGCCCCTATAGGCTCCTATACGGAGGGACGCCTGCATATAACCTACAGCGAGGCTTTAAATCCTTGGATAGCCGGAATTTCTGGTGCACGGCCTAAGGGTGTTATTACCAGCTCCCCCAAATTTGTCTGTGCTGAGTCGTAGAAAATGATTCGGCATTTCTGCATTCCTGCCTGCCGCTAATCAGGGTTATTTGATGATAATGACAAGGGTAATTAGTTTTAACCAGCACTAAGCCCCATAGCCCAAGCTTCTTCGGACTGAAACAGAACCTTCAGTTGAAACGCAACACGAAAGAGAACATGGCAATATCTCAAAGAGTGCATGGGGGGGGATTATGAAAACATATGTGTGTGTGCACTTGTACACGTCTCTGTGAAAACTGCTCAAAGGGTTAAAGTCTTGTCCAATATGCAATATATTGCTTTTTTTGTTACAGACGGCAAAAAAAAAAAAAAACGCTGAAGCTTGCCAGTAAACACTCTGGCAATCACACCGGAGAGCTGCAGAGTTTAGTTTGAAGAGCTGCTGCTGGACAATCATTTAAAAATAAACGCAATAGGGAATTCTGAGCTTGAAGACCTTAGCTCGAGCTTGTAGTTCCACCTGCCCACCCTGGGTTTTCTGAAAGACACAGTATAGGAGCAGAAAAGGCAGTAGAGTGAGAACAGTAGTTACAGTTCGTCTGCCTGACGCAGTGGCTGGGTGCCTCAGCAGGAGCTGTCACACTGAGAACCATGAGATGGTAACAGGCCAAGAGAGCTCAAGTGGTTATTTCTTTGTGGCTGGCTTTATCTTCCCCCCGGCATCTCACCACATCGAAGGACATCTCTCTGTGCTGGAGACCCTTCAGCGGGTTCTAGAAGTTTATCTTTTGTGCTGGAAATGAAGAGGTCATAAGAGCAGAAGTAACTGGCTCCGATCCCCTAGCCAGGCTATAACTCAGGCCTGAGGAATTCATTGAATTAGTTCTTCCTCTAATAGGAAGAAAAACCTCCACATGCAACCTTGATATCGAAACTTCTAGTCATGGGCAATCAGCAACAGCTTTTGGGATGTTGTTTCAGTTAATATTTCATGGTTAGAGACTTATATCCACTTCAACTGATTGACTAAAAACCAGTCCAGCACTAGCATAATAGAACATACTCAAGTAGTATTACTATTCTCAAAAATGCACACACTTACATCAGAATCCAAATTTAACAGATGAATTTTCTACATTTGAAGAAGTCTCTTGGTCTCCAAAGCATAATTTTCTCCTGAAAAATTGTAAGCACTACACTCTGCTGAATGATGATTAGATCTTATTTGGAAAATCTCCCAGTGTAGTTTAGTGCCACTTAAATGCTCCAGTCAAGACATACAGCCTTATTGCTTATGAAAACCAAAGTCAGTCAGACTCCTTAGAAGTTTTTGTCCTCTTACTCCCTCTATCATCATCCCATGTTGCTCAACTTTCATCCCTCAACTTTCCTCAGACACCACTTCAGTTTTGTAGAAAGAAAAGAGCATAAAATATTGACAGCCTCATTAGTATTCATGAGTCCAGATAAAGTGGAAAAGTTTTCCAAACTAAGTCCAACATCAGCCTGAACTAGAAACATTAGGAGAAAACGCTAATATGAATCTTGAACCGCCTGCTTCTCAGTAAAGCAGTCGTGAAGCTCCGGGCCTTGTCTGAAGACTGTCATAGCATCTGGGAACACAAAGCATTGCGGCTTGTTTAAAATCAACAGTCCTTTTTTCCCTACTTTAGGAACAAGGTCTTTCTTTTTGCTAGTTCCTTGTGGTCCGGAATCAATGGAAAACGCATCCCAGTAGTCCCCAACCTCTATGTTTTCCTGAGCCTTCCAGACCTGCAGGATATCATTTTTATCATGAGTCCCTCAGAGCCTGAGGGAATGTTCTTGAGGACCAGGTTTATGTTAAAACAGAAAATCACTTAAACAAAAGAAATTTTCTTACTATGAAAACACTTTAGTTCTATGACAGTCTTCAAAATGCATTCTCAAAACATTTTTTTTAAACGCCTGTTCTTAGAAAATTGTGTTCCGAGAGCCTCATCTTCCTGATGATGATTCTGAAGGATCATCCTCTTTCGAATCATTTGCAAAGGTAAGGCTGGAGAAAGGCAAAGAAAACTCTGATGTTGATAAGAGATCAAGTTCCACAATTTTGATGAGACAAGCATGCACAGCACACAGAGGATATAAAGAAAATGAAAACATTTATAGTACAGTACATCTCTGGGCTGATTAAACCCTTTCCGGGGAAACAGTTTCCCTCTGGAAGGTGCCAAGTCGATGAAATGTAAATGTGTGTCATCTAATCATATTTTAAAATGCTGACAAGAAGTTATCACAGCATCTGGATAGTTGGAATGGTTCATTTTTAACTGCACACAAAGGTCAACATTTACTTGCAACAAGCATTTCACTGTGGACTCTATCATTTTAAATTTCTCGTGATGATTTGGAACTAAATGTAGTTTAGAGAAATCTTGTCATTTCCTGAAGAGATTCTGGTCTTTGCCTAGCTGTGTTTGTTTTATCTCAATAAATACATATGAGAATTTTTGGGTTGCAAATCATTCCTCCTTGCTCCTTTTCTCCTTTGATTCTTCATAATCCTGCTGGGCTCTTTTTCAAGAATACTCATTATTCACTTTTTATTTATTTATTTATTTATTCTCTCCATATCTGGTCCTAAGGTTTTCCTGCATAGCCTCAAGGTCCCTGCATGTCCTTTCCATAACAGTTAACACAATCATTTTTAATATGTTCCATGAATGATTCCTAACAAACAATTCTACTGCAAAGTATAAGGGGGAAAAAATAAAATTAAAAAATCAAGGCTTCTCTCAGCAGTGGTACCTTTGCAGGGAAAATAGGAATAAAGTGAGATAAAGGTATATTTGTGTCACTCAAATTAGCAGATGGGAATCTGAATGCACACTGCAAGAGAAACCTGCCATTTTAATACACTTTACATTTTAATCACTTCAGGAAAGCACTGTACTTTAGGAGAAATACCCCTCAAATTATTGATAACTAAAAAAAGACCGTCTTCAAGCTCCTGAAAGTTATTCTTATATTAACACATTGCATTTTTAAAGAACAGATAAAATACAGCAAAACTGGAAACGTGAAAACTTTTCTTTTAAATGAACAGCATTTTTGTTGACATTAACTATTCAAAGTAATTATTTCTAGAGTTACCTCTTCTGAAGAACATAATCTATTTGATAAAACACGTAGGGCCATTAAGTGTGAGACGTGTCTTTTATTAGATCTCATGTACATTACTGACAAAGAATGAAGTTAAACTTGTCATCCATATCCTACTTAATATATAAATTTGTACTCTATCTGAATAACATGAAAGGGGGAGAAATAATCCAGTTCAGCATCCCGGCAGAGCTGGAAGCAAGAAGGCAAACTGCGTTTCTTATCCCTCCTCCTGCTTCCTAACCTGCTCTGCCCCATGCCATGCTGACCTTCAGAAACAACCCCCGCTGCCCTCCCCTTGGCCCACGCGGCCACACAGCTCCTCAGCGCCAGCTCCCGCCTGGGGCCCGGCCCCGCTTGCCCTGCAGAACCCTCCGGCTGCCTCCCACCACCATCCCCTTGACACTGCTGCTCTTCTCCTTCCGCTCACCCCAAGCGGCGGGGCAGGACCTTTCCAAGGACAGCACAGCACTACGCCTCATGGGCGGCCATCGTCAACTCCTTGCAGCCCTCCAGCCTCTTCAGACCTGCTGCTGGATTGCAGCAGCACCGTGCCAGCACACAGGTCGCAGCTCCCCTGCTCCCCCTTCCCAAAGGCCAACACATCTCTGGTGACTTCCTGCGACAGACAGACACGCCGTCTGCGGCTCAGGAGATGCTCCAAACTCATTCAGATCCCAGGAGATGTCTGAGCTCGTTCCCAACTCAGTGCCAAGGTAACAAGGTTAAAAAAATATTAAAAAGACACACATGCATACAAGGAAGGAGATACCTATTTACAGGCAGACCCACTGAACACACAAAACCACAACACAGCAGTCAAGAGCAAAACTACAAACGTAACAGCTCCTGGCTTGAGGAGGCATGTCTTGGCCCAGGGACAACAGTGGTTCACTCCCCTCCTCCTCCCTTCACGGAATTACAGAATGGTTGAGGCTGGAAGGCACCTCTAGAGACGATTCAGTCCAACCCACCTTGCAACCTAGAACACATTGCGCAGGGTGGCATCCAGACAGCTCTTGAGCATCTCCAAGGAAGGAGACTCCACAGCCTCTCTGGGCAGCCTGTTCCAGGGGTCTGTCACCTTCACAGGAAAGAAGTTCTTCCTCACATGAAGATGGAACTTTCTGTGTTTCAACTTGCACCCATTACTCCTTGTCCTGTCACTGGCCACCACCAAGAAGAGTTTGGCCCTATCCTCCCTACATTCAACCTTAAAGTACTTTTACATATTGATTAGATCTCCTCTCGATCTTCTCTCCTCCAAGCTAATTAAGTCCAGCTCGCTTAGCCTTTCCTCATATAATAGATGCTCCAGTCACTTAATCATCTTTGTTGCTCTACGCTGGACCCTCTCTAGAAGTTCCACACCCCTCTGGTGCTGGGGAGCCCAGAACTGCACCCAATACTCCAGATGTGGCCTCATCAGAGCCAAGTAGAGGGGGAGGATCCCCTCCCTCATCCAGCTGGCAGCACTCCTCATAATATGACTATATGGCTTTACTATGCTAGACACAAAGACAACTCAGAGAACACTTTAACTGTCTCTATGTCAATCATAGATTAACAAGTGGACAGACTGCATCAAGCTCAAAGCACAAAAACCCCTAAAGCCCACAGTAGTTCAATGCCCAATTGAGAAGCAGAGTAAGCCGATAGAGCCCCTCTTGTCCGGTATGCTCAGCAGCAGCTTTGCTAACGAGATGTCACATACCCTCAGCAGGTCTGTAGGCAGACGGACAGACCTTCAGTCCAGAAAGACCTTGAGAAAACTGAGGACAACAGGCATCTCAGGAGGAACGAAGCTTTGGGCCCAGGTGCAATTACTGAAGGTGTCATAGCCTGCCTGACTGAGTAGCAGCCCTGCTAAAAAGGGCCCGGAGGTTACAGCAGACACTAGGTTAAAAATGAGCCAATTCTGCATTATCAATACAACAGACTGCTACAGGGCTGTGGCAGGTGAAATGCAGCCAGCAGGGCAAAGGAAGTTAATTATCTCATCTCCTTGCTGTTGAGACTACACCTGGAATATTGCATCTAATTTGGGCATTACAGTTCAGGAAGGATGCTGAGAAACTGAAGAGGGCTCAGTGGCTTGCTATCAAGATGGCGGGGTCCTAGAGCACGCAGCCTGTGAGGAGCAGTTAATAGTCTGATGAAGAGGAGATTAAAGGAATAATTTAACGATATTCTACAACTACCTGATAAGGAATTAGAAGTACACATGGCTCTTCTCAGCAAGAGCAGTTGTTATAAAACAAGAGGCAATGGCTAAAAGCTGCAGCTTAAAAGATTCAGACCGGACAGCAGGAAAAGATTCTTCACTGCAAGACTAACATGGCACTAGAACAAGTCATTTTTGGTGATATTGGGAAACCCGAGTTTTTTAATCACTTGCCTACATAAAGCCACTTCTAAAGTTTCCTTCTGTTGGAGATAGACAGGTCTTAATTGGAAGGTGAGAACAGACAACCTGCAGCCATCCCTGTCAAACAGTATCTCTGCAATCCCGTGTTGCTGGTGGTCTGTCCTCAGCGCTCAATCATGGGCACAGAGCAGACTTAACCTAGATTCCTCCCTCCTTTCCAGTTGAGAGAACTGTCATGATGGACAGCTCTTCTTTCATCTCTCAAGACAGATCTAATTCTTCGAGCACTAACACAAACCTACTTTGGAAGCACATGAAGCAACAGCAATGGAGCTACAGAAGGCCTCAAAGCAATCTCTGAAGGGGCTCGCAGCGAGTCAAATAACGATGAATCTACTTTTGACATCCTCATTAACACGCTCTAGATTTAGTGACTTCTCCCCAGTTTTAACAGGACAGATCATTATACATTTGGGGTAACAGTAAGGTCTTAATATAGTGTCACTGTACTTTTAGCAGGACTACATGATGCTTTTCATATATATAACATTTAAATGTCACGAAAAAGACTGCTTTAAAAACACATGTGTTAGAGTAGACCTTTTGAGAGTAACCTCAGTTTTGTGCAGCTTTAATTTCTGCATCCTCTTGGGAACTTACCAGTCACAATATCCCCCCAAAACTAACTCAAAGTATTTATACATGTAGTTTCAGATGTCCCATCCCAGTACGTGCACCCCACACAGTTTAGCTTGCAGAGGATAAAGGAAAAAGACTGCCAGAAATTATTTCTTACAGAGAAAAGTCTAACACCATTATGGTCAGCACATGCTCCCTGTCCTTATTCAGGGGGTCTTGATGGCAGAAAAATAAGTCCTAGAAAAATAAATTTCTTTATATGTTTCAAACTTAAATGTTTTTGTCAGCATTTGCCTATGTGACAAGAAAGGTAAATGGTGACTAAAGCTAGCTAAAGAGTAATTTTCACTTCAAAACATAAATTTAAGTTTTCCTTTACTTTCGGTAAGATTGTCGTCTAAAGAAACAATTTGAACTAATCAACACAACTTATCTGGTTGACGAAAAATTAAAGTTATTGACTTTACCAATACAGGACATTTTGAAAGTTTTCCCCAAATGGGAAAACTATTCTACTACATTATATGTTATATTATACATTAGAACTCCAAACTAGCCCAACATATGTCACTGCAAGTAGATATATTTTCAACACATACACACAAACATAATTTCTTATTATTAGAAAATAAATATAATGGATTTTCCATAAGTGTTTTCATTTGATTCCTCTATGGTCATTTATCTTTCCCAGGATCTTTTCAGATTTAACTGGATAGGAGATGGAATATACAGAGTATAACCAATGCAAAGAACTCTTTTCTACATAATTTGTGAGCTGACCTTACTCTTTTGAGCTTAGAAACAAGGTCAGCCTTATGACATGTCACCAGAGTGTGAGGTACAAAGAAGTCTGTCACCTGCTGTGTGCAGGTTCTTACCCATGCAGTTCTCAGAAATTCAGAAGGGAAAATTCAATGGTTACCACATTTAAACCAAGTAATGCCCCTCTCTAAAGTAAATTCAACATAAGCTTTAGGCAGACAACTGCCTAAATTTAGGGACAATTTAGGGACAACTTCCATTAAAATAAAGGTTATTTTTATGAAAACAAAAACAAAACCAAAAACACCCAGACATTTCAGCCAGAACAGGTCAACCATTATTGACTGCTTATGAGTGCTCATATTCGCCTGCTTGATTTTTGACCATTTTTCTTAGTGAAATAGTATGATTGAGACAGCCAGGCTCTTCCAGTAAAGCTAGTACAAGAGGGGAAACTGGGCCCTCCAAATCTCTCCATATGGCAATCTGCTTTTTTTTAACTCCTCCCCGCCATTCCTATGAAATTAGGATTAGGTTTTCCTATGAAATGCCAGCTCCCTTTTTTGGGGATACAGCCCAGCCAGAGAAACACCAGCAAAGCATCTGCTTTCCCTCCGGAACTTCTCTGTCTGCTACAGCACAGATCGGCTGGAGCCACCGTGTCTGCTGGTGTGCAGGGTCTGCTGGTGCTGGGGAACATCCCAGCCCAGCAGGGAACCTGAGCTGCTGCCCTGCAGCAGCAGAGAGCCCATTTGATCCAGTGTTATTTCAGTTCTGCAACTACCTCGTACTAAGCCTGCTATGCCTATGATGAAGTTATTTTAAACTGTTGTTTATTCCTTTGTTTCTTGCTTTATTTTTAGCTATACAAAAGAAATATGTTTGAAGTAATAAAGACCAGCTGCTCTGGTATTACTTCCTTGTTGGTACAATATTTCAAATGCCTGTTATATTCCTTTAGCTACAGTTGCAATACCCTGTTCCTCCTCAGTTGCTACAACATCAGTCTATAATTATGATCAATTCCATCAATATTATAGATTTAAAAAGTGACTTTTCTTCTTTTCCTTATCTCCTAATCAGGGCAATACACAGACACACTCTAGGTGTTTGTGAGGGTTTTTATCCACCCCCCTTCCCTTCAGTGCTGTAGCCACACTTGCCCTTGTCTCCCCTTCCCCTTCCATGCAGGATATCTTGCCAGCTGTGCCAATTTATATGCCACCAATTTGGGAATAAGGATTAAAATCAGTTGAAAGTGTTAGGAAAAAAGAAAAAAGAAAGAAAAAACCTCGCATCCACAGACACATAGCAATAGATATTGAAACACTTGATCTCACAGGTCCACAAGGCAACCCTGAGCAACAGAGTAGCCCAATGCAGCCTCTGTACCTCACTTCTCATTCCTCCCCAGCAGTGATGTTTGTTGTACCAAACACATCACATGGGCTTGGTTGTCACAGGCCCCAAGAAGGACAGATAACGGGCGTTTCTCTTTTTGCTCTGCAATTCTTAATTCCTCTCTCACCATTCCTAGGCATTCATTTCCCTCTATTGCTTATTACCAGCCCTTTCTTCCTCTTTGCTTCTGGACAATCCCTCTTGCTTTCCTACATAACTAGAGCTCTACTTGCTGGCAATTCTGTACCGTGGAGAATGACTAAATCCTGGAAATATAGCAGTGGCTTGGCAGTTGCAAACTTGATCACACTGAACATTAAAAAGTGGCAAGAGATATTAATAGGAAGTTGAAGAGCCTTGAATTTGAAGATGGAGAAAGCAATCAAAGCCTAATAAGAAAGGAAAGCTTAACAAGTGTGGAAATTTTGCAGGGTACTTCATTAGGGTTTTGTTACCAGAGCACTGCTTCCATGGTTCACAATGCAGTAGAAAACAACCTTTGGGCGAGGGGTTTAAGACTACAGTTCAATGCCAAGCATTTGCAGTGCTAACAGTATTTAAGAGACACCAGGACCCCACATTAACAAATATGTGCCCTGGTACAAAGAATGATTTTAGTTTCATTCAATGTGGGAAAACACCCAGCATGTTAGGGAAAAAAATGAGTTGCCATGAAATGTAGTATACTGAAGTCCAGCTGGGAGCAGCACAACCATTTCTGTCAATATAGAGTTCTCTGCCTCAAACACTGGGGGCAGCTCCCTCAACAAGTGCATGTTTTAGGCACCACAGACGACCGGTTCCAGGTGCTGTCGGCCGTATTTGTCCCACTTCCGTGAAGAAATGCATCCGGTCCCTAAATGTATTAGCATCTGCTCCTCATGGGCTACACAGAGTCCTTTCACATAGTGCATAGGCAAAACCGTGGCTGAAATCTCCTGGGCGCTTGCTGCTCCCCTCAAAAAAGCCATTTACTGAACCATGAAAGTATTAGCTACTTTTCAAATTAGCATCTCCCGCTTTCTTAACTAGGGGTTGTATTTACTACGTGAAGCTGAACATGAGGACAACCTTTTGCTGTTCAAGAAGAGCCATCACCGATCAGGAGGAAAAGGAAAAGCACCTGCCTTCTCTCAGTAGAGTAGGAAACAAAGTAATGCATCAAGAATGAAGTTGCTCAATATCCTCAATATCAAATATCCTCAATACCCTCAATATCAAATTCAGCTCCCAGGATAAGAATCAGACCTGCAAAGGTGCAAGATCTAGCATGTGTTTTTCATGCAGCTAGTCCTGCTTCCCTATGGTGACACAGATTAACATTACAGAGGAGTTTAAATTCTGCTTTTTCATTACTAAAGACTGATAAAGCCATCTGCCTACCCCTCTCTTTATGAAGCTTGTAGGTGCTAAATCTTTGAGACCTTCCAATAAATTTGATAGGAATGGGCCAATAAACTTAATAGTTTTGCAGAGACACAGATATACTGTAATCAGCTACTCTCTGTATGCAGATGAGGTCTGTATGCAGATGAGGAAAGGAAGTCTTCACTATAGCTACCACTCATCATCACCACCTCCGAAGATGGGGATGCCAAGCAGAACAAGCAGAGATGCAGCTCGACCAGCCTGCTTGCGCCGGCTCCCAGGCCTGCTTCCTGTGCTAGCTCCACCTTGTTGCTTTTCCACCCCCCCGACTCAATTACCCTGTTGTCTCCAGCACTGCATGTATGAATGCCATTGACACAGCAAGTCATAAGGTGTACCAAGTGCCCTGCCTTTCAGCTTGGAGACAATCTACAAGAGATACAGAGTCCTTGGTCACGACTGTACTTGCCTGGATTTTTCTAACCCGGAGGTTGGAAGGGAAGTAAAACCTCTCTGATAACAACTTGTTCTTCTCTGTTCATACCTGACCTTCCTCCTGACCAGGGCTTCAAGAACAGCTTCTCCCCTCCTCCTTCACTCTGCTTTTGTCATCAAGTATAACAAGACTTGGACAAGGAATTAAAACCTGGGTGAATACAACTAGTTAGTGAAGTGCTGTTGCAGCACTTCAGTGGTGGGCTTGGCTCCCACCAGTAAGCGGGCTTGGCTCCATTTTCTCTGTTGGAGCTACGTTAATGTGCATCATCTGCAGATCTAGCTGCAGGCTTTGGAGAGCAAGAAAGATTCTTTCTCGATTAGATTCAGACAAAACAAAACTCACATCCAGCTGGGGGAACTTTCTATCTCCTCTTCAGCAAGGGGCAAAAGATGTTTTTTTGTCTCAACATTCAATTCACACCTCATGCCATCCTTTGGCAAAAGGTTGTTTGTGACTCTGCTATATTACTTATTCTACTGTTGAATCATTCAGTACATCGGAGTTAGTATAATAAAGTGAAGCCAAGGAGAAGGCAGCAGAGGACAAGACTCATGAGCTGTGCACTTCAGATTGTATTCAATTAGCTTTCTCTGGTCTGCCTGCATTTTTCAAGGCAAGTCTGGCGGTTTTGTGGAAAGTGTTGTAGAAACTTCTTTATTAGCAATGCAGCTACTCCTGTATTCATACAAATACTCCTTGGGTAAGCAACATTTACTAGGATGGTACTTATTTCTTTATCATTGAATGATATCATAAAAGGAGGATTTTGATGCTGATGGAAAAATACTTAGAGGTCAAGATTATGTAGCAAATTCCACATAAACATGGATTATACTTGGTCACTTAATGGAGGCAGCTACTTTTGAAACACTGAAATAAATAGGGAGGCCCTGATGTCCCTTGCAATTATGAAGCAACAGGATAAATCTGAGATAGGGCCTTAACTAAAGGGCAATACAGGAGTCTTTACATAAATGGATATTTTTCATAGGCAATTGAATAGATATTTAAGGACAGGAATAAAAAGAAAGAAAAATTTAATTTAGAAAAAAGGATAAGAATGATAAAAATGTATGTAGGCAGAGAGAACAAGCTCAAACATCTCTCTGGGGAAAGGTTACTGTTAAGATAAATATCCTGAACTACTGTACTTTTTTTTCTCTAGCAGTATACATATCATATGGTTTCCGGTAAGGTGGTGGTGTTGGGCATTACGAGATCTAGCATTACCAATAGTAATTCAAAAACAATCCTTTATAGCATTTGCAAACCAGAGATTACTGCACCATGACAGTGTAAGAGCTATAAGTTAAATAACTAGAAAATATTAAGTAAAAGCAAAATAAGAGTTTTTGATTCTCTTCACTGAATGAGGTAACCAGACACAAAGAAATAATTTGCAAGTGCAAAAGGTAAATAATACCATTGTGAAAAGCATTATTAGATTTTTTTTGAGTAATTTCTAACAATACATGTAAGTAAATATCTCAATTGAAAAAGAAATACCTTCTTTTCATGATGTTTGGTGTTAGGATAGGAAGGGGATTTATTCCTTACACTCAGCAAAGAAATCTTACTCAAACCAGGCTCTCTGGGTCCTGTTGAGAAGTTACACAGACCTTCAGCTTTGCCCAATGTGTTTCTAGTGTTTCATGACTTCAGTTCAGCAAACCCACTCTGAACTCACTGAGTATCAGGACAAGACTGATCTAAAGACAAAGATAAAAGACTAAAGACTAAAGCCCAAATTTGGGCTCTGTTTTGTTGACCAGGGAAGGCCAATAGAAAGGGAACTGTGGAAATGCAGATACTACTCTGATGGAGTAGAAACACATAGAAAAAGTTCAATTCTGATCTGTTATAATAAATAGATTCAATTAATTTACATGTCAAGGTATCAATGGATCTATATTTGTGGCAAATTATTCCCAGTTTACAGCTATGCAGTTGGAATTTGATACAGAAATTGTGAGCCAAGTTCATTCCCACACTATCTATTTTGACATCTGTACCCACCTATTGACAACAGAAGATTTAGGTGGCCAAATAAACACCCTCATCATGAATTAAGCTCTTTAATGTTGAAGCTGCTGTTCCCCATCATTTGTAATTTTCCTAGAAAACAAACAAAAGTTTGATATTACCTAGATACTCAAAGTTTGAAGGAGTCAAAGTTCAAATTCTGTTTTGATCTGAGTTTTCGGTCTCGGCTTGGCTTACCTCATAACATGTGAGAACAAGTATTTTGAAGATGCAAACAGAGGATTTTCCTCTAGGCTTACAATGTTCTATCTCATTTTCCCAGAGTAGTAAACTGCCATCGCTCATTTCATTGTATTCTAAAATAGGATTATAGACCATAACTGACTTTATTATAATAATATATATAATAATTAATAATAATAGATTTTGTCCCTCTTTGATAATAGATGCATATATTTTTTTTCCATTCAGCATCTCCAGAGTTGAGTAAACTGACAGCAAATATAATCATGGTCACCTGAATGTGTTACTATCTCTCTGGAGGAACAGCTCTTGTAAACTCTTATAAAAATATCATGCTTCAAGTATTGTGCATTATGCCCTGGACAGGATTATAGAGACGTGCTCCTATAGTAAGGGACTTCCAAATACTCAAGGAAACATGCTCATTCTTACACAGACCATCCAAGTCACCTACTGCTTGCAAGAAAATTGTAGCTAAGACTGGCAGCAATGCGTCAATCAGAACTTAAGTCACCTGTCTCACACAGCATATGAACTCATCTTTATTCAAGTGACCACAAGATATGGCATTCATTTGCCTTGCTGATCTTTTGCTACGGTGGCTATACAGTTTCCTCTTGCCCTCTGGGATGGAGGAGGAAATAAAAAAGGAGAAGCTACAGACTTGGGCCAGTTGTCCCTACACTTAAAACTATATAAAAGCATAATTTCCACAGCTTAGATTTCAGTGAGACAAGTTCAGAACTAATCTGCTGACTGTATATTTGTACCCATGATAAAGAAAGGTAGACAGACCTCATATTCACAAAGCGACCACAAAGCAGTGGTATCCCCCAAGCTCTTAATTCCCTGCTCAAGTAAAGGAGAAATGAAAAATTTCATTGAAGGCTAAGGAAAATAAAACAGTACCTCATCTCCACTCTCTAATTCAGAGGAATATGATAGTTAATTACTTGGCCACCTGAATTAAACATATAAATTGTAAAATTTCCTGGTTTATGCTCAGTAATCTATTATAAATATGATTATTTATTCATATATGTGTCACTAATAAATGTGCATGCCTGTGGGAGGAAAAAAACATACTTGGATTTAGTTATTCTTATTTATACTAATATATGCAGATTTAAGCAGTTTATGTTGAATTCAAAGATAAATTGCATCATGTCCTCTAGATGCTAGAAATAACTTACTTTGCCTGCCTTGCAGCACTGCTGTTTGTTTATCATTTCAAAGTTCACAAGGTAATTGCCTCATTATCTGTTAATCTAATTTCACAGAGAAATGACAATCCTAGGTACTGAGGTCATGGCCCATCAAAAATTATACTGTCTCTAATTTTATATTAGATCTCTGGTAAGATCTTAATTTGCTTATCTCTGTTCTAATATATTGACTAAATTGCTGAATTCTATTAAAATCTCTACCAGCTGCACAAGATTTAAGACTGAATTATTGAATTGAGACTTATTGAATTATTAAGACATTATTGCCAATGTGAACTAGTAAGATAATAATTAAAATATACAAGATTAATATGCCTTTTAGTTTCCTTTAAGTCATTTGAATTCACACCAAATATGTGGTTTTGTACACACACAAAATATCCTAGTCTTGCAGCTGTACTTTCAAAAATATCCTTGTAGATTTTTCCCTTGTTTTTTTTTTTCCCATGGTTCATTTACACTGACATTAAGTGTAGGAGCTTTGAGAAATACAGGTGATATTACTGAAATCATCATGTTAATATTTTCCAAGAGGCATTTTCCTGTATAATGCTTTAAGTTGAGCCTTCCAATATATCATTCTAATGTACATACTGAAGATCACTTCCCCTAAAATGAGATACTTAATACCGTATTTAGCTTCTAAGTCTGGTCTCTCAATTCTGTGTCCACATTCCCTACCCAGAGAATATACCAGATATTCTGGAGACAGTCATTATTGTATTGAAGGTTTCCATTTTTGGTACGGCTACCGTGTGTTTCTGTTGAAGGAGGGAAAGAGCCCACACATATAGATCAAATCAGGATTCAGTAAATTGCTGGTGTCACATTATAGAAAGATAGATATCTGGCAGAATTAGTCACAGCAACTACTGCTTGGTCTTGGTCTGATTGGAAACTTGGCCTCCTCACGTCCCTTTTCATCTTCCTTTGGTGGCTCCAGCCTCCCTGCAGTGGCTGTTGTCACCAGAACATCCCACCCAAGAAGATCTCTCTCCTCTGAAGTATTGTCTTGTTACTACCTCATCTTGCTAAACGTTATGTTTTTCTACCCCTCCTCTTTCCACAAACCTTCCATTTCTGTCTGGGATCACATTTCTTCCATCACTGGGCTCCTAGCAAGGCTAAAAGAGCCAAGGATCAGCATAAGTGATAAGCAACGGTGGTTGCTGCATCTCTTTCTCTACTGTTAAAATCCTCCAGAGTTGGGCAAGTGCTTTGCAGCTATAGCTGTGCTCTCTGCACCCATCAACCAGAGGCTCTGCTTCACCACTTGTCATAACAAGACTAGATCAAAGCAAGTCTCTGTAAGAGATCATATTCTTCCTGAAGAAGAAGAGGTCCCCAAGGCAACATGCTGCCTTATCGCTGCTTACTAGAACACTCTCTCAATGAAAAGTGTAATAGAAGAAACAGAGCTTCTAAATATGCCCAGAAAAAAAATGATCCTTTGCTGAAGCAAGAGATTTAACTTCTCATTCCCATTTCTCTTATATGGCAGAAAAACACTCAAAGAGCTTTGTAGCATTCCCAGCAAAAAAACTCAAAGGAAAATAAGACAGAGGTGCTCACTGGCTCCTTCCAGTGTCACTAACTGGGTAAACATGGAAATACAAAAAGGATTAATCACAGGACTGAAAGACTGTTTTCTCCTAAGCTATTTTAGATATCCTCAGTCCATCATCAGCTTGGTGCAGCAAAGAAGAAAATCAGACATCAGAGTCAACATGGAAAGGAACATAAAAGGAGAAAATAGTATATCTGTGCAAGGCAGAAAGTAATATAAAAAGGCACACAAAGGCTACCGAAATAGCACACAGTAAAAACCACATCGGGGCACATAGCAATCACAGTTATAATTTGCTATGATTCCAAATAGGATATGCTGCAGGATGTAAAAATCTTAAGCATATGGCTAATAAATGTTGTACCAAAGAACAGTTATATTTCCTTTCTCCCACAGTTTAGGCCATGCCTAGCAGAAGAGAAACCAAGCTTTAATGGAATTCTGGGGAAAGTTTTGGATAAAATCTGCATTCCACAATGCAGAATACACCTAGAGAATTTATCTGCGAGTCATTTTCTCTTTGCAGTTTTTTCTCTTAGGTCCATTCTTCAGCTATGTGCCATGGCTTGTAATTAAAGCAAAACAAAACCAACTTCCACTTGCTATTCGTGCTTCAACTTCGTAACAACAAAAAGGACATTCTCAGCAAAATAGAAGTTTCCTATATATGTGCTTGAAGGTGCACCATGCAGGGCAATGGGTTCAAGTAAAAAGTTGTTTTACTTTTAGACTTATTTTCATAAACAGTCTACCAAGGAGTCTACCAAAAGACTCATTTCAGAGTAATTGAAATTGGGTGAATTAATATTCACTGGGAAGGCAATTCTTTTTGTCTGTTTGTTTTAAAATTTTATGAGCAAGTCCTCATTTCTATTAACATATTCATTAATGGAAGATATTCACAAAAATGCTCAGACAGTGTTTTTGGTGTTAGATGGTGCCATTTGGACTGCTTGCCATTTATGGTTCATAATTAGTTTGAAGTTAGAGGGCAATATTTATGCTTCCTGATTAGATGTATGAAAGTTTTTAAACAAGGGAGTACAAACTGATAAATAGCAAATACTGAATTAATGAATAACAAATACACACCTCTGGTAAGAGCTGTTTGATGAATAATCACCTATACGAAGAAATCATGAATCTTTCAGAACTTGAACATTTTCAACAGTATCTAGCAGCTGTTACAAAACAAAACAATTAACAGACCCAAAATAGCAGCAGGATGAAGTCCTATTTATTCACAATTGTACTGATGAACCTGCATTTCCCTTCAGGATATTCTTCCCCACTGGAAAAAAACATATATATATATGTTTGTCTGTGACATATATGTAATTTTATTTCCTTTGGCTTTGGCCTCAAACAAATACAAATATAAACATAATATTAAGCTTGATTAAAACTCAATTATTCAGAAGTCACTTTTGTTACATGAATTATGTGCTAACAGGCCCTTCCAACTATATGCACTTTCTCTACTGAAGTAATCGCTTTGCCTGATGCAACCTCGATAGCTTGCTGTCAAGGATACTGCCTAGCAGACTGAAGAAAACAGTTGTACCAGGATCTTGAGAAAGCAGGCATGCAACTGTTATCTGCTCTTGATTTCTCCTTCATCTTCCATTTCACAGCATTTGGTCATCCTTTTACTTTCACAGTTTAATAGACTGTAATAAGAGACAAACTCCATGTTCTTACGTGGTTATTAGCTTTTTAATCAATTTTTTTCTTCTTGCAACACCACGAAATTGTGCTATTGTTTTGGAAAGGAGGGATATGTACTGAGTGAGGGAAATGGTCCATCTCGCCTAGCACCTATCTCTGACCATAACCTAACAGATCCTGCCTAAGGAAGGATGTAATTGCAGAGATGCACATAGTGACACTTCCCCAGAATACACTCCTCCTGCTGATGCAGCAAGGAATTCTTGAAGTAGAGAGGAAGCTTTAAATATTTAATAACTTCCACTGAATGTTTCTTCCGTTTGTGTGTTCACTTACTTATTAAACTTGGAAATTTTTAAGGGAACATAACATGGTACAGCACGGCAAGGCATTTCACAGCTTTCGCAGCTCAACCATAAACTGTGCGAGAAGGCAATTCCTTCTATGGGTTTGGAGCCAGGTCCATGCTAGTTTTAATTCATTCCCTATACAGCACATAGTTATTTTATGCCATACATAAAAAAAAAAAGAAGAGGACGCAACTACTTCTTTTAAGAAGATAAGCTGAATTTAGGTCTAAGGATATTCTCCCTAACACCGCTTTTCTCCTCAAAGCACACGCAATTCCAAACATTTCTGAAATAGTTGGATTCATGTAAGTGTCTGGGAAGAGGCAGCTGAATCCTCACGGGATGACTTTGGCTGCCTGGCAGATGAGAATGCTCCTTAAAGAAGAGAGAGCAGAGATGCTGATGCCCATTCACCCGCGGGCCCAGATCCATCTGTCAAACTACCCGGCAGTGAAGGTGATGAAGACCAGAGCCCAAACTGCCATGCTGGGTTAGAGCATCATCTGTGAAGTTACCCAGACTCTAAAAGCGCTTCACTGACACTGTCCAACAGCATGAGGTAACACACATACAAGGCTGTCATCTATTAAAGTCTTAACATAAGGGAAACCTTCAAGACTGAGTCAGCTTATCTGTCTATGTTTGAAGCCTGCCAGGCCCCTTCTGACTACATATAGTGGTAATTAAGGACACTCATGGGTGCCCTGGTTACAAACAACACAGAAAAAGCAGAGCTAATGAATGCCTTCCTCGCTTCAGTGTTTACCAAGGACAATCCTCTGGAATCCCAGACCCTAGAAACCAGAGAAGGTGCCTGGAGAGAGGAAGACTTGCCCTGGGTAGAGGAAGATTGAGCCAGAGAGCTCTTAGGGACACCTGACATCCACAAATCCATGGCTCCTGATGGGATGCACCACAGAGTACTGTGGGAGCTGGTGGATGTTATTGCTAAGCTGCCCTCCATCATCTTTGAAAGGTCCTGGAGAATGGGGGAGGTGCCAGAAGACTGGAAGAAAGCCGATGTCACACCAGTCTTCAAAAATGGCAAGAAGGAGGACCCAGGCAACTACAGGCTGGTCAGCTTCCCCTCCATCCCTGGAAAAGTCATGGAGCAGCTCATTCTGGCTGTTGTCTCCAAACGTGGAGGATAAGAAGGTGCTCAGGAGTCGTCAGCATGGATTCACCAAGGGGAAATCATGCTTGACTAACCTGATAGCCTTCTATGATGAAATGACCGGCTGGGTAGATGAGAGGAGAGTGGTGGATGTCATCTATCTTGACTTCACCAAGGCTTTTGACACCGTCCCTCACAGGGTCCTGCTGGGCAAGCTCTGGAGGCGTGAGATAGATAAGTGGATGCTGAGGTGGATTAACAACTCCGTGGATGGCAGAGCCCAGAGAGTGGTGATCAGCGGTGTAGAGTCTAGTTGGAGGCCTGTAGTTAGCAGTGTCCCCCAGGGATCAGTCCTTGGTCCAGTCCTGTTCAATTTATTCATCAATGACCCAGATGAAGGCACAGAGTGCTCCCTCAGCAGGTTTGCAGATGATACCAAACTGGGAGGAGTAGCTGACACCCCAGAGGGCTGTGCTGCCATCCAGAGGGACCTGGGCAGACTGGACAACTGGGCAGTGAGAAACCTCATGAAGTTCAACAAGGCCAAGTGCACGGTCCTGCACCTGGGGAGAAACAACCCCAGACACCAGTACAGGCTGGGCACCGACCTGCTGGAGAGCAGCTCTGCAGAGAAGGACCTGGGCGTCATGGTGGACGACAGGTTGACCATGAGGCAGCAGTGTGCCCTCGTGGCCAAGAAGGCCAATGGGATCCTGGGGTGCATTAAGAGGAGCATCTCCAGCAGGTCGAGGGAGGGGATCCTGCCCCTCTACTCAGCCCTGGTGAGGCCACATCTGGAGCACTGTGTCCAGTTCTGGGCCCCCCAGTACAAGAGGGATGTGGAGCAGCGCAGGGCTACAAGGATGATCGGGGGCCTGGAACATCTGCCCTATGAGGAGAGGCTGAGGGAGCTGGGCCTGTTCAGCCTGGAGAAGAGAAGGCTGAGAGGGGACCTCATTAGTGTATACAAATCCCTCAAGGCAGAGATTGAAGAGGATGGGGCCAGCCTCTTTTTACTGGTGGCCACTGATAGAACTAGAGGAAATGGCCACAAACTGAAGCACCAGAGGTTCCACAGGAATTTCAGGAAAATTTTCCTGAAGATGAGGGTGAAAGAGTCCTGCAGCAAGTTGCCAAGAGAGGTAGTGGAGTCTCCTTCTCTGGAGATCTTCAAAATCTGCTTGGTCCTGTGCCACATGCTGTAGGTGGCTCTGTGTGTGCAGGGAGGTTGGACTAGATGATCTCTAAAGGCACCTTCCAACCTTAACAATTCTATAATTCTATGATTCTCAATCTCTGATCTGACCAAGAATTTTCAAACAGTAAGTTTTTCAAAACCCCATTGTTTGAAATTAATGTCTTGCCAAAAAAAGGCTGCTGCATGCTCTGGATGCTGCCAGAACAAAAGAGTGCGAGGAAAAAATCCAAAACACTAACACACGCAGACACACCGCCCTTACCTTCAAGCCATGTAAAAGCGCCAGGTATTGAGCCCAGTTCTGAATTAGAAAGGCAACTTGAACCAACATATTGTCTGCTCTGGAAACAAACTGTTTCTTGCTGATTATTGATTTCAGGAGTAAGCAAAAGATCCAGCTGAACGGAAAGCAAGTGGGCCAACATTAAGAGTCAAATAACTAGCAAGTGAACCTTTGCACATAGTCATTAATAGTAAATACTTTCTTATTCTTATGGGGGAAAATCCTTTTAGATTTTAACCAATTAACAGTTAATTCTGTTCTCAAGTAAGCCATTCAAAGAATTTTTTTCTTAATAAAGATGAGTCATGCCAGTCTTAGTACTATATAGTGAATAAAAGAGTCCCCTCTGTTTGCTCATTCTGTGATATTGCTGAAATAGTTAGGGAATGGAGAATCCATTGAGCATCATTATATCCCCTTGATTATCTATCTCCTGCTTAATTCCTCCAGTATCCCACTGCTGGAAGTGTTATTGCTCTGATTAGGCCTGCTTACTTGTTAGCTATTTTCCACAGATCTTAAGTGGAACATATTTCGGAAATCTACGATTAAAGCTATTTCCTTTGCTTAGATGTTGATACTACTTCTGATACAGGGCCTGCCAGAGTACCAAGATATTCCCACCAGAATAAATCTGGAGGAGATGGGTATTCTAATCCCCATTTTACCACAGAAAACTACATATATATAAAAAGCTACATACATTGTAGATTAGACTATGTGATCAGTATGGCAACCTGGTTCTATGCAGTTGCATGGATGGGTTTTTATGAAGATTGCATTCGGTCTCATTAACTATCTTATAAACATGACTGGAATTTTGAAAAATTGTCTTAATGAAAGAAAGTATTTAATATTGGGCTGCTTTCTTGGTGCTCAGAAGTCACAACCATTTTAGTTTTATATGGGAGTGCAGATATTGCCGCCACATTACTAAATCCAGGCCCAGTTTTGCTGCTTCCTTGGCCATGAAAACAATCCCTTGGGTCTGGCTGCTGATCATAAAGAGGCAATTTTGCGCTTGGACAAGTATCACTAAGGTCAAAAGCAAAGAGCTACTAGATTTTGTATTATAGTGGCTGAAGTTAAATGCATTTGAGTGCCAAGTCAAGTGCTTCTGCTCTTTTGGGGCGGGTGGAACCAGGCAATTCTGCAACCTATTCTTGGCCAAGTCACATCATTAGCCAGGTCCATCCCCATAACTAGAAGCTGGAAAATCCTGCACTTTGCAAGCAGCAAACTAATTGGTTTGGAGCTAGTTTCATACATTTTTCATTTTAAACAAAACCCTGAAGTCTCCTAAATCCAGGCTTACCATGTTTATAAGCCTACACACCTCCCAATTTGTACACTAATTATCTTTTGTTATTGTTATTATCAGTTTATTCTTGCTCTGAATGTTTTTGTATCACTTGAAATTGATGCTAATATTCCCTGACATACAGCCTGACATATATTAAGAAAGCAGAAAATGAAATGACAGAACTAATTAAAAATCCATCTGTTAAGCTAATTTAAAGGTGTGCCAAACAGTTCAAATGAGCCTTGGTCAGCAACAAATTACATCCACCTGTATCATTTGCTTTGCCACAAGTGCTGGGTAATGTTATTTCCCAGGAAACATTCCCAATACTCAGTTTAGAGACTGAACTGTGTAGGGAGAACATGGAAAACACAGCTATCACTCTTGAGCAGAAATACTACACGTAAAAATGTAACAGGAGCCTACAAAATGAAAGGAAAAAAGAGACCGACTGCTGTATGTCACGTTGACTCACTCCATTAGTTATGATGACTGTGCTTCTAAGACACGCAGCAATCACGTCAGTATTGCCTGTAGAGATATAGAGATACTGCAGCTCTCTCCAGGGAAAAAAATTACCCTTAGTGTCAATGGTCTGTGCTTTTGTCTCCTGTAAGCCAAAAGTTAATAGAGTTGTACCATCTGATTATGAAGCAGTGAACAAATTATCTTGTTGCTTGGCTGCTATGTTCTTGTGTTCTTGTTTTACATTAAAAAAAGAAAAAGAAAAAAAAAAAAAGAAAAAAAAAGGTTGGACAGGCTAAATGAGATGAAGGAAGATGGGAGGTAGGACCCTAACAAATTTCCTGCTAAGGAATAGCAGTAAGAACACCCTTGCTGGCAATCCTTCAACTGCAGCATGAGATTTCTCTCCTGTTTATTCCAAAATGACTAATGGAAACATATGTTCATGCCTTTAGTAAGCCTGTAGAAGCACAGTGTCCTATTCTGTGAAGGTTTGTAGGTAGGGGCAGCATTCATTTCAGAAGTACTCATTGAAAGAGGAAGCAACATACCAGCAACTTTCACTAATTCATGAAAAAAATGGTTATTGCATGCTCAGCTGACTTCTGGAGTAGCAGGCACCTGTCTATGCCCAGAGGTGCAAAACATAGGTTTTGCATAGATGCTGTATTGATCCCAGCATGTGGAATCTGATCAGCACTCAGTTATCCTCTGCTGTCAGCTGAAGCAATCATTCATCAGCCCACTCAGTGATGAGAGGAAAAAGTAATGCAAGTGGCTTCCCTCTCCTGCTGCAATAAAATTTAACTCCAGCAACCATTTGGAGGGGCCTCACTCTTATTAGTTAATAAAGCACAGGTTGATAAACCTCCAAGCTCAAAAAAAAAAAAAAAAATCTGACAGCTTGGCCTTCATGCGTAATAGACTTTAAAAAAGAGACGGGTCTAACAGATGCTGTTGTCTTTGGGACCATTTTCTTGGTCAGTCCCATGGGAGGGCCACCTGGAGTTATAGTTATGCCTTAGTGCTCCTGGTCACAGCTGTAGCTCTGCTAAGTTGTCAAGGACACACAGATTTCCCCGGTAGAAGAAGGAACCTTGGAACCCTGGATAATTTTTCTGGGCTTTCACTGAAAAATTTTGGGGCGGAGTTGACCCACACCAGCAGCCAACTGAACAGCAAGATAAAAACCACTTCAAGGGGAGAAGATGGGAAACTCAACAATCCGCAGTTATGCAATGGTTACTGATAGAGCTTCATTGAAATGTACACTACATTTCCATCAATCTTCCAATAATAAAGAGATAATCAGTAGTCAGTATATTCGCCACAGCACTTTTGCCATTTCTTACCACTTACAGAAAAAGATTTGCAGGAGGACACTTGTTGTGTCTATATTTCCTGGGAAAATTAGCATGCCAATATGGTTTGCCTTAATATTGTCGACTTCCCAATCAAGTATTTGCTGTTTTTGAAAATAAGTGGGGTAAATTAACTGCAGTCAAATCAGCAGTATGACAGTTGAATTGTGCCATTACTTTCAGACAAATCGCTTGACAACATTTTCCAAAAAGCCTGTGTATGAAATACCTATTACATAAAATTGCAAAGTTGAAGGGCTGTCTCATAGCAAATCCAGATTACAGATGCCCAGGCCTCACAATGTTGGGCAGTTCACGTCAGTGCGTGTAAAGGCAACGTCCACATTTGCTGATAAGAAAAACTCCACTTGCTGAGCTAGCACTCTAGACTGCAGCACTTCCCAGTTCCCAAAGGTTGAGAAAGGTTTAGACCTCTCCCAAAGCAGTTACTGAGAGCTATTTCCTGCAGCCACAGCTAGCTCGAGACTGCCACTTCCCTCTGATCTGATCTCAGATGACATTTGCAAGGTCTTTCAAGCTAAGACCGCTGAATTCAGACCTCTGGAACCCCCTTGTGGAAGCCCCAGCACTGAGGAAGCTGCAGCCAATGCTACTTCAGCCCAGACACTGACAGGATTGTAAGTGACTAAACACAACAGTGCTCCATAGAACAGAGCGTAAACAGGGTACAGTCACGCCAGCCAAACAAAGAATGGAGCGTGGTGTTTATTTAGCATATTGTTTTATTTTCATTATCTGTGGTTTTGAAACATTGAGGAAAAATTACTACCCCTAAAATGCTAGAAAGTAGCTCAGATTTGTGAAACAGGGTCATGAACTACACATCTTTCTGCTTTATAAGCTGTTGATATAGCTTTATTTCTACTTCCTGGAAGGAAATTCTCATTTTGTCTCTCAGCACACTGTACAGTATAAAAATACAGTATTGTTATTAAAAGTTAGATCCAAAATAACATTTGCTTTAAGACATATTGACAGAGCCCTGGAACAGGCTGCCCAGAGAGGTTGTGAAGTCTGCTTCTCTGGTGATCTTCAAAATCCACCTGGATGCCGCCCTGTGCCACGTGCTCTAGCTGTTCTTGCTGGAGCAGGGGGATTGGACTAGATGATCTCTAAAGGTCCCCTCCAATCTCAACCATTCTGTGATTCTGGGATATTTACAACAGCAGTTCAAAAAAGTTACAAAAGCTCACTTTTGTAACTTTTGCCTAACGAACTAAAGCCTGCTAATTCATTTTATTCTACTAAATTAACCTGTTTAGCTGTTAAGAGTGTAAGCCTGGTAGCCAAGACTCACTGAGCCAAAACCTAAAAGTTATGTGCGTAACAGTGTAATTTATCATTCAGTAAATGGACATCAGACCCAAACAAGTTACCTGTAGGAAAGACCACAAAGGTGCAGCAGAAATCATGGAATCACAGAATGGTTAAGGTACCAGGCATGATGGCATCTAATGGGACGCCATCCCATTAAATAACGAAGACTAATTCCTTCGTGGTTTATCTTATTCCTATTACACATGGCCTTGACCACAGCACGAGCATATACTGAATTATAACCACCCAAGTGAAGAGAATTTTAAAACAGGAAATGAAACCTGGAAGCTGAAATGCAACAACTTTTTGGGAAGACATCAGTGCGAGAAGATCAATCACTATCAAAAGGACACTCCTTAAAAATTGATCAACCACTGCAACAAATTTCAAACAGAAGCTTCCCTACCATGGGCTCAAAGCAAGGGCAGAGCAAATGCAGTTGACAGAGCAGCATACCTCCGCTCAGACATGGGTTATAGGGCTTGGTACAGTCAAGGAACACAAGCAAGACTTACGTGGGACCCACCACTTCCATACAGGAGCACTGCTCAACGGCGTCTCATACCTCCTGACCTAGCAGAGCAGGAAAAGCCTTGTACAGGGGGACATTTGAGTTGGAGAGGTCTCAGGTAGTTAGCCCAAAGTCACAGATGTCAAAACAAGGAATTTCCATAAAGCTTCCTGATCTCATTGCGGAAGGAGAAAAAATCCCAAACAAACAAAAGAACCCCTTCCCCTCCCCGCCCCAACCAAGCCTAAAACCACAGTATCCTGATTATACAGCACACGAACACTATACATACAAGCAGAGGACAGGAGCAAACCAAAGCACTTCCTCAGGAGCCACTTGCCAAGGCCTTCACTCTGGGTGAGCTTCTTGCCCAATGGCTCCTGAACCAGAGGACTTAAGCGGGTGCTGGCACAGATCCAGGCAGAGCCTGCCTGGGAGAACCGAGTAGGGGCTTTCTGAGAGAGCTAACAGATGGAAAATAACAGCTTGAAAACACAGGCCAGATTGATAAGGGGTGGAAGCCAAACAAACAAACAAACCTAAAATTTGAACGAATTGAGGTCTCAAGTTTAATATCACTCCAAAAAGACATTTGGCATTGAGCAGTCTTATTCAGTGCATGGAAAAGAAAAAAGTGCCCGTCTCATCAAATAGCAACAAAACTGGACAGTTCCTTTACTATGCTAAAGGGATCAATAGCAAACTGCAGTTTGCTTCTTCACAAAGGCCCAGAATAAATCTTAACAGATACATCCAAGTGTAACCTCATTCTCCATTTCTGATATCCAAGAATTGGCACCATGGCAGGAGAAGACTAGCCAAATGCAGACCTCCTTTCCAGTTTAGACAATCTTGTGTTACATTAGACACCAAGGACCAACATTTAAGTTTTTGTCCCAACTTAATCCCCTAGATAAATTCCTTTGGTTACAATGTTAGACTTAAATCCAAATGAAAAGCTTTTCCTTTTCTCAAGAAAATCTCTAAAAAAATTTTTAGAAGCTTAAAATTTGTGGATTGGAGACTCAGATAGCGTTTGCATAAAGTATTCTGAGATTCTCAGTAAATTAACACCAGGAAAGTACAGTATATTACTTAGCATCCTTTTTTTGTAATATTTAACCTCACATTCATTTTACATAGTATTTAGAAATATATAGCCCTTAGTGTTCTTATCATTAAATATTCAGCCCCACTGAGTATTCCTTACATATTTAATTGATCATTTTAATGGTACTGTATTTAGTTCAGAGAAATTAAAAATACCAAACTGCTGCCAGAAGTGATTTATATATTTGAATTCTTAACCACATTCAAGCTCTTGCAGCCACAGAATAATTTGTCTTCCTTTTTCTTCTTTCATTATTGTGGAAATAGAGATTTTATTTGTGTTCTAGTACAAGTTTAAGCTAAAGGGCAGCTTTTCAAGGTCAAGGGATTCTGATTTGTGGACTGGAGCATCTATCATATGAGGCAAGACTAAAAGAGGTGATCCTGTTTAGTCTGGAGAAGATTGAGAAGGAATCTGATCCATACATACAAATACCTCAGGGGAAAATGCAGAGAGGATGGAGCCAAACTCTTCTCAGTGGTGGCCAACAACAGAACAAGGGGTAATGGATACAAGTTGAAACACAGGAAGTTCCCTCTCCATATAGAGTCAAAAAATTTCTTCACTGTGAGGGTGCCAGAGCCCTGGAACAGGCTGTCCAGAAAGGTTGTGGAGTCTCCTGTTCTGGAGATCTTCAAAACCCACCTGGATGCCACCTTGTGCCACGTGCTCCAGGTGTCCCTGCTGGAGCAGGGGGGATGGTCCCTTCCAGCCTCAACTGTTCTGTGATTTTTAACCCTCATGTTCCAAAATGTGGCCTGACCACCTAAGTCTTAATAAAAAATAATTATACAATTTACCCTTTGTGTTTTCACGAGCCAGCTCAGCAGGGCCTACCAGTGCTATAAATAAGATCAATAAGAGAATCATAGAATCATTATGGCTGGAAGAAGCCTTCAAGATCAAGTCCAGCCGTAAACCCATCCCCACCTTGCCTGCTAAACCATGTCCTTAAGTGCCTCGTCTACACATTTCTTGAGCACTGCCAGGGAACATTAGTGTTCTTCATTAACGTTGCCCAATGAGCACCTGTTCCTCAAGGAAGGAGGGAACAGAATTTGCAATGCAGCATGGGTGTCCTGGTTTTGATGAAGCTTTCTTACAGCGGTCCTTTGTTCTTTCCTTGTTCTTTTTGATACTTATTTCACTGCAGCATTTGTCAGATAGAAAAAGAAAAAGAAAATAAGCAGCAAGCAAGCACTCAAGCACCTGATTTCTACTCAAGAGGATGTCTGTGCAAAACTCCTGAGGTACTCCTCAAATATCTCCCCCAGCTCCCTTCCCCCGCTTCTACAGATTATGATGTACTTAATATTAAGTGTGGGTGTTTCTCCCCACCCTCTCCCCTTTTGAAGGGGAGATGAATGTGTTTTCCCACTTACCTAATTACAATATGATATATGAGGCAGAAAGCCTTGCTAGAGGTAGCACAGCATGGGAGTACAGATGAATAATAACCAGGCTCACGTGTTTCAGAAATTAAGATTTTTATTAGAAGGATGTTATCTGAAAGTTTTAGTGCTGTAAGTGCAGCTAACAAATGGGCTTTTTACATATGTATTTTAAAATCCAATAACACAAGTCCAGCTTACAGTGTAGGGGCCTTAACTAGCTCCAAGGCAAAAAACTCTCCCTGACTTCAAAAGGGGTTGACCCAAGCCCTTGAAAATGAATTTGTAAGTGAATAGTGTCAGGGCTTTCTTTGAGAAATAAGTTGCAACTCACCACAAAAGTGATTTTATTATAAGAGTTCAATATGCATAAATGAATAAGATTTTGTCTCAGTTAACCTAAGAAGAGACCCAGTGCTGTGGGGAAAAGAGGAGTCCTGTCACGTTGTCACAACCCAACCTTACACTAAGGAAGAACAGGTGGGTTGTCTTTCAGCAATATAACAGCATAACAGAACAGCACTTAATGTTACCACAGCACAAGCCCACAGTGTCCTACTGAGAGTGAAACCATAAACAACTCATTAACCAGACATCACCCTTTTCCAGCAGGGTATGCAACAAAACATATCCATAGTTTCATCCAATCTTGCAGAATCGAGGTTGCTGTTCAAGTGAAGTCCCTAGTAATAAATACCCTCTTTTCTTGCCATCCAGAGTATCTATAAATTATGAAACTGTTCAGCGTGTCAAAGTTGGTTGGACCAGCCAGGTGCGGTAGATGCTCTTGGTCTGTCTGTGCAGATCCAAGATGACCTCCCAGCTTGGCACTGCTCCTAAATGCTCTGAAGAATTTGCTTCCTCTGATTGGAAAGAAATAGCAGACAGATATGAACATCCTCACCGCACCCATCTCAGGCATGTCTTCACTGCACCTCTTACCTCCCTGCTCTTTTCCCTAACTTTCTCCTTCCCTCCTTATTTTGCATACATCTAACACAAGACTCATTCACTTAATTCCCTTATCTTGTTACCAGATCCATGTCCACAGAGAAGCTTACAGATCTCCATAAAGACTGCAAGGGTTACTACCGCCGAGCAGACATCAGGCCAGAGATTCCAATGATAAAAGGTGGGCTTGGCTTTAGCAAAAAACTTCTCTTTGATTAAATATATTGAGAACTAAGGAAGATAGTGAAAAAAGTTAATGGGTAGAGAGAAGAAAAAAACAGAAACACACACACGCACATTTGAACAACTAAGTCAGTATTTGTTATTATAGAAGATCACAAGTTGTGATCTGTGGCTATAATCAGTAAAAGTTTCCTGTATCAGTATGGACTAACTTGACCTATCTAGAGAGCAGGGGAAACCCCTCAGGTCTTGTCCAGGAACCTTACTAAGCCAAGTCAGTTCATATACTGACTGGTACAACAGCGGCTCAGAGGTCACCTAGAGCTCTTTGCAGACCACAGTGAATCCTAGTTCACAAGAGGTACAGCATTATTAACAGCCGCTCTAGTTTAAAACTAGCACAGGTACAGCAGTTAGCCCTGAGAGGGGCTGTCCTAGCACCATATGAGCCATATGCCCAATAACACACAGAAACCACAAAGGAAGATACCTGCCCTTGACCTGGGGAAATCTGTTGATGACAATAGCTTTGATTATGCTTTTGTTGTAAATCATAATAGTGCAGTAGTTCTTAAAGATATTCCTTTGTACCAAGATCTCCAGAAACAGCCTAGCATGACAAGTATACTGACATACATGAGATTTTCAGCCTTGCTCCTTCAGAAAAAGATATCTAAGTCTGCTAGGAATCAAGCAGACTCTTCTCCATATCAGTTTGCAGTAGGTTAACTATTGATTGCAACTGTTTAAATTTTAACAGAGCTTTAGTAACTTTCATATTGATCTATTAAACTTGCCATTATTAGTTTTATGGAGTTTCGGTTAAAGACACAGAGGCCAGGTCCCCCACTCAATACCTATATACACCATTTTCAATCAACTCACTTCAGGAGGAAGGGGAGGGAAATCCATAGAGCATATCATTGGATATTTATTTTACTAATCTATGCCTTGCCTGCTTATGCAGCTGACCAAATCAATTTTTAAAACAATGTAACACAGATGTAAGTCATTGAAATTCAGGAGGAGTCTGCTAGCATTAACTGCTTATAGTTGCACAAAACATACTAAGCAATACAAACAGCAGTAATATCTTAGCTCATTTCCCAGCTTTATCTTCTCCAAAGACTGGGGTGTACACATCTGTTTGCACTCCTTTGCAGACCCTATGCATGAGGAGTTTCACCTTACTAGCAGGAATTAGAAAAATTGTCATGCACTGCAAAAGCCCTGCCAAGAATAGGGAAGGGAAGGTTTGCTTATCATATAGAATATCTTCCTAAAAGGAGGAAAGGGAATTTTAATTTTAAAAAAGTAGGTTCAGTTCCAAAGTATTTTTGCCCCCCTTTCCAGGAAGAGATACCACATTTTTCTATTGCTATTCATATAAATTATTCTCCATTGTTACAAATACACGAGGAAAGAAAGCATTCTTTTCTCATTCAGGACCACACTAGTATTGTCAAAGATATTTCCTATGATTTCTTTCAGCCAATGAAAGTGTGGCCTGACAGTTTCACACCAAGCTTATCACTGCTGCTACAAATCATTCCTGTCCATCACAGCTATAATACACCTCAGTCATCCCCCAAAATCTAGAGAGTGCTTTAATCATTTCACTGACTTTTGCCAGTATTCTGGCCTTGCACACTATTAAGAGAAGGAAAAGTTTTGCAACTAGGTCAGCTGCATTATCAGCATAATAAATTTTTTTTTGTACCTAGGTTTATTCTACTTTGCAGTTTTGGAAGTGATAATGGATAATGATGCATACTTACTTCAAACTTCAGTATATAAAAAGCATCTCTTCATTATTTTTCTTAATTATTTCAATTTCTTTTGCCAGGTCCTACTTGTCCAGACTTTCACACCACAAAACTCTGTCAACTGCTCCATGATTGCAAGTCCCCCGTTCCTTTAAAAAGGTAGTCACAAAATTAAGACCTTACAAGACCTTTTCAGCTAATTGGATTTCTCCTGTTGTTCATCTGTGGTTTAAGTATATCTTATACTATGCATTCTGCAGCTGTCTTTCTTGCTTGTCTTATATTTTTATATTCATTTACTCAAAACCTGAAGTTAACAAAAAAATAAAGACCCTATTCTCACATATCATTCAGGGAAAAGTTGACTATAACGTGCAGCTTAAAAATAAATCAAGCTATTAGAATAGCACGAAAAGCCTCATTCAAAGTTCAGAATCAGTAACTCGCATCTTGAGTCAAGAAGTCAGAAATATTTCTCTATTCTTGTATTATATTCTAAGGAATTCAGAATGGGTGCAAGTTCAAGGGTAGTTTCTGAGTGATGAACAAGTGTCCCTCAAAAGTGGAAACTGCTTCTCCAGAGAAAGGACTATGACAGATACAGGAAGCAATACGGCATCATTTTGTTCAACTCCTGTTAGTGTAGGTCACTAGTTCTTAATGTAACACAAGCTAGGGGTTTCCATGATGTTTCTTCCATGCTTTTATTTTCAGAAATGTATTCATGTTACTAAGTGTATGAAGGAGAGGTTTTAATTACCGCTCCTATATAAGTAAATTAACATGAAAGAAATAAAAAGCTTCCTTCTGGTCACCAGAGGAAAGCAAAATATGATAGAGAAGGGCAACATGAAAAAAGAGACAGAACTGATAACGTTCCTCTTAAAAAGAAGCAAGTCTCATCTGACTTTAGAAAACCCCCGTTCGAGCTGATTGAAGTTTGTGAACTCGCTGTGGTAACAGTTTGAGCATTTCAAACATGGCAAACTTGCTTTGAAGAGCCTTCCCAAGCTCATGACACTTAAGATTCATGATATCTGTAGAGAGATTTTTCTAAAATAGCCCCTCATGCTGCGGTCCTATCAGGTTATCAAAATTAGTAGAGAAGATGTGGGACATGTCACAGAAGTCAGATCACAGAAGGGTCTGGAGATGAGTTTTTATGAAAGGTCTCTGACATCAGGCCTAGTTCCACTTAGATACTTCCTAGTGACACTCAGAGTACCACAACAGGCAAATGAAATCAAAAGAGGAGGTTTAACTGAAGTATGAAAAATACATGGAGAAGTTTTAAGCTTGGCTGAGATTCTAACTCCTCTTACAAAAGGGAACCAGGCTGCAGGGACAAAAAAGTATTTGAAAAAGTATTTGAAAGCTCACTGACAAGCTTTTCCAAATGAATTATTCAATTCACTGTCTTCCTCTTTTGCCCTGCTCCTGTAGCTGGATGAACAACTTGGGGATACACCTCAACAGATGTGCCATTCTTGATCTTTTAAATAAAAGATGTATGACAATAAGCCGGTTTCCCTACTTTCTACCTCCTCCACTTCTGGCAATTCCATTGCAGAAAATATCATGGGCTTTTTCTTTTAACAGGGCTTTGGATTCCAAGAATTAAAAATGTTTTCTCAGAACAGAAGAAAGATCAGGCATTCTTTCTATTGCAGCCCAAGTTTTTAAAGGATTTTGAAGACAGCTATCTACAAAATCAGGCATATAAATTCAGTGATATTTGGCTCAACCTATCCTTGAGCAACTTCACAGATAATTTTTGGGGAGGCTTGTCTATCAAGAAGAATGTCATTGTGCTTCTAATTGCGCTAGGGTCAGTTAAAAGGAAAATATAGGTTGGCTCAAGTGAAGATACAGTTAGGGTTCGCTCTTCACTTAGTATGTTGGTCTTCTTGGGCACTAATGCAAACCCACGTACTTCCCCTGGTGGACTTAGAGACTCGTGAAACCTGGGCCAGCTTCTCTGCATTTCACCATATGTTGCACCAGTCTGGGCAAACCAAGGCATGCATCAAGACCACGCTGCTGGGTTTCACCACTGAAGAGCTGATGCTGAACTCGAGACCTCTGCTAGAAGCTACCACCAGCTCTGCAGGAAAGCACCACTGCTTCTACCACAGAGCATCAGGCATGCTCTTTGAAGCAAAGAAAGACTATTGAAAGGTCTAAATTTTCTCCAGAACAGGGAAAACCTCCCTTTGTGGCAGCTGATTAAACTCTACTTCCTTTCTCTAAATAACCTAGGAAAAGTTTAGATTTCTTTTCCTGACAAGAAAGGCTGTAGGAATCTATAGCTAAAAAGACAAACATGAATATTACCCACAAATCCCTGACATGCTGATAGCAGCTCTTGGGATGGAGCGCAGCTCTTATTATGCCACCCAAACCGAATCATCCTCTCTCTAGACACAAGTATCTAATTCAGCCTACACAATTTGACCTTGGAATTCATAAGAATCAGTGGAAGACAAGATCTCTGAGAGTCCAGAGGAGTGACAGAAAATTTCTGAGAGATATCAGGAGAAGTTTCCTTTTTCTCCTCCCCGTCAAGAGGAGGATGAGATCACACATCGTGCTTCTTTGTTTGTGGCAGTCTTGTCTTTGAACGTGGTTGGCACTACAAAGCATCCCACTAGCTTTTCATTTGGCTTTCAAAGATGCATTTGCAGGTATGCAGCATACCAGCTAGCAGCACCGTGTCCTAAATACACTGACCTTACTTGCAGCACTAAACTAAACAACGCTGTCAACACAGTATGGTTTGAGACAGAAAGGGGAAGCAGACAGCTGGAGGGTTGACGAGCTAAGAACGTGTTGCAGAACAACAAAAATAAGATTCAAAACATTCATTTGCAAGCCAAAAATGCTTCTTCTGGCATCAAGGAAGAACTGAAGTTCATTTTAACTCTACACAGGCCACAATTTGCCATTCAGGAAGATATACACAGAGTTAAGTCTCTGGGCTACCATGAATCTCTTCTAACTAGCTAACAATTCAATTCCCAGACAGTTTAAATGAGATTACATGCTACATTCCTTGCAGGCGTTATTTGGTAAACATATTCTCAATGCACAGAGGTAAGATTTTTTTTAAGTATATAAAATATTTGGAATATTATAGCTTAAGCAAAAGTGATTAAGCAATTCCTCTGCCGGGTTTTCAATTTTGAAGTTTTTATATATACAATGCATACATTCCAGACACTAGTACCTCTATATTTTGCTTATAGAACAGCCCATTCCCATCTGTTAATCTTCGAGAGGTTAGACTAGATAACTATGGTTGTGCTGGTCTCAGTAGCACAACCATAGCACACAGCATATGTCGCTTCTTAGACTAAGCAGAGTGAGAAGACTTGAACTCACACATAAAGTCAAAATTATTCTTTTCCTGCAAGTCCAGAGGAGCTAGGTCATAGCATACAAGACAAAAATTACTGAGAGGAGAATTACTATCTTCTTTAAAAGGGCAGAATCTCAGTTTAAATAAGTCCACCACTATGAAACTTTGACTTCAGTAGCCTTCTAGCAGTGTCAAACACACCATCAATCATTCTGGTTACCTACCTCTTGATAGGAACCCAAAACATATCAGCAGATCCAGCCTTATCTAGACAGGTAGCTGCTCTACTAAGCAAAGGCAGAGCAACCCTTGCTTTCAGTCCCATAACACTGGGACTAACCCATAATACTGACCCCACAGGGCTAACGGGACTGGGGAGAGCAACACTCAAGAGCTTTTCCCAGGCATCTGCATGGGATTATCACTTAGGAGTGGTCAGTCATGATTTATCAAGTAGATGTTCCCTAGCTGCAGTTAGCAGCTGCAAGAACAATATCAGGGATGTCCATTAACTGAGGAGCAGTGTTTCTGAGTGTTCCCAGAGTCTTTTTGCTGATCTCTGCATGCTTATGGAGAGAATGTTCCAACTTTGCTTAGCCTCACAAAGTCAAACATTAACGTTTATGTTAAACTGAGCTTGTGACATTAAGGTGGAAGCTCAAGACAGGTTACATATGAGGTTTACTGAAAAGTCTTTTTAAAAAAAAACTTTTGGTAGCACTGATGTTATCTTATTACGGAGCAGGTTTCATTTCGTCCCCTTTAACTGGCATTAAATAGATGCGGGTCTCTCATCTGACTTGGGTTTCTTCAGTGATGCAGTCACTCTTGATGGTTTGTCCGTTGTCAAAATTGGTACTGGAAGGTTTTCCCTAATGTTAAAGTTAGACTTTCTTTGTCCACCTGAAGCCTTTGGCTTCTTATCTAGATTAATCAGCCATGACTGTAACATGCTCAATGTACAAATATCTCCCCCAATCACCTTTATTTCTTGACCAGGCATACCCAGCTCTGGTTTGCTCTTCACACGGTCTTATTTTCCACACCATTTACTTACACTTTGCTATCTCTAAATTTTCTATTTGTCTGTCTTTCAAAGAATGTGTCTCCCCTAATCCAATGAGATGTCTCCCCTAATCCAATGAGAACTCTGTGTGAGGCAAGTGAGTTCTTGTAAAAGTGACAGTGTTGCATAATATCGCTCATGCTTTTCAAACATTTCTGACACATTATCCACAGTTTCTGTTCCATTTCCATCCTCACTCCTCAAACATCTTTTCCCTGCATGTCTTAGGGAAGATCAAAACTCAGAATGTATCAGATGTGCTCTGTAGGTAGTGCTGCCAGAGCAATTGCTTGTCAGGTTTCAATTCTAGAGAGAACACGGAATTGCTGTCTTATAAAAGAAACTGGAAGGAGGATGGAAAAAAAATGATAGTTCATCAAGAACTCGGAAGGTGTGGAAGCTCTGTCAGTCTGTAGCTATTTAGGAAAGAAGGAAAGGAAAAAGG
>VWPW01027381.1:53598-109834 GCA_013389825.1 Crypturellus undulatus
AAAGAAAAGAAAAGAAAAAAAAAAAAAAGAAAAGAAAAGAAAAGAAAAGAAAAAAAAAGAAAAGAAAAAGAAAAGAACCAAACTAATAGGGCATAGCTTAAAAAAAAAAAAAAAAAGGATACAACCCCAAATTTAATTAGAATAATAAATAAGAAACAACTTGCATGGGCATATTAGGTTGACTAGATTATGTCTTCCTTAGAACTCCATTCCACTATGGCAAAATCCCCACGCACTCAAGTTATATTTAGGTATGTAAATATGTATGATAGTTCCCCTGGAATTCACAGCACAGGTCCTTCAAAATAAACCTCCAAAATGGCATGACTGACCTTCATGCTTATTTTCTCTCTAATTCTTTAATTTAGGTATTAAATTCCAGTCCTGAAAACTTAGCCGGATTCTGAGAGGTCTACTCAATCAAATTAAGGTTATATAGAACAAATTGAGAAGTCTGTTGTATCTACAGAGCCTTCATTGTCTTCAAATTATGTTTTCAGTCATACAGAACAAAATTTACAAATGCAGCTAAGTAAATAAGTCTTTTGATGATGAGCAGTGGAGCAGAATTTAGTTCCACCAAAACATTAGGACAATAAAACTTTTTTTTTTAATTTTTTTTTTCTGTTGGTGAGGTTAAGAGACAGAGACTTTAATGCAAAGATATGTCCTCAGATGTTTAACTTTACTGCGGGAAGTTTTTGCATCTTCTCACAAGAGGTCATATCAGTTACACTTACATGGATACGCTTCAAGCAAGTACAGTTATTTTCTGCTCTAATATAGAATCAAACGTGTCAAGTTTGCAGAGCGTTTATCTTATGTCAAAATCCACTATCAAACACATCTGGAAACAAAGTCTTTCCTCTGATGAATGGTAGAAGCTTTTAGCTCCCAGCTCCTACTGCCCTTGCAAGCACCCTTTCTTCCCTTGGAGGACAAGTGCCTCCAATGGGGGGATTGCCAGTAGCTGCCTTCCATGAGAGACAGTCATTTAGGCACCTTTAGATGAGTAAAGTCACAGGAACAGACTAGCTGTGTGACAGTGCCAAGTTCCACCACCTCATATGGCATGGAGTTATTTGGGTCCATAAATAACACTGCAAAAGCAGTTCTTTTTAAAGTTTATTGGAAACATTCTTCCCAGAAAAAAAATCATGACAGCCTCTACCCACAAGGGACAGATGCAGACCTATGTTTTTATTTCAGTTTCTTGATATGAAACATTTGTCATGACCAGCTAATATGCTGAAGAGACCCTTGTCTCATATCGCGCTTTACTGTGGCTAAAGGCTTCAGTTTAACCATCTGACATAACCCTACTGAGCTTCTCTGCCAGCTTTTGACATACTGACATACTGACATAACGTCAGTGTTTCACTGATATCTGCTAGAATTACTCAACAAATAGCCAGATTTCTAAGATAACACTCAGCATCCCATTTCACCCTCTCAGTGATCATTTAAACTTCATAGTGTGCATGGTTCTTACACAGACCATTATCGTTATTTGACTTTCTTTAAAATAAAGAAGAATAAAGAAAAGACTTTAAATAAAGTCTTTAAAGTCACCTTTCCCCAGGTACCTTTCTCCACACAGCCCTTCATCGAGGCATGAACCCTCCTCTTCAGCTGCACTGTCTCACGGTGGAGAGCACAGCAGAGAGGAGCTGTGGATGGCTTTTGGCCATGAACAAGTCCATAAAAGATCTGGAACTTAGAGGATTTTGCGAGAAAGTCCCCATCCTGCACTCAGACAGAATCAGACCGTTCACTGCTACGAGGCCACATCGTATTACTTCAAAAATTGTTAGCGGCATTTTGAAAGGAGGACAGCTTTCCATTATTTTTTTCCAAATGGAAACAGGCTTCCAGCATGTTATTGGCCTCTACCTGTGGTTTTCACACTCTTGAAAGAAGAAGAGAGAAGGAATAAAAGAGGAAAGTATTTTTTCTACCCCCAATGGAAGTTTTATGGGGGAAACAGCTGAGACAGAGATTGGTAGATTCAGGATTGACTGTGCCCATACTATTTTTAGCAAAAATCTTTCAACTTTCAACTTTTCAACTTTCAATCTTTCAGCCCTTGGTGGGCTAAGGATTGGGCCAAAAATCAAAATAATATTAAACAGTTGGATGTGGACACTACTGAAAAACTATTCAGTGGGCCTTTGGTGGAAGCTAACTGCCAGTATTTAGCTCTGTCATTGTCCTTTGCATCTTGTTTCCATTCTGCTGTCTTGCATAAAGGGCATCTTGCCTGCAGACTACTAAAACAGTGTTTAGACAACAAAGTGGTGTTAGGTCTACAAGCAGTTGGTTGTGAGGGTGAGTCATTTACTACATATTTCCCTCCCCACGGTGGGTACAAAACAAATGCTTTGTGTTGAAGTACTTGGCATCTACAGTCTTGCTATTTATTTGTGTGCTCTGCCTTGTAGTTAGTTGCAACTGTCAAACACTGTTCACTTGATGGTTTCCTACTTGCATTTGTCTTCCTCCAAAAGCAGTGTTCAGACTGGCACTTGTGGGTGCTTCCCGGAACTACTGGGAGCTCCTAGGGAACCTCCCCCATATAATGAATGAGCGGAAATTCTTTTCTCACTCTGTAAGCACCCTTTTGAAATTCCCGCTTTGCACTTGTGCAAGGTTACGACCAAAATTCCTAATCTTGCAAGTATTTATGTACACAAGTTAAATTAAGCATGCACAGAAGCATTTGCAGGATGTGGATTTAAATGGAGATTTTATTTTAAAAAGACTTTTATGTATGCAGTGAAATGCCATTTTGAAAGAACATTTTAATATGCTGGTGTGTCTGGGTTTCCTATCTAGCAACTGAAAAAAACTAACTTTTTATTTCCAGTAGAGTTTTGGATTAGCAGGCAGGTTCTGAACATACAATGTATTTTATATACTGTGAATGGTTTCCTCTTTATTAATCCAGCATGTAAGGCTTTCTTTTCCTACTGTAGCCCATCTTTTTATTTCTTGCAGATTTTAAAATCTGTTGTGTTGGCACTTTACTTCTTGGAGACCACTGGTGTCATTTCCTCCAAATTGTTAGCGTAAACAGTCTGTAACTCAAGTAAGCCAAATGTGGGTGTATTAATCTTCCTAGTGCCAGCTAAGCAAGCCTGGCAAGGCACAGTTCAATTCTGATATCAGGAAAAGAGTAAATAATCTTTTTTTTTTTTTTTAATGCTGAAAAACCTACACCCTTGTAAGTTTATTTGGCTTTTAAAAGCTAAAAAATGGATGAGGGAATGAAGGATGTGCTTTTTATATTCATACACAGGAGCAAGGGTGAGCAAATTAGAAGCAGAAAAGAACAACAGGGAATATTTTAAATAGCAGTCAAATAAGGGACTGGCATATTCAGACATCTGGCATCATCATCATGGGTTAAAAGGTGGCCCGACTGCATCATATAAAGCAACACATGACTTACTGAGTTAGCTGTTGTGGCCGAGGATACAATTCGGGTTTCAAAGCGCGCTTTCTATGAGCAGTTGGTGTGATGGCAGGTTTCCTGCTCCTCAGACCGAACGCCAGGAGCTGTTATTTCCACAGCAACTTCCCCACTTTGCCTGCAGTCCTCTGCAGCCCTCAGGTAGAGATCGCTGGGTTTCTGGACGAGAGGCGGGCAAGAGGCAGGATGATGCCAAGGGAACAGTCCAAATTGTTCTGGCAACAGTGTCTTCAAGTGAGAAGATAAGAAGAGCCTTGGACAGTCAATGAGGCCTTACTTGAGGGACATTACTGGAGTAACACTCATTGCCTCCTCCAAAGCATTTGACACATCCCAGGAGATTATTAGTGAGCTGAAGCTGATTTTATACTGTCTTCTAGGAGGGTCAACATATCTCCCTGCCTTTATAACTCGGGGGCAGAGAGAAGATCCCATCAGAGGTCTGTTCCAGCCAAGTTTATGTATAATCTTTGCTGGCAGAGGGGCTGTGGCCCCCTACTATCTGTGTGTGGGTTGCCAGAGAAAGCAGAGTTTAACAGAACACCAGCCTGAGCATCAGAAAAACATCATTTGGCAGTTCAGCCACAGGCTTCAGTAAGACCCAAAACAAAGGGGCCGCCAACCTTTGAGAAGCCCAAGCACTCTTAGTTCCTCTTGATGCGGACAGGGGCAAACAAGTTGCTCTGGATGCTTCCAATCCCAAGATTTCCATATCTACAACTAATGGAATGGTTTGGAGGCACACTGACCTCTGAATTTTTCTGGTATGTTCTCTAAGACAGGAGGTGATAAAATTTCTCAGGAAAATACATTAAGAATCTGCCCCAGAAGCTTTACACATAATCATAATTCACTATCTGTTTTCCAGCTTCCCCGGCACACACATGTGCGTGCTCTTCCATCCCAAGGAAGAGTCCTGCCGTGCTCTGTCCCAGCTTTAGGGTGGCAATACCAGGTCAATAGCACACTGTAGAAATGCTCGGAAATGCTCCCTCTGCTTTGTTTCTGTGAGAGGATCCTCACTGAGCTGTGTCAGCAGTTGTCTTCTTGACAGAACAAATTTCAGTGTGGCCTTCCTTTCAGATGTGGACAAGCAGCTTAAACACGCTGCTCTGTGCTTCACATAAGAGCAGAGCATGCCATAGCTGCAGTTTTTCCCTGGGCAGCAAAACTACAAAGAGTGGGAAGGACACAGCTAAATCCCAGCAAAATCATTCCTGGCTTCATGCAGATAGGTAAGAACATGTTTCCAAATCTTTAAATTAAAATTCATTGTAGCTGTCAAGATGCTTGCTGTTAAATGAAGGCACTGTCTTCTCTTTCTGCTTGAAATCAGAAATTAGTGCTGCATTTTCTCGGACATTCGTGAAATGAGCACAAGTAATAACACGCACCCAAATAACACTGAGCTGTCTGTCAATCAGAGCCCATCACTACCTGCTCTAGAGCTGGCCAGGGCCAAAATATGGGACAGAAGCCAGGAAGAAAAACAATACAGCAGGAAGCTTTAATGGTTACTGTAACCACAGCCTGAAGCGTCAGCATTTCAGATATCAATAATTTACAGGCATAGATAATGACAAGAGTTTGGTTCATCTTCTCATATAGCCCACACAGGAAATAAATCCACTTAAGTAACTGGAGATACACTGCAGTGAGTTCTGAAATGCCAAATCCTATAAATGTTGGTCCAGAACTATTTCTGATGCTACTAACGGATTCGAGGTTTGAGCTCAAGGCTCTTGATGTAAGGACTAGAGCTGCCATTTAGTTCAAGAGCTTTTTCCATGAGGCCCTTCATGGCATTTCTTTAGAGTCTTAGAGTACTATTCCAAGTCATTGGCTGGCTTTTCAGACAGGAAATATTTCAACTTAGCCATTCCACCAAATTCAGACAGTTTTTTTATGCCAGGCAGAAAGCATCAAACCCAAGGGAGATATTGTCCCATGAAATAAATGTGCCCATTTCATCACAGGCTCAAATGGGACTAAATTCCTACAACAGTGGCATATAGAAGCAGAAACAGAAGGGGAAGGATCCACAAGTGATTTAAGGCAAGGTTACATCCACTCCTCATAAGTGAGGAGAAAAAACTTACTTTCAAACTGAGTAATTTAAGTATTGAGACAGAATTACAGCAGCAGAAAGCTAAAGTAATTGCCTTTTTCTACAATGGCAATGTATTTTTAAATATCTTCAATTCTTTTTCTTTTAAATAAAACACAATGAAGTAATAAAACTAGAACAAAATGGCATCAAATTATATCAAACCCAGCTACTTGAATTCACAGGTTCTTCATGCTTTATTGAAATGCGTTATAGATGGGCTCAATTTCCTTATAATCTCTGCTTCTGAACAGTACATTATTTAAGACAGAGAAGAAATGGTACAGATTGCATTGGTCCTGGCCTGTGGCCCATTTCTACTAATCTGCTAATTTCTATGTTCTCATTACACTGGATCTAATTTATGGCTAACTCCCAGGTCTCTGTCCTACCGGTTTCTGTGGCACTTTCTTCAGGCTTCCAGTAGTGCCAACCAAATGCTGAGAGTATATCTCAATGCAGATTGTTTTCTAGAGTATGAGAATATAAATCAAATGAACCTGTGTATATTTCCCTTTAGTTTCTGCGAGTCCTGGGTGTTAGTTTTCAGAAGCTCTCCCCAATTGTGACAACTGGAAAGTCTTCTGGACTTGAAGCTGACATTTGCAGGTACTGGTATGAGTAGTGGGGTTTGCTGAAGCATACCCAACACCAGGAGACCCAAAATAAGCCATTCTAAGTTAATAACACAAGGCAAATTCTTAGCCAGACAAAGTGACTCTGTCAGTTTGGGGCTTTTGAGCTAGATCTTGAGATTTGTCTTTGTCTTGGATTGGTATTTCTTTTGATTCATATTTAAGGCTAAGTTTATCACCAAACACGTAGATATGTGTAGTTGAGGCACTTAGGGACATGGTTTAGCAGGCAGGGTGTTGAGAGGCTTATAGCTGGACTCAATGATCTTGAGAGTCTTTTCCAACTATAATAATTCTATGTGCTATATTTGCCAGTGGAAAAAAAAGTAAGAAAAAAGCTTTAAGGAGGCAGGACAGATCTTGTGATATTGTATAAATTTCTCCTAATTTTATTTCTGGACATTTTGCTTGAAAATATTGCCACAGTGGAACTGCTGCCAGCGTATACATGCTGGAGGTAGAAGAAGGAACCAGGTAGCCACAGGAAAGCCTGAGTAAGGCCTTCCCAAACCACAGTCCCTGCGGCATGAAGGGGATATTCCCTGCAAGTGCGTGTGAGATGCCGTGGTCTTAAACAGAGCTGCATGAGGAAGCTGAAGCCGTGGGCCTATCCACATATATTTCTTCAGAGTTCACGTTTTCACCAGAGCTTTCTTGAAGGTTGTTGTAATCTGATCGGGTTTCCAGGACTTTAGAATTTAAACTGCCTTACAGAGCTAGTAACACACCTGACCCATGCAGGTAGTGAATGCATCTGGCAAACCTGGGAAAAAGGGTGTAGATTGCAAACCACGGCAGAGGCAAGATGGACATCCAAAGGGCTGGTGAACAGTCAGCTTCCTGCTTGTTCTCATCTCCACTAGTAGTCTGCCACCACAGCTGGAAGCAATGAGATCTGAACACCTGAAAAGTTCAAATAGGATATGAAGTACTTTGAAAATCTGGCTCTCATGGAGAGGGCAAGTCCTTTAAAAATCTAGAGTAAAAGAAATAAAGAATGATCTATGTCCCCCAGCCTCTTCAGAGTAGAAACCAAGAAAAAATTGGAGGAACTGAAGTTTCACCCCACCATTTATTCACAAAGGCTTCTTCTAGTAAATCATCAACTTCATATGGGCACTAAAGGCATATTTCACTTGATTTCCTTTCCAAGTTGTTATAGGTAGTAGAACTATTGGGCCACTGTTTTAACTCCTCAGGGATGTTGTCAAAGCAGTATATAACAATATATAGAGTTAGAAAAAGCTATGTTGCCAAATTTATATTATTATGTATTTTAGCCATAAATGCCATAAATTTCAGACGGCAACTTCAACATTTCAAGCAGTTCATCTAGAATAGACATTTCTACCTTATTTCTCTTCTGAATTCACATAATAGAAATAATTGGAAAGCCATAAAGGACCTGTGACACAACAGCTAGGCCACTGCATAAGATATTGAAGGCTTGTGACAAGGCGAAAGAAGAGCTCAGGCTCTCAATAGGTTTCAGGTTTGGTATGGCAGCTGCTGACCCAGGCCATTTGCTTTGCAGATTCACTAGAGAAGGGGATAGTGAGAAAGAGGTTTGGGCCCAGTCGTGAGCCTTAGCGACACGGTGCCCTCTGTGTTTTGGGTGGCCTGGGGGAAGTGCCAGAGCTACGACAGCAGCTACAGCGGCACATTGTGGAATGTGCCCCTGGCACGCAGTGTGCATCGCGGACCAGTTTTCACATGCACAGCGTTCAGTGGGGGGGACAGATCTTTTTTACATATATAACTCCAGTTCTTTTTGCTGACCAGTATGAAGTTACTCTCAGTCATTTGTTATTAGGAAGCTGCAGCTTCCCAGAATTGACATTATGATAACCAGAATATTTTCATAATCTGCAAAGGCTAATAGGAGTAATTATGGAGTAAGCACTCCTGCCTTTTCAGGCAGTGCTTGATAGAATTGGACCTTCTCTAGGGGCAGAATATGATTAATATAACCTCACCCCCAGATCTAAGAATACTTTGATTATTTGCCCAGATAATTAAAGCTGTTTACTTGTGCCATGAAAGGCCAATTTAAACAGATTGTGAACCTTAGCCTAGGGAGCATTCAAGATCTCTGCAGCTTGTTACAGGCAAAGGATGCATTTTAATGCTAACATAATTATTTCATCATTATGAATATACTGAGCTAGGTACAGATGCCTCCTGAAAACAGGGTTATGATCTAAGTATGCTGCAGAAATACAGAAAGCTGCCGGCTATTTCATGAGCTTGCCTCAGGGCTAGAAATACATTATTCTTTAAAGAAAAGTGTAACACTGACTATATCCTTTAAACAGCTAAGGGAATTACGTTAACAAAAATAAATATCCACACGTACTGACCAAGTCCCTCTCATTAGGGGCCTCCAAACACATTTCAAGCTGTGTGATTTCTTTCCACGCAGGTTCCGATATCACAGTTTTATTTTAATACTAAGTTCACGGGTATTCTCTTAGCCTTGTGGGGGAATGAGTCGCTGGCGACAGGCGTGACAGCGCCGAGGCAGCGGGCGCGCAGACTGCGCGGGCTGACGGGGCGGCAGGAGGATGTGCTGCAGGCACCTGCCTGCGTGGGCAGCGGCACCTCCACCAGGTTCAGCGCCCACCGAGATGGCATCATTGCCACTGCTGTAACCCTCTCCGGGGCACCCCTGGACGGAATATGAGATTTTTTTTCTGCTTGCAGGGTTAGCCAGACAGGCTAGTGATCAGAAACCCCTGCTTCTGAGAAGATTGTTGCGACTTGCATAGGCGAATTGTATCAACAGACTGAGTGGGTGTTTTTAGGGCCCTGGAGTACAACCATCAAGCTCAGGCAAAGTAACCAGTAAGCAAATCCTCCTATCTTCACTGGTTCGAGGTTTTCTGTATGTGTGCAGAACCAGAGAGCGTCTTAAAGCGAAAACAAACCAACCAACCTGCTGTGAGGCTTTGAAGGGATTGAAAATACCTCTCTGCACATTCAAACTTCTGTATACACCTTGTACCCTTTCAGGAGTCCTAGTTTTCATTTGAAGATAAACAGATTTTACATAGAAAGACTTTTTCCTCTAGTTTAAGTTTCATTATGGAAAGAAATATCAGAGTAGTTTTGTTCTAAGTACAAGAGAAAGTATTAAGGGAATCCAAACTAGCAGTCCATTCACAATTCCTTCCTCATTTTCCCTCTCTAACTGTTGAAATAACCTTCAAACTGAGCTACCACTACTACCCAGTTGCAGGGCAAGGTCATCTGTGAAATAAAATACTCCCATAGAGGGTAATTATACAGATAAAGAAAAAGGAAGAAGGAAACAGTATTCAATTAATGAGATACAAAGTAGTGGAAAGGTGGCAAAAATACATTTGAAGGGGAATTTGTGAATTCATTTTGCTTCCAATGGACTTGGTTTATACATCCACTGATATTAAAACAGAATCTTCTACTGATTCAATATTAAAATAATAAATATCATATAGATTTATCATTTTTTCATACACACACATACATACAGCTCTCCAGGTAATAGTTTTTAAAAAGTTTCTTAGTTCAGGAGATAGAATTTGGTCTTTGAAAATGCTATGAATGAACATTCTAAGGTAAAATTTTGTCCCTCTTACTGTGCCTGTCTCAATTCTGTTCAGCTTGATACAGGCTTGATGAAACATAATGAGCAACATCTTCCATATTCTTGACAGCAGGAAATAAAACAGCAAGAAAAGAAACAAACCAAAAACCTAAGGTGTTAAAAAAAATTAGAAAATTGCTACTAAATGAGTCAGCAAGGTCTATATCTTTACTCTTTCCAAGTCATATGCAAAGGTGACTCTATCACAAGAAATCCTTTTAAAGAATTACATTTTTAGGTAAAGCATGAAAATCAAAAATAGACTTTTAATACCACTAGGTCTCTTCTCCAACGTTCTCTAATGCTTTGTTAAGGGCACTGCCATACCAGGAGGCAAGTCTGTCTGATTTTAAAATAAATAGGGTATGAGAAAAACAACAAAAAGCATCCCTAAACTTTAACTGTAAAATCTACCTCTCCTTTCTTTCAGTTTAGTTAACCTAAAAGAATTTCTGAGACATTAAATGTATTAATTAGAGCAAGCTAAGGAGGTAGCTGTCCTCAGAAGACCATATGGCTTGGAAGTAAGTAATTCCACATCACTGGTTTACTGGCAATAATGGAGTGAGGCGGAAGAATGAATTAATTTTAAATCACATCCATCGGGGAATGGATTGTTCACAATGTTCTTTGTGCCACACAATGACTGTAATTTTAAACTGTTAATACCTTTCTATGAGACACATAAATGGGTTATTTCTTTCCTTTCACAGGGCCAAATTCTGCTCTTTTGATGTTCTCATGTAGGTCTTTTTGAGATGAGTGGAAGTCGAGCCAAGTTTTGCAAGCGCAGGTTTTCTTCAAAGCGCATTTGCACATACTGAGACAAAGCCAGGCTCAGCTACTCCTCCCCACATGCCACAAACCGCATGCAACACGGGGTAAGGCAAATAGTCTACCCTTAGATCCTTCTCTGGGTCAGGATTTCATCTCCTCTTTCTTTTCTGCACCCTTGCTTAAGTCAGTGGACCTCTCTCTCACAGTTTGCCTGTACTGGGGCCCACGTGCTTGATAAGGAGCTTCCCCAAGAAATGTAAAATATGGGAATGTGTCCTTGAAGCATAGGACACAACTGACAAAGTTCTAAATGCAGCTATTGTTTTAAATATTTCAAGGTGCTGTGCACCATTACCAAGAGTGGATAGTTGTTGCTGCTGCATGTTATACACAGTACCACCAACCCGGAGACCTTGGTCAAAGGGATCCCTGGATTACAATCCTATTGTACCAGGAATTACATTACTCACTGGCAGCACCTACTGCAATGGCTGATATTGGCTAATTTATACATGGGAGCAAGGATGTGGGTGCTTAAAATTAAGTACAATCCAACAGCAATGACTGCAGCTCTGAGAGACCCAAACTGAAGGGATAGTACTTTATGACTTCTGTATTTGCTTCCTAGTTTCAAGCCCCCTGAACACAAGGGCACTGTATCACTGCACAAATGGTAGCTGATCAAAGGTATGAAGTCATGCCCAAAGGGCCGAACCTGCTCTGACATGGTGGCTGTGCCTAATCCCACCCCTTCAGGCTAAGACACAATGTGCAAAGGGAGTTACATAACCTGAATCTCACTGGTGTCGCTCACGGACAGGCTTCTCAGTGGCTAGATACTGTTTAATCTACAAAGGGATCGTCCAACCAACCTAAAGACAACCTATAACCATAACTGAAATACATCCTGCTTAAATTGCTAAACCACTTTGAAGGCACCTGAAATCTAAAGGTGCTGATTCTCTCATTAGTGAGAATTAGTCTCAGTTAATCTCAGTCTAGGATCTCAGTTACTGTAATGTGCAGTAATCTACTGTGCAGCAGCTGCCTGCACCAGAACCAGGTACTAGCTTGCCTGTCACGCTGATCAGCTGGGCTCCAGGCATAAGGAGAGGAGGAATTATGCAGCCCTCAGATGTGAGAGAATGGCTCTACAATTAGAAAATTTGGATTTAAGAGACCTTGGTTAAATTCAGTCATGTTCCTCAAGGGATGTGAGTCCCCCTCCAGGCAACTGTTAGCCATACCCAACAATAGTGCTATTCATCTTCCCTGAAGGGACAATTCCCTTTTGTGGAACATATTTAAAATATTTAGACCACAAGGAATGATATTTTAATTCTCACTACACTGTTTCACTCAATATTAAGCTATATAAAGTATTTATAGGTGCAGGGAATGAGACTCAGGGGTTTCCCTGAACCAAATTACAAAACTACAGAACCATATCCAAGCTTCTTAGTAAGATGAATATTTAATTATTCCATGGCAAGCAGAGGACGTCCGACAAAAAGAACTGAGAGTGTATCACCTGCTGACAGAGGACAGAGTAATTCCTTTTGTGCCACTGCAGGAAAAGCTTTCAAAGGGAGGCACTGTATTTAAAGCCTGCTAATGAAGCGGTCGCGCTTCCATGCAGGTGTGGCCTTGAAACCTATACTCTGTTCCATACAAGACAAATGCAAGAGCAGGAGTATTAATGGTATTAATGTACAGGACCGAAAAAAAATAAAAAAGAACTGTAATCTAAAGGGGTTCCATAAGAAACTGGAAAGAATTATGCCAATGCTTTTTCTACATCATTTTCATGTTCAGGTGTATTCTCCACTGCACACATCCATCAGCAATCGCATACCATGCAAATGTGCTTCCTTTTTCCCATATGGGATCAGAAAATATGCACCTGTGCTTTTCCCTTTCCTGCACTCTTTTCTGTTATATGCATATGTAGAAGATTAGCCTTGACTACAAGAGCTCTGTGAGGCTGTTTTAGCTCAGAGATGCTGTCCTACTCAATACTTGGCCATACCAGAATGGCAAAATTATACAGGCCAAAGAACATACCGAAAGAAATGAAAGTTTGAGAGAGAGAAGCACAGAGCACAAAAGAAGAGAGAGGCTAAAAACTTATTGTTTTTACAATATCTTGTTTTTATAACATCTTATTTTTGCATATTCATATGCAATGGTTTCATATGAATACACAGTTTAGAAAACATTGTCCTACTTGGAATATATTCAATGAAGTCTAATCTATCCCTGCAATATCTTTAACTGCAGCCTCAAACAAGTATTTACTCCAGCACTTCGGACAGGTCACAGGAAAAGAGAGCAAGCAGTCAGGTCTTCATAAAACGGACAACAGCAGCCTGGACACAGGCGTAGGCTGGTGGTGGAGTGACAGGAAAATATGCCAAAATATGTGAGCAAAACAAGAACAGCTTGGTCTTAAACTGCTCTGTTCACACTTATCTAACTACAGAACCCTCTCTCCTTGCAGGGCCTCTTCTCCTTTTTACAGCATTATTTAGGCATGTGAAAGCACTCAACAAAGAAGTGATCAGGAGAATAAAAACCAGTCTCAAAGGGGGCCACATGGGCAGAGGCAATGGCCCTAATTCTTGTCTGCCTGATGTTCATTTCTGCTCCACTGCGTGTGTACCTGAAAAAATTAAACCTGCGCTTAGTTCCACGCCACTGCTGAGATGTTGCCAATGGGTCAGAGTGGGAACAGAAACAGCTTGTCTGTCTTTCCACTGGCTCTGGCGCCGTGCTTCTTTTGCTTCTGCTGTGCCCCATGGGAGGAAACTTTAATAGGATCAAATATATAGTTTTATATAAAAAAGGAGTCCAATGTGATAAGCAAATGGAAGAGAAACAAACAAATAAACAGCGTGCATCAAACAGCTTGCTAAGCAGTGCCTTGTAGAGGGACAGGATTTCCCAGATCTTCCCAAATTCCAAATCCCTTCGCACTGGAAAAGGAAATCCCAATTCCCTTTCCCAAATGTCTTCCTGAATGAGTCAGAACTCTGGCTTCACCCCGCAGGAGCGGCGCGGGCAGAACTAGGGTGCCTGTGCCCTTCTACCAGGGGAGCAAAGTGCCCACGTATGGGGGATGCCTCCCTGCCCTGGGGCGCTCCGGGTCACCCCAACACGTGCGGAGGGCCGAGCAGCCCCAGCTGTCACGTGCCAGCCCTGCAAACCGAGCCCGCTCCGGGGCTGGCGGGCAGGCGGGTCAGTATCGCGGTCCTTCCCCTTGCTTAGAGCAGCAAACGCTTCCAAAGCCAAGAGCTGCTGCCACGCAATCCTCTTCTCGCTGATTAAGGTCGGGGAAGGGGCCCTTGTTGCCTTAGGTAACGCTGCTCTCCCAAGTTATTGCTGATCTTTACATGGCACCAGGAGTGCTGACGCAAACCCAGAAGAGATTTTTTTAAAAAGGCGGCCACGAAGATACAGCAGAAGAAAAGCCAAGGGCTGGGAGCGAAGTCAGAAACAGTCAAGCCTCCAGCTCCATTGCTTACTGCAAAAAATATGGAGTGTAATTGGAAAAGTTTTAAGCTGTATATCACAGCAATTTGTGCAACTGAGAAGCCCGATAAACACAAATTAGCCTTGCTTCTTACAATTTCAGAGTCATTATTGATAGTTTTAATGCATTATACAGATAGGATAAGAAGAAAAAGCTGGCAACAGCATTTGCTATAATTTCTTTTTTTTTATCAACCCACAGAACCCTTTATCTGGGGGAAAACATAATACTAAAATGTTTTCTCATATTTCAGGTTTACATCTTCCCAGAGCCTAAATTTTAAAGATCTGAAAGATTTTTATCTCATAATCACGTTGACTATTTTATGCAGAGTACTTTTGCAATTATGTCTTTATGCATGTATACACTTAATTTGAGAATAAAGGTCATAAAATGCTAGTGACTCATGAAGACAGAGTCATGATTAAGCATTATGCAACAGAACCACATATCTGTTCTAATATTCCTGTAAATTTATTCATTTTATGGTAAATTTAAGAAGCATCTCTTGCATTTTTTTATTTTTTAATTTTTTTAAATAAATGCCTTTTGAACAGCTGATACTATAAAGCTAGCCTAAGTCTGCAATATGTCTGTTTGGTCTCCAAAATTCAATACACTGTAGTAAGCAGGAAAGATTAAGTGACTTGAGCTTAGTAGTTTAAAAATATTTTCGAAGTCCTCCGTGTGAGAAGTCCTGCAGGAGATTAGAAGGTAGTCTCCCACAGAATTATGAGTGTAGAAAGAAAGCAATTACTTTTTAAAAATTGAGTCAAGGGACTAAAACACACACTGAGAGAATATCACTGAAGCTGGGAAGTCCAGCACTCAGGCAATAAGAGACACCACATCTGACACCCATTAGCATCAATTTATCAGTATTACCTCAGATACCCACTGGTCACTTTGTCTAAAATAACTTGGACCTAACTTCTTCAAAGAATATACCCCTAAAGCAGCTACACTCTTCAAAGGTCAGTCTCTGTGGATTTCATAGGAGACCATCTATGGAAAAAATGCAATTTTACTAAATTATGTGGTGCCCTTTTCCTTCTGCAATGCCTTTATCCACTGCACCTCTTTCAAACCCTATGCATCTCCCCAAATTCTGTAGCTAGTTTCCTACAGAAAAAGAATGCACAACTAGGAAATTTTGATCTAATATTAGCTGATGATTTTCTATATGAAATTTTTTTTCTTATGGATTGATGGTTTAAAGTGACTCATTTTGTGGCATATACTAGTTCGAGTGTTTTTTGTGCTAAAGTACAAAACATGACATCATGATAGTTTCAGAATAATACACTTCGATCTCTAATTTCAAAATCAATCATTTTATTTTGTAAAAGAGTTTAAAGAACTAGTTAAAATTAGATTCAACTTTTTCAATATTATGAGTGAAAAATTTATCACGACTTAATTTTTTAAATACATTTTTATCTGTTTCATTTCTACTGCCTCTTCAGAACATTCCCTACAACCCCAGTCATGATTTTCCTACAAATCACAAAAACCTGGCTCTTCCATATGCCTTAAGACTTTTTTAATAGTTGCCCAAGTGAAGTAGCCACCCTGCTGCATACAGCTGTAATTGCTAGCAAATGCTGGGCAGCATCACCACACTGTGCTCCGTGTAGCCATTTTGCATGTTAAAAAAGGTTATATTTAAATTGCTACTTTCCAACAGCAAGCGTGTTCCGTATTCAAACATGGCAAAATGGACCCCTGTGGCATAGCGGCCTCTCCCTGCTAAATTTCATGACGTTGCTCCTGGTAATAAGGAAAAGAAAATAGGAAATACTCTCAAGTATCTTTTAGCTTTCCAACTTGGATAACACAGCCTAACTTTCTCAGGCTTCCTTCTTCAACACAGCAGGAATATTTGGAAAATGAATGAACCTACTCCCACTAAAGCAGGGAAGTAAGCATCTTATCAGCAGGAAAATTAGAAAAAAAAAAAAGCTCAACAAAGTTAAAACAACTGCAGGGAATTTCAAGGGCAATATCCACCAATTTTAATAATAGGCAGTCCTATCTGCTCCATTGATAATACATTCAAAGCTTCCCTCTGGTCAAATTCTTCCTGCTCAACATTAACCCTACGGGCTAGTAAAAATGCTTAACAATGTGCTTCGGGATTAAATTAGAAGCTTCTCACTTCTCAGGTTACCTTGCCCTCTTCTGCTCAAATCACTCAGGCAGTCTCACGTTTCCATTGGCAAGATGACCCCTGCTTGAACATCAGCTGACCTGTATAGAGCCAAAGTATTTATGCAGCATTTGTAAGGAAAATCTAGGTAAGCCAGTTGTGGAGAGGAAGAATCAGCCTAAACCGACACTGTCACTAACAGCACATAACAGCGCTAACTTGTGTTACATGACAGTCTGGACAGAGTACCTTAAGGACATGTTAAAAGATGCAAACATTGCATCTCCTCACTAATTAAAAAGCAAATGCAGGGAAAAGTTGTTGTTTAGCTGTATTTTGCATGCAGTTTGCCGAGTCTATTCTCTCTCAGCAGAATAGCGGTGACTGATGATGACTGAACTCTTATTTCGCTTGTAGCAGTGTTTGGTTTTATTTGCATCAATCACGAGGGTTCATTCGGTCCTTTTTATTAGGTTTGGATGTAATGAATGCAGAATGGCTGGCAGAAAACCCGGTCTGCTCGGGAGGAACAAACTGTGTGGGCTGTGTCTCATCAGAGCCATTGTGCTGATCATGGCTAGGCAGATAATGGCTAATATCTGTTCTGGAAAAAAAAGTTTGTTTGGGGTTTTTCTTTTTTTTGACTTTTTTTTTTTTTTTTAAGGAGGAATGAATGTTTCCTGACTCTGCTTAATATCCTATTCACATGCCGAAAAGAAAATGACTTAAACAGAAATCTCACTGAAATGTATGGAAAAATGGAGTATGAGGCTATCTCCACTCTGGAAAAAGGGCTAACTAGAGACTTTTGGCAGCTCTTAATCCAAGGTTTCCCTCTGGCCTAGCACAATCACCACAGCTGCCTTCCAGAGTCCAGGGAGAGCTGCAGCTCGGGGAGTATCAGTGAGCTTCCACCAAGGCTCCATCCTCTCCATCCCATTTAGGAGCTGCACCCAAAGAAAGGACCCGTGCATGAAGCAGCTGCAGCGCAGGCCGCAGCCCCAGCCCTAGCACTGGCCGCAGCTAATATTAGTTGCATGATCTGACACTGACTGCTCGTTAATTCCTACCAGGAATGATCAGCTAGCACACCAAATGGAAGGGGAAAAGCATCATGGAACAAGAGCAAAGGTGCTAAATGACAAATGAAGCAGCAAACTAACGTTCAAATACATCTAGAATTTGCCACACATACAGCAAACAATTGGCAGACTGTTCAGGCATGTTCACCTTGAAGCAGGTGAAACTACAGAAAGTGAAAATGAGCCAAAGATTTATATGTAATTTAGTATAGTGGGGCCAACCAAATTATACTGGCATCAACCAGGGCACATGTTTTGCTCCCCAGCCTATAATGAAGAAGAACAAATCATGATACAGATAAGGCAAATACTGCATTCCTAGAGACTTGTTTGATGATTGGCATCATATGTGAAATCAAAAAGGGAAGCATTTATGATAGACTTGGGTGCAACAAGTCTGAAATGCTACAGTACACCCTCACTGACTGAAAGAGAAACAAAGTACACACACTTAAAGAAAAAATATATATATTTGTAGGAATTGCTGAAGAAAAAGTCACTGACTGGGATAGTAGCTGGAAGCCTCAGCACTCAAGGATATGACAAGCAAGTGAGGTATCTGGAGTTCAAGGGAAAGGCTTGAAGAGGAAACATAGGCACAGAAAGACATAATGATGATACATTGCATGGGCGAATGTGAATTAGATATAAAGGTAAGGCACAGTCTTCAGAACAGAAAGGTTGGAATTGCTTCGGAAATTCTGGGGGTTGGATACTTATGGTATATTAAATCCCAATTAAAGTTTATTTTATAGAAGAACAAGACACCAAGAAGGTGGTAAACCTTCTTTGGTTCGAAAAGAATAGCCACGGTTTCATCAGTAGCCAAATAAAGAAAAAAGATTTTGATTTTGGAAAGCTTGAAAACAAAGAAAAATGTACAGAAAATTATGACAAATGGGAGAAAAAAAATCACTTTGGAATTGTTCATCTAAATAAAGCCAAATAGATGCTAGTTATCATTAGATTGCTTTAGATCTGCTCATGTTGGAGCACTGCTTCTTAATTATTATTTTCATTATATGGAAATAGCACTGACTCCACATATATTTCTCTGACTGCTCAACCAAGGATAACATTAGGTTTTTTGGCCAAAGAATTTTTCTGGGACTTTTTCTTGAATGCTGTCCACTCTGACAACTTAATTCTTTCCACATTTTCCACTTTTCAAACCCCAGACCCATCCACTGGCCTTTTACCTTCTCTAGACATTAAGTGCAAGAACTTAATCTGTCTGTGTGGGAGCAAGTCTTTTTGGAAACAGCCTGGCTTATCAAGCAATAATACCCACTCCATTGGGCTGGCATCTCCTAATCATTACTTATCCTTTCAGATACTTGCGCCTCCTTAAAATGTTTTTGTGACACACAAATTCATTGCCAGATTGCAGATGAGAAAGGCCATTTTGCCTGCGCAGGCCACGTACCTGCTGGACCCCACAAATCACAGAATTGTTCCATTTCTTTCTAAAAGAGAAGAAGGACTCTAAGAGGCCAGGAAAATAAAAGAACTGAAAAAGAAGCACTTCTAAAGTTCCATTTTTAACCCATTCCTCTGGGTTCTGAGTATCTTTCAGCCAAAAAGCTACTCTTTCCTCCATCTATCATAACTAGTATCAAGCTCAGAGCACATAACACATTAAATCTCAGCAACTGTGTTTTATTCTGCAGGTGAGCTTATCTGTGTAGTTTTGTTGTGTTTCCAGTCATGGCACATTTGCTGCTTTTATATCTCACCAGCCTTAGCTTGGCTTATTTTTCCTCTAGTTAAGGGATGCTTCACATAAAAGCAGACTATAAACATATCATTTTTAGATGAGCCACCTGGATATTATCACTGCTGTTATCATTTCCCACTTCTTTATCATTGTTTCTTTCTTTACCAGATGTTTGCAAAATCTCTGTGGATCACCTTTCATATAGCTTACTGAGAGCCTGAGCACCCAGCTCCAATTTAATTATTTCAGGGCATGACAATTTTTTTTTTTTGAGATTAGAAGGTAGTTTTCACATAAGGCACGTGTCCTCAGTCTATATGATTCATAAATATCTTAATGATGGACCAGATTCAGAAGTTCCACTTTGATGTACAACAAAGCATGAACAAAGACATCAGATATGTAGTATTATTACTATTATTATTTGGCTTTCACACACTCCTATGCAGAGTATGTTCCTTGGAGTTCAGTGCCCAGGTCCTGGCCCCAGCTGCAGGACAAGACAACGGACGGAGACGGCCGCCAAACCAGCAGTAGTGAGAGCTGGGTGAAGCCAAAAGGCCGGGCAAAGGGGTGGCCAGCATCCCACAGCAGTTGATTGACTCATCACAGCAGGATCCAGGACATGGAGCAAATGCCAGATCCAGGGCAAAACAGCAGCCTGAAGCCCTAATGAGCAATGGCTGGGTACCACCTCACTGGTTCAGGAACCCCCAGGGAGGAAGATGGTGATGGTTTGCTCCTGCCAACCCCAAAGAGCTAATGATCTGGACCAGAGCCTAAATTATCGACCTCAGACTGTTCCTGAAGTCCCAGCTGCAGAAACTTCCAAATTCCAAAGGGACTGGAAAGTCCAAAAATAATACTGTTATAGTTACTCTTTTGAAGATTTTTGAGTAGAACTTTGTCCACATACACTTTGTAGTACAGTATAATTAAATTATGACAATGGTAAATAGCCTGATTTGGACAAAAATCTGTCTTTTATTGCACTGAAGTAAGTTATTACGATCAGCTATTGGAAGCTTAGAAGTAAGGGAATATATTTAACTTTTTCTAATGACCCAGCTGTGACAGGTGCCCAAGTCAGCCAAGGCTTTGCAATGGTACTGACTAGACCTTTTCTTATAATGAGCTCCCCAAAGAAGACTGAAATACTTTGAAACTCAGAAAGCCAAGTTTTACTAGAATATTAACTTAAAAAAAAATAAGCCTTTTAAACAGAAAAAGCTCAAAATGACCAACTTAAGCAGAGCAGAAATTAAAAAGGTTACCAGACGTCTCACACCCTGTTACAGGTTTGGCTTCAGTCAGATCAGTGAATCTCTTAATTTGTAGCAAACTTGACTAAACCCCTCTTGTCCCCAGGATGTAGCTTCCCAAGTGTGACTGGCTGCTCCTCCTGTCTGGTTCCTCATCCTGAGCTGCAGGATCCCAGCTCTGTGCTCTTCCACCTGCCACGCTACTTTTTTTTTGCAAAATTTTTCCACCCACCCACGTATGGCCAGCTGCTGGATAGACAGGAACCATCTGCTTTTCCCCTCCAAGGGCTGTACTTGACCTAACCTTTATAAAGGGACATCCTAAAACTGTGAACAGACGACTGAAAAAAATAATCCTGTCTCCTATGCAAGTCTACAACAGTTTTATAATAACCTGCTTTTATATCTAAGTAGAAAGGGAAATGGTAACAGTGCTATGGGCACCACCACCCTAAAATGAGTATAATATAATAGTGCAAATTAACACTTAGACAAAAGTATTATTTCTGCTCACATATATTTGATAATAAGCAAGAATTTGTAAAAGATGACCTTTGGAGGCACTTGATCCTCTGCATTCCACCTATTGCATTTGCTGAAGTTTCTCTACATCTTGGGGAAAAGATGCAAGGGAAAAAACACAATTCCACAATAAACAGCAGTATCCAGCGTGGGAAACAAGTGGGTTCAAATGGCAGGCAACAAAGGGAACAGCTACAGGCCCCCAAGTTTTCCTGTCTTGAATGAATTCTTATATTGGAAAATTCTAACCTGAGAACAGGCAGCGCCCCCTGAAAACAGGAACTTTTGCAGTATAGTGTAAGTGACTGACTGGACTGCATCCCTATGTGAGTTTGGATCAGACTGATAAGATGAAAAAAACTTAAAGATAGGATTTTCAACAGCCGGTAAAATTTTGGGAAAAATACTCATGTCTTCCACTTCTCTCAGAAAAAAAAAATCATTTTAATTAAATATTAATGTCCAGCCATTTTTTTAGTTTTATGTTTAAAATCATCTAATATTTGGCTTTATTTGCATCAGTTGCGGGTGCTTATTCAGTCTCTCTGATTTAATAGTTTGGGATACATGATATAGCAAAAACTCTATTGGCTTTAGAGGAACAAACTGTGTGGGCTGAATCTCATTAAATTCACTGATGTTATGCTGATCATGTTTAATATCTGTTCAGGGATGTGAAAAACTTTTTACCGGGAGTGAAATTCTTCTGACTCTGCCCAGCACCCATGAAAGGAAGCTAATCTAAGGGTAACTCAGGGAATACTCTTCACTTGTTAAAAATTCCTGTTTTAAACAGATTCCGAAGTTGGCTCTAGGCAAAGACACTTTTTCCAGATTAATAACCCTCTACTTTCTCAGAATCCTGAACAGATTTACATAGAGCCCTAAAGTCAGGTCATAAAATGTGCTTAAACCGATGGAAGAGAATTTTATGACAGAAAAAATCCTCACTCCTTTTGAACATTCAAAAATGTACTCAATATTTCTACTGTACAAGGCAGCCCAAGCCTACGGTGTGTTTATTACTTATTTTTTAAATATAGCCCTCTTGTATTCTCAAATTTTTCAGTTTCACGCCAAGTTAGTGAAAACAGTGCCTCTTGCTAAGTCTTTCCTTTAAAGAAAATAAACCAAGAGGCTAAAGGGCATCGTCTAATGATGTATTCATAGCTCTGATTTTTCAAAAAAAGCAAATTCGATGAGTCTGAGATTTGTGATGCTATAGGAGATGCAGATCCCTTAAGAAGCGAGGTGTCAGCTGGTCCCTTTCAAGGAGCTCCCTGCTCTTCCACTGCTGGGTCTTCTCTCTTGAAGATATCAAGCTGCCCCTCTCTCTCCTTTTCTGTTTGTGCCTCTCCTCTCAGCTTCTCTGCCACCACACTTTTCCTATGCCTGTCAAGAATCTTTCTTGTTTTCAGATACTGGATAAGACATTGGGATTTCGCCCAGGGAAATGTTGGAGTCCCCATCCCTGGTAGTGTTCAGTAACCCTGTAAATGAGGGGACATGGCTTAGCAGGCAAGGTGTTGAGGGGCTTGTAGTTGGACTCGATAAACTTGAAGGTCTTTTCCAGCCATAATGGTTCTATGATTCTATGATCAGCTGTTGCATCTGGAAAAGTCCTGGCCGCCCCGTCGAGGCCCTGGCCAGGGGGGACCAAGGATTGCTGCTGGTTGTCAACCACACCAGGCAGGCTGTGAGGCTTTCCAGGTCCTGCTGAGCCTCACCTTCCCCGTGGGCATCTGTGGCAAAATTCCTTCCGGCTTTTGTGAGAGGAAGGAGACACAGCTTCAGGTGAGGGACCAGGAATAGCAGATCTTACTTCTGAGATCCCAAGTGCTACTTGACAAGAGGCGCAGCATGCCCCTGGTGAGCACTGTCCTGTGTGGAATATTGACTGTTTTTAGAAACCTTTTGAGTCACATATATTGCAGCTAAAAGTTCTCTGCCTGTTCAGCTTACTCATTCAACAGAGACAGAATCCCAAATGATTAGTTTTCTGAGGAAAATCTTCTACTGAAATATTCTGAGTCACATTCCTCCTATCCTTTAATCTATAGGAAGTGCCTTGAAAAATTATTTGGAGGTAATTTGAATTTAAAAGAGGAAATAAATCCACCCCAATCATTCCAACAGCAGCTGACTTCACTAATCAAGAAAGATTTTTTACGTAGGCAGGGATCTTCCATCAAAGACATCATCAAACCATCACTGGAGTCACTCAGGACTTCACAGGATATTATATAGCATCTTTCATTCAAGACCTGTCCCAAGTTTATTATTAAACTGAATAAGACTGTCAGAAAATGAGGATGAGATTGAGCCCAGGTCTTTTGTGAGTATGAAGGACCATGGCCTTGTGCAGAGGTGCAGATAGTTCCAGCACTCCTATCTCACCCTAACACATGCCATGAGAGCAGGTGATCCAAATTATTTTATATTATTTTATAATTTTTAAATTATTATTTTCGAATTTATTTTAAATTATTTTATATTACTTTGGACTATCCATATAGTGTTCCTACATGGCAGGAACACTCTCGAAAGTATTGTGAGGTGGCATGTCTATTGTCACCACCTGATTTTCATACAGTATTCAGCTAATGAATGAAAAGGCTGTATTTTGGCCTCAGTTGACATTTTGTGTTTGTTTTTCATTTTGGGAGAAGACATTTTTTCCTTTGTTATACCTTCACTGTCTTATTTCAAAGAATAAAGTCTCAGAGATATCTTGCTGTGTGGAGGGATTTTAGCTTGATTTCCCACTGGAATTGCATTTATTTCATCCCTGATACTGTACATGTAGGTACAAGCTGCTATCCTGCATTCTGAACCCATTGCTGAATTTCGATCAAATTTCCCAAAGATTCTGCAGGTTTCATGAAAACAGGCAGCAAGCTAAAGGACAGGTAGTTCTACAGTGAGAAAGAGACTAATAAGGTCAGCCATTCTTAAGCAATCAAAGATTCAAGGAGCAGAAGGAGAAAAAGAGACTAAGAGAGTAAGATATTGAAAACCAGGCTTTTTGTTTCCTCCATGCAAGGAACTACTCATTTACATCACTCCTACTCTACCAACCATTATAATTCCACATATTTTATAGCGAACACAGTGTATTCCTGTTTCCAAAATGCTGTTGTGTGTGGTTTTTGTTTTGGATAGTTGGAGAAAAAACTCTAGAGGAAATGAAAACTCTAAGAGTGACTATGACTCCTTATGAACCGAAGTGCTAGAATTTTGCTGAAGTTGTCCTGGTGATATCTAGTAGGTCAGCAGTTGCTCCTGAGTTAATTATTGCCAATTACTGCTCCACATCATTATTGTGTTCCTCTTCGGTGACTCTGTAAATAGTGTGGCAGGTCATGACTGCTCAGATACTCAGTTCTTACTGACCAAAGGGCCGCTCGGAAGCAAGGAGTTGGTCAGGGACCTAGCTGCAAGACAAGTACCAATCATGTTGGACAAACAAAAAGAAAACTTTCAATAACACTTCAAGATCTCTAATGTAGCTCTTTTGCATATAGGTTTTATGGTAGTCCTTTGTGTCCTTGAAGTAGGAAGGCCAATGTCATTCCAGATGTATTGGCATGCTCGAAAGCTCAGCCTTTAGCATAGAATAATGATGAAATTCGGTTCTGTAGGAGAAAATCTGATTGAATTCCAAAGATGAAAATATCATCCCCAAAATAGAAATAATGCTAGTAATTAGCTAAAAAATAGTGGGATTCAGTGACTTAATAGTACCATTCAAAGAGTTTTAAGCTGTTTATAATTAAGAAAAAGTTTACAAGAACAGAGTATCAACTCTCCTGTTATGAATGGAGGTAGTTTGCTAGGGGTATTTTGGCAGCAAAGCAGTTCCAAAAATAGAGCATTGGATTAACTCCCAGCTAAAAGGAGCAAAACTTGCAGATGTTGCTTATGCAGAGAGACAAAAAAGTAGAACATACAAATGTGACCAGATGCAACAATTCTAAGAATTGTATCTGGCACAGAACATGTTCTATCATCACACTAAGAAGCAATATTGAGTATTTATGCTCCACGTTTTTTGGAAGGCCCTGTTTCAGCAAACGATTTAAACACGTTTAACTTAAACATCTAAGTACTCTCAGTGGGATTACTCATGCACTCATGCACATGTTTAAGCAATTTGATGAATCAAGTCATAAAAACCTCTAATAATCTTATCTGCCTATGAGTCAGCTGACTAACAAGATTCACCATTTTTTCCTGGAGATACAAGCTCCTCTTTTATCTTTCTATGCTTTATTTGCTGCACTCTATTTCCTTCAGATTTATTTCTTCTTTTGGTTTCAGTTTGCCTACTTCCTATTGTTTCTAAGAAAATCAATCCGGAGCAACACATTTGCAGTAATATAATTAACCAGGTGTTTTTTTTCTGTCAAGCGGTGGCTGTAGGATCTTCTGCATGCATTTATACTGATAAGCTAGAAAAATAAATAAAATTTCATTTAGAAACCTGAATGGACAATTAGAGATAGTTGTTTTGCACGACTTCATTTTGAATTATATTCATAACATAATATAGAGTCACTAGGAAATTATCCACTTCAACCCTTTCTTAAGTTTTGAGCTCTCCCATTTGCCTTGTATTAGGAAACGTTCTGTCTGAGGGCTATCATCAGCACTGGTACAATGCAAAAACTTGAGGTGATTGACTGATCACAGGAAAGCAACAGCTCAGAAGGTTTCCTTAAATCAGAAAAAAGTACAAAGGTAATTTCCCACTTCTAACAATAGAGGCAAGAGACACATCCGTCAAATACTAGAAGAATTCTCTCCCTTCTTGTTTCCCCTGCCCGTACGTGGCGTCTCTCTTTGCCGGTGCACAAAGACGGGACACAAAGGTGCTGTGCTGGGACGGGACTGGGAGACACGGTCGGAAAGCCCCCGGTTCCCGGCTCCTGGCTGCTGGCCCTGCGCTCCCGCTCCTCCTCCAGCCTCTCTGCCGATGGCACAGGTCCCCCCTCTCCCCTGCGCCAGCTCTGACACTCTGCACGATTTTTCACAAGCTACTTTAACCCCCTCACACAACAGAAAACGGGCAAAGCCAAACAGTACACCTGGGAGGGACACTGTGGATTTGCCAAGGGTTTTGCACAGGAACCACTGGCACTGTCCTTCTCTGCTGGAGGACATTTCCACATGGATCCAAGGCACCAAACAGTGCCATGGCTCCTAGTGAAAAGGCACAGAGCCCCATTTCCATACACGCTGCAAACACTGCTGCATCACAGCAGATCTTCAATAGTTTGTACCCAAAAAGCGTTCTTGAAACAGCTGATAGTGAGTTATTTACCTAGCTCTAATGCTTTACCTTCGGGACTTTATAAGAACATTATGAGGATTAGCTTATGCTTGTGAAGTGCTTTATGGATGAAAGTGCTAAGTGTCCAGGACAGAGGTTACGGATTCCAATTGCTTTCTGGCATCCTGCATTAAATATGCAAGGGAAACAACGCATTTAATCAAGTTACTAAAACCCATTTGATTAGAAAAGAAATCTCTCATGAAAATGCCTGAAGGCAAAGCTCTTTACAGGAAGAGAGACAGTCCACTCATCCTGGTGCAGAAGGAAATGCCAGTCCCTGCTACCCAAAGAATGTTGCTTTAAACCTGGTTGGCGTGTGAGAAAACTCATTCACCAAACTCAGCAGTGCTGTTAAATCCCTCCTCTGAGAACTAAAAAGCAGCAGATTGCAGCTACGAATTTCATGATGTGTCCTGAGAGACAGCACTTTCAAAGCTGAGCAGAGAGGTCATTAGGCTGTATGCCCTGGGAATAGGTCACAAAATTAATCTCCATTTAGGAGATCAAAATAATTGCCCTCTGAAGTGTAAGGTGCTCATTCAGATAAAGCTGGGATGTTGTAAATGTTGAGATTTACCTATTGCTAGTTATTAACCTTCATCAGATGTAATTAAGCCCTGTGGGTAAAGCACAAGCTCCAAGAGATTTTATACCCATGTCATATTTTCTAAAGGGAGGCTAAATACAATTTCCTTTACCCATTTTGCTTTGCTGAGTGGGAATTCTGTCAGCCAGCATTTCCCTGGACATGCTAGAGAACATCTGAGAGTACTGAGTCTGAAGTAACCTACATTTCTGACATGCACATGGTGCATTAAGCATTGACGTCTACCTCAGGAACCACAGTTTTTGCTGCCCTATATGTCTGCTTACATTAATTCTTCTAGGTGTTTTCTCCATCAGCACGTAATGTAAAGGCAGTATATGACCAAGTGTGAGAAGCTCTCTACTTTAGGGAGGGGAGACCCAGTCCGGAGAATTTTGTTCAGCATCTCAACAGCAGAACACATACATGGGTTCACGTTTTACCCAGCTATCTGCTACTGAGACACTGATAGATGCTGAAGTTACTGATATGTTAAAACCAGACATGACTAAACCTCAGTAATACACGTTTTGTGCTCAGTTCAATTATTTCATTAGAAAGAATTCATGTCTAAAAAGTCACCTTAAGATTCACAATTAATTCAGGCTTATCTTAGGCCATTGATGTGAGACTTACTAGAAAGTTCTGTTTCAAGAAAAGCCTGTTTGTCGATGTGAAAAAAGAGGAACAATTTTATTAATTTGAGGAACACTATGTCAGGCAACAAAAACTGTAAAGACTAAAATATATGTGATTTTTTTTGTGTGTTGTTTCTGCCCAGATTTCTCCAGTCCCTGGAGGATTTGCTTCAGCAATTCATTTACAAGTCCCATGTTTGCAAATGGCATTAAATCCATAGTAAAATCTACAGCAGTGATTTGCAAAGTGTAATCATTTTGTCCATAGGGAGCTGAACAGCTCCATGCTCGTGCCGGCACGAATACCTTAAATCACAGAACTGGACCTGCCACTCTTGAGACTGCTGCACTAGAAAGAGCCATCTTCAAATGCAGCACTCAAAAGCATCACCAGAAATGCAAGAAGAAGGGAAAAAGGGAACTACTGCTTCTGGAAAAGGAGACACCACATAGGGCTGGGCACCCTTACCATTAACTCAGGAAAAAAGACCAATCACTACTGTGGCCTGACGCTACTCATAATGGGATCTGCTATCATTTGATGAGGCTCTTGGGGTTTCTGGGAGATACCAGTGTCAGAGGTCTGTGGAAGGACATGAGGGACCTGTGAGAGGGTAAATCTGTCCTCTTCTCAGTTCACTTCCTGGCCAAGGGGGTTTTGAGCTTTTTGCTCAATAAATTCCCCTCACAGACCCTAAAAGGAACAGATCAGTGTAAGCCAGAAGTAGCTCTTTAAGCAGGAACATTAACCTCTTCTTGCACAAGCAGAGTCATTCTGCCACCTAAGGCTACAGAAGACACACAAGATCTTTGAAAGCTTTGAAACATCTCAGTGAGATGGGAAGAATATACATTTTTGTTGGAAGTGCCAGCCTCCCGAAGTCTGCTTCCCCTGAGGTTCAGTGTATCCCTGCTTACTGCACGCCACACAAAGCCGGGAGCTGGGTTCACTGAGTGGGATGTTAGAAATGTTTCCAGGAGCACTGTCATCACTGTCATCTTCACCCACAGGTTCAGCAATGACTCAGTGCATTTGAGGATGCCACTTTTGGAAGCCAAACCGAGCACGCTGCTTGTGACAAAGGTGGTGCTGAGGCCCGGGTCAGATACCACCATAGGCTGCGTGGGAGGGAGAAGAGCAGAAGCGGGCTGCTGCATGACTGTGACATGACTTGGAGCAGGCACAGCATCCTTGGGCTCCCTGCTCCTGCCATGACATGATGGATGAAAAAAAAGATATTCTACCATCTTCACGAAGCTGGTGCTCACCATCACAGGCTTCTCTGAGGGGGAAATGACACAAGACAAGCACAGCAGCCAAGATCTGTTTGCTTCACAGCCCCCCAGACATGTATCTCTGCATCCCCAGGGCTGTCCTGCAAGACTTGCTGTGGGCCCTCTGCCGTGGTGGCACCGTTAGCTGTTGCCAGGCCATTCCTCTGATGGGTAAAGTTCACAAACCCCACAGAACAGTGGCCTCAACAGATTCCCTCAACAGATTAAGGAAGTTGTACATGTCCCTGCTTGGTGTGACCCTATGCCATGTGCTCTGGGTGTCCCTGCTTGATCAGAGGGGTTGGACTAGATGGTCTCTAGAGGCCCCTTCCAACCTCAACCATTCTGTGACCTTGTGTGTGTAATGGCTTCATGAGCAGAGCCACATTACAAGCGAGGCTGACCAAACCTGGCCTTGAATCACAGGCAGAAAATTATCTAGGTAAACCATTCAAATTATGGGAATGCATAGTGTGCCTGTATTTATATGTTCATGTATCTTTTACATTTTAATCTTTGAGAATAAAATCTCTGCAACAATTTCAATCTTAATTAAGGAACTTAATTACATCTTTTTCTGGTGTGCAGGGATTTTTCACTGCCAAGCCAGCATTCTCTCAGAGAAAGAGAGAATTTGAATTGAAAAAGGCAATTGAAAAATCATTGCCTTTAAGCTTACGTGACCTAAGGACCCCTTTTATACCATCTTTATCTGAGAATGATGCCTGCTATTTCTAATCATTGTTAATGACCATGCATATAAATATCAATAATTCCAGTTCCCTTTTTAAACTAGAACTCTTTTCCCCCCCGATTATATCCTAAATGCCAGTACTATGATGAAGACGGTGAAAAGCATCGTGAGCTGCTCCAGAGGAACAGCAGCAGCAAAGAGATAAGGCCTTGCCAAGATTTGCTAATAGCGTATTGTTGGGTAGGGTACATCCCAAATGTTTAAAAATAACAGTCTGACATCAGCATATCAATGGTGTAAAAATCAAAGGACGGCCGTCACGGGTAGTAACTCAGAATCCTGGCTTACATATCACTATATTAAGTGGTAGTAAAGTCTGTATAGCAACGATATAACCAAGCAAAAGCTGCTAGCAAAATTGTTGCTGTGTTACACTGATGACTGAAGGAAATGTTTGGTTAGTTGCCAATGAATCTTTCATTCCTGCCATGTATTTTTTCTGGCAAATAACTGCACATATGAATAATGTTCATAAGTAATGTGGACATGGCTAAGGGTACACATGTATCTGAGCAAAGTCCAGCAACCTGAGCAAGGATGTATTTCTGAGTTTAATTATCATGACTTGGCTTGGGAGCAAAGTGACTTGACCACAGAATTTGTCTGGGCTCCTAATTAGTCTATATTTGTCACTGTTTCTGACTCGCATGCTAATACCAATGTTCTGAGACTGCAAAGAGACTTTAAAAGCTTATAAAGGCAAGAGTCTGACCTGCTCAATGTAGAAATATCTGAATAAGAATCTACATAGCATTATATTATATTTTCAGAATTTTCTTATTTATAAAGGGAAGCACTCAGATTTTTCAAAGCAAAGTAGAGAAAAACATCACTCATCTTCATGAGTCTTAGCCTAAACTTTATAGGTCTTATTTCCTCAAATTTCCACTAAAATGAGGAAATTTCTCTCATTAAGAGACTACATGATCAGACTGCAAAATTCTGTGAGTAGCATGAATTTCCTGCTGAATTTTTGCCATTAGTTAAATATAGAAATGGCAGAGCAATTCTCAAAGTAGATCACTTCTAAATCTTCTAAGAGGATTAAAATATCTGATTCAGAGACACAGTGATTAGACAGATGACTACTTAGTGGAAAGCAAAGCTCAGACCTGATGATATTTACCCTGAAACTTTTGGTACGGTTTACTTTGAAGGTGCATTGCGAAAGTGTTAACTCTGGGTGCACGTGTTCATATTTAAAGTGACTTTTATTTTATTCAGTAGTGTAGTAGTATATGAAGCTCTAAATAAGAAAAACCTTTCTGCTGTGCTGCCAATTGGCTTAACTTTAATGGGACATAGAAAAGCCTTGCTTCAAGGTCTTCCAAAGATTAAAATGCTTGGAACATGAACCTGAAAAAAGAAGTCAAAATAAGGAGCATGATCTAACATAAAATCACAGCAAAACTTCTGACAGTAGGAAAAAAATGAGAGGTCACTCCCCTTGAATTCAGGGGGCATGAATTACCACCTTCTTGGAAGGGACAACTGGAAGTGTTGAGGCTCTGCTTAGAATAACCCACTCACCATAAGATTCTTCTACAGATGTGGCAGCATAATATATCAAAATGCACAGAATATGGAAACTATTTTGTGTTAACATTGAAAACTGCTCTTTACAATGGACATCTGGAATTAGAAAGTGCTTCATGGTGCTGCAGCTACACTGATAGCTTTTGCCATGTCATGGATTCTGTATTTCTTGTCATTATTGCAGACTTTATCTTAGAGAATCATGAATTTCTTAAGAGTACAGAATGCTTCCCACAACAGAGGTCTTCAGAAAAAGCCAAATCCAAAGCAATAATTTTCTTGTAATTTTCTTAAAAACACTCAGTGCAACAAGAAATAAATACAGCTGGAGTACTGATGTGAACTTACCAACTGCAATACTTCATTTTTTTCATCTCATCAGTTTACTAAGTTGCTTGCAATAATTCAACAACTTGGTTTATAAGCACAGAAGCAGCCAAAGCTTACCAACTACATGAAAGAAAGGATATGCTCTCTTAGAGACTCCTATTTTAAGATCTCTTGTGACTCTTTTCAGCTGGGCATAAAGCACACTATTTTAAAGGTTCACATCAAACATATCTTGAGGTAAATCCTTAGGACGTAGCCCTTGCAAATGTTGGGTTCTGTGAGATACGCGTGCTGCATGAGCATCCATCTCTCACTGCTCTCTCCATATTCAGGACTGCCTGTTGAGGGGGGAAAAGGCGAGTTCCCTCGTCCCTGTCACTAGCTTGCCGTGCTAGTGCATCTGCCTGCATTCCAGCCTGGCAGTGTGGGTTGGACTCACAAGGAAACGGATCCCCAGCTGTTACGGAACGGCCACCAGTGACACCGCTTAACTGATAGCCATGGGGCGAGCGTGTCCCAGGCAGGCTGATGTATGCTGCAGGTGAATGGAGATGTACGTCTCCGTAGATCACATATGAATTTACCAGCTGGTAAAGCTTGCTTTCTGTAGGTAGATTAATCTCCTTGTTTTCAGCTTTTTGTGGTTACTGGCATGTGCTAACCAGTTTTCTCACATGAATAAAGGGCTCAGAGAATCTCCACTGCTGAAAGCTCTGTGAGGTTTTATCTGAACAACACTGTACTAAACGGTAAGATGCACATGATGCTCTTTTTTCTATAATATATTAATTCCCATCGTTAATCCTAGTAGTCTCTCAGATTTGTAATCTAATCTCCAAAATAAATCAGGCCCTAGCATTTTGCAGTTTGAGGTTGTGCATGTTTAATATTAAGAAGATAGGTTGCTTCTGGTTAATTAACAAAATCAAATATAGTTGAAAAACATCAAAAAAGCATTTAAAATACAACAGCAACGTACATTTTAGAGTATCACCCTCAAATGTTCCACTTTGCACTGGAATTTGTATTTCAAATCCATATCTGGGGCCACATTTACTGTTTTCTTGGAAAAGCAGATCAACTTTGATAAAAATAAGTGGACCTCCATAATAGTTAATTGTGTTTTCACACCACATATGGTTACAAAGCACGGAGTAGCAGTGAGGATATTACCATAACATAAGCAGCTAGTCTACTCCATACTCTTTGACTACCATTCTCGTAATAGTGGGACAGCTGACAGTTTAAGTTTCCTAAAGCCATCATATCTATGCAGGAGCAGGAGCAGTGATTAATTTCTCAAAAGGCTTCGTTAAAGCCTTCACTGTTGAAAAATTATATAGTAGTTATGATAAAGTAAAATATGATTGCTACTATTGTCTTATAATATTTTCTTTCCTGAAATATTGAATTTCATCAATGGATTTGTCTAAATACTAAGCAAACATTGGCATCTGCTGAGCTGAGTATCAGGTATTTTTGAAGCGAGAAATAAATAATGTCAGAATCGAAACTCTTACCAATAATAACCTTATGAGGAAATAAATCTTTATGTCCATGAGTCAGTATATGCATAGGTTTTTTGAACATTGTCATTTTTCTAACAACAGGTTGTAAGGAAGAGAACACAAACCAGAGAACTGCGACCCAGTGTCCCAGGCCATATTTGGGGACTATCCCATCATGATGCTCTTTTCCCCTGCATTTTACCACACAACAGGAGCAGGGAGAGTAACAGTTACGGCTGTAGCAAACCACTGAACACTGAAGCCATGGATGGAGAGACCATTCCTCTAACGCTCGGCCCATGCAGTTCAGTGCCTTGGGCACTGGCTGTAACCGCTTGTGCTGTAACTACTCTGTAATCATCCAGACGGACGGAAGAAAGAGCACATCTCAATGTCAAGAACAGGTAGTTTTAGGGACTGATATTGCCTCCTAGGGATGTCAGTGACAAAACTTCCAACACCGTGATGCTAAATCACTAGACAACCTGCAAACAGCTTACTCCAGGTAGCATTCAGCTCCTCGGGATTGTTTTCCTTCCACATGACAGCAATCTAACCCATTCTTGCTAGCTAACAGAGGTCATACTGATGAAGACATAAGCCAAGAAGCAAACTGCAAATCTAAATTTCCCAAGGGCTGAGATTTATCTTGTCAGCTCACAGAGCATCCCCTCCCAGCACAGCACTGCTGCTCTCCCCTGGGACCCAAGCTCATATGTGTCTTCACTTGCTGTGCAATTGCACCTTCCCTGCCCGTGTAGACCTACCCTTAGCCTTGAAGTGAAGCTTGAAAGGTAAATCCCAACAGACAATAAACAGAACAGTTGTCTCTGTTTCCTAATCTTCTTCCCCACTTTTCTCCCTTCATTCAAGCCTGGCCTAACATACTCATTCACATATCTTCAGCACTGTGTTTCAGGTTCCCTCCTCTTAGGCTGCTATTTGTATTCAGCAATTCCTCATCTAGGGTAAAATACTGTAGCAATCTCTAATAATAAGCACAGTCCTGGGCATCTTATGGTATTCTGCTTATCCTTTAATACCGCACATATGACTCTACCTTATTCCTTTTTTTCTGGTAAGCCTCACGACAGCTGTCCATTGCATATCGCCTTTTACTGTGCATAAACCCAGCAATGCCTTTAATCTTCTGAGTTTTATTTTTCTTTACTCAAAGGCTGACAAAGCACGCTTGCAAGACTCAGGAGAGTAGGTGTCCAGGAGAAATAAAAATATAGTGTGCCTTCTGCACTAAGTTGTATCAAAATAGTGTCGCTCCAAAGAGAAGAGAAGTTTGCAGAAAAATAATACCAGATATAATCCCTTTCTGGTAAAGTGAGGATACCTAACTTTTTTTTTCTCTAAGTACAGGAAGATAATATGGATAAGATAGGACTAGATATTCTCATCCTGCTCCAGGTAATCACTTGGAAATATTAAAACTGTCTCGCATAAGTATGCGGGGATTACTCAAATGGTAGGCAACAGTGCAAAGATAGAAGTAGAACTGAAAGAAAATTACTTTAAAATACCCTCACCATCTATGCAGATGTCAAGTCCTAGTCAGATTATAAAAGCGCTTAAAAAACTTCAAAGGAAAATTAATACATAAAGTTGATTCTTCATCTCAGAACCTGGTCTATCAGAGCACAAATGTTATAGTTTCCTTTAGAACTCCAAAAGGTTAATTTCTTTTTGCCCATTACAATCACAAATAGCCTTGCTGGATGAAAGATAAATGTCCATCAAGTCACTTGTCAGTTTTTACCTGGATGAAACCTCTGTGCTTCTTTACAAGACAAAAAATACAAGTAAGGTAGATGTGACATAAAGTAAACTGTCACTATTTTACTGGAGATATTCATTAATTAATTCCCTTGTGGCTATTTATAGCGATGTTGGAATTTAGGAAGATTTACCAACTTGAGGATATTGCCAGGCCCATGGAAACCTTCTTACACATCTCAAATGCAATAAAAACTGAATGTTCAGAATTCTTCTAGCATCTTTTTATTCTCACAATTATTTATTCTTTATGTTTTAATCTCAGTCATTTTATGTTGCAGTAGGTTTGTGTTTTCTGAATACAATCTCAAACTTGATTGCAGAGAGCCAATTCTTTTCCAGGTTTAGTTTATTTTGTATCATCTACAGTACTTAACTGCCCCATGAAATCTGTGAGTTATAGGTACTTTTTAATGAAGTTTGTTTTAGGAACATAACAACATAACACTAGGAATATCTAAACAATGGTTAGCACAAGGAAAAGCTAAAACAGGATGAGAATGCACAGCTTTCTTAGTCTTGAAGGAAAGGTTTCATCCAGAACTAATATAATTATAATGAAGTTGAAAACAATTTGGTTCTTTACAAAATTATTATTTAGAACATAATAAACTGAGATTTATTTTTCTTATATCAGATTTTTCACTTGGTGCTCAGTTCCAAACTACTTCCCTTATCTCTATTTTTCCTGTAATAGGAACACAGTGGGGTGGGATCTCATGATCCAGGCATGTTTCAGCTTTAATATGGAGAACTATTTGTTAAAATTGCCCCAAACAAAATTAAATACTGTTCCTTCCCTGTAAAAAGTCTGTTCAATAAATTCCTTTAATATCTAGCCCAAACTCAATCAGATTCAGTTTATAACCCTTTGTCTTTGTGCCACAGTTGTCCACATTCTCTCTTCAATTCTCTGATCTATTTATAGAGAACAAGCATGTCCTCACCAGCTTTGATTTTTGCTGAACTAAAACTATGCTCTTCTAATCTCCTTCTTCTACGTAAGGTTTTTCAATACCCTACTCATTTTAATAATCCTCCTCCACATCCATTCAGCTCTGGGCTCCTCTTCATTGAATGTGCACATCTAGAATAGAATGAAATATTGTAGAAGGGGTCTTCCACCTTAGCACTAATACATCTCTTCCTGTATTGGAAAGGCTATAGCTTAAGCTTTCATATATTTCTTTTAGAGGCTGTCAGACTGATGTCTCATTACTACAATAGACTAATATTCCCAGTTCCATTATCTTCATTGATTGTTTAGACTTGGCAAGTTTCAAATTTCTTGATGAAATTTGTATTATAGAATCATAGAATTGTTAAGGTTGGAAGGGACATCTAGACATCATCTAGTCCAACTCTCCTGCACACGCAGGGTCACCTAGAGCACATGGCACAAGATTGCGTCCAAGTGGGTTTTGAAGATCCCTAGAGGAGGAGACTCCACAACCTCTCTGGGCAGCCTGTTCCAGTGCTCTGTCACCCTCACGGTTAAGAAATTTTTCCTCAAGTTCATGTGTAACTTCTGGTGCTTCAGTTTGTGGCCATTTCCTCTAGTTCTATCTGTGGCCACTACTGAAAAGAGGTCAGCCCCATCCTCTTCACTCCCTCCCTTGAGGGATTTGTATACACTGATGAGGTCCCCTCTCAGCCTTCTCTTCTCCAGGCTGAACAGGCCCAGCTCTCTCAGTCTCTCCTCACAGGGCAGATGTTCCAGGCTCCTGATCATCCTCGTGGCCCTGCACTGGACTCTCTCCAGTAGTTCCATGTCCCTCTTGTACTGGAGGGCCCAGAACTAGACACAGTACTCCAGATGTGGCCTCACCAGGGCTGAGTAGAGGGGCAGGATCACCTCACTCGACCTGCTGGAGATGCTCTTCTTCATGCACCCCAGAATCCCACTGACATTCTTGGCCACAAGGACCAAGACACTGCTGCCTCATGGTCAAACTTGTCGTGCACCACAACACCCAGGTCCTTCTCTGTAGAGTTGCTCTCCAGAAGGTCAGTGCTCAGTCTGTACTGGTGTCTGGGGTTATTCCTGCCCAGGTGCAAGACCTTGCACTTGGCCTTGTTGAATTTCATTAGGTTTCTCAACTCACAGTTGTTCACTCTGTCCAGGTCCCTCTGGATGGCAGCACAGCCAGTGTGGTATCATCATCACACTTGGTGAGGGAGCACTCTGTGCCTTCATCCAAGTCATTGATGAATAAAATGAACAGCACTGGACCGAGGACTGACCCCTGGGGGACACCACTGGCTACAGACCTCCAACTAGACTCTGCGCCGCTGATCACCACCCTCTGGCCTCTGCCATCCACCCAGTTGTTAATCCACCTCACCGACCACTCATCCATCCCACACTTCTGGAGCTTGCCCAGGAGGATCCTGTGAGGGACGGTGCCAAAAGCTTTGCTGAAATCCAGATATATGACATCCACTGCTCTCCTCTCATCTATCATTTCATCATAGAAGGCTATCAGGTTAGTCAAGCATGATTTCCCCTTGGTGAATCCATGCTGACTACTCCTGGGCACCTTCTTATCCTCCACATATTTGGAGACAACAGCCAGAATGAGCTGCTCCATGACTTTTCCAGGAATGGAGGGGAAGCTGACCAGCCTGTAGTTGCCTGGGTCCTCCTTCTTGCCATTTTTGAAGACTGGTGTGACATCGACTTTCTTCCAGTCTTCTGGCACCTCCCCCGTTCTCCAGGACCTTTCAAAGATGATGGAGAGCAGCTTAGCAATAACATCCACCAACTCCCACATACTGTCGGGTACATTCCATCAGGCCCCATGGATCTGTGGATGTCAAGTATCTCTAAGAGCTCTCTGACCCAATCTTCCTCTACCCAGGGCAAATCTTCCTCTCTCCAGGCACCTTCTCTTGTTTCTTGGGCCTGGGATTCCAGGGGGCTGCTCTTGGTAAACACTGAAGCGACGAAGGCATTCAGTAACTCTGCTTTTCAGTGTCTTTCATAACCAGGGCACCCACCTCATTCACCGTGGACCCACGTTTTCCCTAATCTTCTTTTGACCATTAGTATATTTAAAAAAGACTCCTCTTGTTATTTTTAACATCCCTTGCCAGGTTTAATTCAAACTGTGTCTTAGCTTTCTTTGTGACATCCTTTCATTCCCTGACAACATTCCTATATTCCTGTCAAGGAGACTGTCTTTTTTTTTCCACATTCTGTATAGTGCCTCTTTCTGTTTGCATTTTGCCAGCAGCTCCTTGCTCATCCAAGCAGGGCCTCCTGCCCCCAACTGTCTGACCTCTTACTCAAAGGGATGCACCGCTCCTGAGCATGGAGGAAGTGCTGTTTGAATACCAGTTCTCTTGGCCCCCCTTCCCTCTAGAGCCCTAGCCCATGGGATTCTTCCAAGGAGGTCTGAGCAGAGCCAGAGTTGGCCCTCCTGAAGTCCATGGTTGCAAGGCTACTTACAGCCTTGGTTCCTCCTCGTTGGATCCTAAACTCAACCAGCACTGCAGCTGAGGCTACCCCCAACCTTCACATCTCCAACAAGTCCCTCTGTTAGTACAAGGTCCAGTAGCACACCTCTGCTTGTTTGTTCTCCACAACGTGTGTTAAAAAGTTATCACCAAGCCTCTGCAGAAACCTACAAGACTGGTTGTGCCTGGTTGTGTTCTTTTTCTAGTTGATGTCAGGGTGGTTAAAGTCCCTCATGAGAACCAGGACCTGAGACCATGAAGCTGTTTCCAGCTATCTGTAGAAAGCCTCATCAACTTCCTCGTCCTGATCAGGTGGCCTGTAGCAGACACCCACCACAGTGTCTCCCACATTAGCCTGCCCTCTCATTCTTACCCATAAACTCTCACTCACTCATCATCCACTCCCAGGTTGAGCTCTATACATTCCAGCTGCTCTCTAACATAAAGAGCAACTCCACCACCTTACCTTCCCAGCCTGTCCTTCCTAAAAAGCACAGAGCCTTCCATGGCAGCCACTGCAGTCCTGTGAGCTATCCCACCATATCTCTGCAATTCCAATGAGATCAAGATACTGGGACTGCGCACAGATCTCTGGTTCCTCCTGTTTATTCCCCATGCTACATGCATGGGTGTACAGGCATTTAAGGGAAGTAATCCAGCCTGCAGGTTTCCCGGGAGGGGTGAAAGAGGACCCTCTATAATCATCTCCTACACTCACTTCCTCACTACCATACTCCTGCTGGATGCCTTCTGGTTTTGACTGCGTGCCACTGATTGCCCTGTCCACATAACATTCCCCGTCCTCCTTCTTAATCTCTAATCCCACTTCCATGTGGCACTGAATCCTCTTTGTGCTTCTCTAGGTATCAGTGATATTCTGAAATATACTTGGAATGCCGTCCTGATTGCCAGGCCTCACAAGTGCTTGTTATCAGCACATTCAGCACATTCAGCACACTGCCCTTCTTTGCGTCAAGGTCATTAACAAAAATATTAAGTGAATTTTGCCTCCAAACTAATCATTGATGAGTACAGCCAGATAGATGAGTACAGCCAGATTGATGCTCTTTCAGCACAAACTGCAGCACCCTCTCTACTTTCTTCCTTACTCATCTTACAATTCTTATATAAAAACTGCATCTTCTCCAGTTCAGCCTGATGTCACAAAGGAAATTACTAGTTGAAGACAAGACAGACTGAAAAAATGTAGTAACTCTAATATATCAAATCAATTCTCTATGAAAGAAAAATAAGGTTATTATGAACTATCTTCAGCAGAACAAGGTTTTATCTCATTCTATTTACACTTATTCTGTGCATTTTGATGTTTTTTCCATTAAAAAAATCTCTTGAGATATAGCATAGTAATGAGGACACATGGACCTCATATCAATTATCCTCTCTCCACAGCACCCTTGTCTCAAGGACTGTTTATTTGTTATTGGTCAAAAGATCTACATTTACAACACACTAGATCTTTGCAAATCTCCTTCCTATGAACTTTACAGTCTCATATGTCAATTCTTTTTGCTTTCTCCGACCCCAATAGCTCAGGTGCACTCTGCTCTTTATGCACTACTTCCAACCTGGATGAGGTTGTTTCCAATTCTGAATTCTCATTTGCTTTATCCATCTTGTTTTTGGTCATACATTAAATATCTTAGCCTCCCTGTAAAGACTAGAGTGGATTAACTATCTCTGCAGATGCTCAAAACTGATATAGCTGCAATAAAAATATTCAACACATCTACAAATCAGGTAACACAGCCTTTCTTTGAGAAAGAGAGTTACTCTAGTTGGTGATTGTTTTCCTCACTCCACATCATAGGAAATCTGTGATCCGGGAAGAGATAGAATCCCATTCCCAAGATCAGAGTTCAACTATTTTCCCTTAATCCACAGTTCTCAGTCCAAGACTACACACACGCACACACACACACACACACACACACACACACACACAGGCTTGTTCTCCTGCTAGCCTTGTCTGTAGCTACTGCCAAACATTGACTAGCTCCAGGAGTTTGGTTTGAAGTAAGTCAATCAATCATGAATGCTCTGTGCAAAGGAAGAATCAAGCTTGCACATTTTCAGCGTGAGCAGCACCCAGGCTAGCAGGAAAGCATGTGGAAAGGACGTGGTTCACAGAACTCGCTGTGCTTAAATCAGCTCTCTAGTTCACATTTAACAGACATCATTAGCTGAAACTCAGAACAAGACTAGGATTCTGAGAAGTGAATTTAAGGCAATATGATACATCTTCCAGCTGGAGCTAGGATACAAGGAACATGTCAATACTACCATTTTAATTTGGAGGAGGGACTCAAACTACAGGCCCAACGCCTTGACCATCCACGCTGCCTATGTACTGAATTGCACTCCGGCACTTATCTCTCTCCAAGCAAGGCAGCTTGGGTGCAGGGTTAGGGTATGCCTCAAGTCTGAAAGCTGTGCTGGTAAGCAGCTGCCAAGCTCAAAATGAATTTTCACTCAGACTTTAAGGAGCATCCCAGGAGACCTGGCCTCTTCACATAACCCTATTCTTACCATTTCACCACAAAAATGACATCCACAAGGCTGAGTTCTGCATTAATGCTTGGGGACGGTCAAAACCAGGAGTAGCCGTGTTTAAGTTAGAAAGTTTAGCAAAGTAGGGAGCAGCTGTGACTGGACAAACACACAAACAGGCCAGAGCAGACTGCTTGTAAGCCAGTTGCTCAAGCACCCCCCCCAAAAAAAAACCACTCACCCTCCTGCAGACCCAGCAAAGGGGCATTTAAAATATTGGGTTCCATTAAAATCATGGATGCAACCATGGAGTGGCAATCAGAGAGTGTGAAAATAGCAGGACAATCTTGATCACAGCAAACAAGTACAGCAAACCAGGTAAAAATTCTTGGCTCTAAGGCAAGTAGGAAAATTGTTAGCAAACCCAGAAAGCAAACTCATCTTTTCCAAATTTCAGCCTAATACCTCAACTGTATTTGTTCACTCTAAAAAAAAGATAAAAGCTTTGCAGTTGAAGATGGATGAGCTATTTGTAGCAAATAATGTAGCCACCAAACAGAATTTTAGTCAGTTGCTGTGTTATCAGTGAATAGCCTGATTTTTATGAATATGCTCATTAGTTGTAATTGTTTAACAAATGACTTATCTGAACAAATTTCATCCCCTGAGTTCTCTGATCTACTTGCTGTCTTTGATTATTCACTAGCTGTGGTACATGATTACTTTGCTCCCTTGCAGAATAAGTGAAAAATGAACAATAACTGTACACACTTTCAGTATCAATAGTCATTTGTGAATGCACGTGATATGTCTCGTCATTGAAGGTGTCCTTCTATGAAACCAGTTTGACTCTAGTAAGTGTAATTTATTAAAGTATCTATTCATTAGAAAGTTTATTTTAAAAAAACTAAGTAATTATCTTTAAATGTTAATTCATCTCCTGATGCACATATTCCTTTTAAATATACAAGAAGCTGTTATAAACACAGAAATAAGCCTTTTAACTCTTTCAGAGCCACATAAATCTTTTGATAGAGGTTATCTTCACAGAGTCACCAGGCCTACACTGAAACTCAAAACTGTGATAACGATTTGTATTCATCTATACTATATCTCTCTGAAAATATTGGCACTGTAAAAGAGCAGAGTCCAAAAGATAAACAGAAGAACAGAAATGGAGAAACTGTAGACATCTACAGGCAAAGTCACATTCCCCACAAAATAGAAAAACTACCACAAAGAAAAGATGAAGTACTGTGTAACAGTTGAAAATCTTGATAACAAGGAAAAGTTAAAACACACCCCTAAGGAGAGAAGGACGCCAAAGTTAGAAATTCTGCTTGTATATACAGGAGTATATACAGGAGAACAGATCTGTGTACAAGGGTTTCATCAATTTGTTTATGCTGGAAAATATTACGCATAGATTTGGAGTTATTAGTCCCATTACCCAGGAAGAGCACTCAGCTTTTTCAGTGCTATTTCAATTGCTTTTTCACTCTAAAAAATCAATATCTGCTAAATATATCACACCAGTAACAAATAATGGACCACAAAATGATTTGTTAAGATTTTTTAGAATATTCTGCTAAAGAGCGTGGTTTTAAATTTATCAGTGTCTGGCGTATCTAACAGTCAATCGGCCTTCCAAAAGCTATGCTAAAATTAAAAATGAAACAAAACAAAACCCTTAGAACAAGGAAACAAATTAATGCTTCATGTCCCTGAATTTTAAGCAGCAGTCTTTAAAAGGCAATTGCATGAAGTATTTGCAGACATTTCAATGGAAAGTTGTAAGTCTCTCATATAACCACCGTTAATAAGAATATTGTGCTTTTTATGCACATGAGAAAATGAAGTAGATTGGGATAAAGGGTAACATTAACTTAAAGCTTTTTCAGCCATAACACAGTATACACAAAAATCATAGCAGAACATGGCAACAAAAGACAAGTATCTCTCACCAAGATGTTCCCTGCTCACTTACTGTAGCCATTACTGAGTAAAAATCAACCAAAAGTGTAGGAGATCCTCTCAGATGCTTCTGCAAAGGAAGCAAAAGAGCTATATTCTAGGTCAAAAATTGCAAAGCAACACTAGCCAAAACCAACCCAATAGATCTGACACCATCAAGGAATGAAACAAGTAAAACTGTCCAGAAACTAAAACCAAGTGCTATTATGAAGGACTACAAATCAGGAAAGACTGAATCAGGGCATTGTGACACAGGCACTGTGTGTATCTTCCATCATGAAGATGGAGATGTTTGACATGCTGGCACTTAGAGCTTGTGCGTGGCACCCGTTGACTGACCTAGTAGTAGTTCTCCTATTCTGTCAGAGATCCCAATGGTAGGCTGAAAGAGTAAACGTTTATCACTTTCTCTCTCTTTCCTGTAATATTTTTTAGCTCATTTCTTTTAAGATTAGGAAGATATCTTATTCAGGGGACTGCACAGATGATGTTCATCACCTACCCCTGGAGAACTTTGAGAAACAAACAAAAAGAGGCAGGAAAAGAAGCTGGAGCAGCTAAGGTCCAGGGTAGCTATAAGAGGCAGGAATGCAGAGAGTGAACTGGAAAAAAAGCCCAAAAAAGAATTTGATCCTTCTGTGAAGATGGGTAGAGCTGCAAAGAATAATAACATATGTTTTAATGTGCAGAGTGGGAAAAAACCTACACAACGTGGAAGTAAACAGATCAAAGCAGTAAGCTGCATTTGGATAGAGTTGCTCTATTTGATAAAAGCAAAACCCTTTCTGAAAGGCTGTAAACAGAAACAGATTGGACCCAGAAGAATGGAAGTCTATGTATTCTGCAGATAGAAAAGGGTACAGTAACATCTATTACAGCAGCAGCATCCTGTTCTACCAGAACTGTTAGATCAAGCAACTGGCCTAGTGCCTTCACAGAATGGTTGAGTTGGAAGGGACCTCTAGAGATCATCTAGTCCACTCACCCTGCTCAAACAGGGACACCTAGAGCACATGGTCCAAAGTCGCATCGCGGTGGGTTGTGAAGATCTCAGAGAAGGAGATTCCACCGCTTCTCTGGGCAGCCTGTTCTGGTGCTCTATAGCCCTCACAGTCCAGAAGTTCCTCCTCATATGGAGATGAAACTTCCTGTGTTTCAATTTGGATGCATTCCCCCTTGTTCTGTCCATGTCCACCACTGAGACGAGTTGGAGTCCATCCTCTTTACATTCTCCTCTCACATATTGATAAGATTCCCTCTCAGTCTTCTCTTTGCCAGGCTAAACAGGCCTAGTTCGCTTACTATTTCTTCATAGGAGAGAGGTTTGAATCCCTTAATCATCTTTGTTGCTCTACACTGGACCTTCTCTGGAAGTTCCATGTTCCTCTTGTCCTGGGGAGCCCAGAACTGCACCCAATACTCCAGGTGCGGCCTCACCAGAGCTGAGGAGAGGGGCAGGATCCCCTCCCTCGACCTGCTGGCAACGCTCCTCCTGATGCAGGCCAGGATCCCATGGGCCTTCTTGGCCACAAGGGCACATTGCTGCCTCATGGTTAACCTGTTGTCAACCAGGACCCCCAAATCCCTCTCCACAGAGCTGCTTTCCAGCAGGTCAACCCCTAACCTGTACTGGTGCCTGGGGTTATTCTTCCCCTGGTGCAGGACTCTGCACTTGTCCTTGTCAAACCACACGAGGTTCCTGTCTGCCCAACTCTTCAACCTGAGTCCCTCTGAACGGCAGCACAGACATGTCCATGTCATGTCATCTTATGTCATGTCATGTCATGTCATTGAATGCAATCATTCATTTCTCTTTACTTGTTGCTTTTTTTGTGTGTGTATTGGTTTGGGATGCCTATCTCAGTTCTTGGTGGTAGGCCTGGACTGAGCATGACTGCCCGAGCCTTTCCAGGTAAATTCTATTTGCAAAGTTGTAATGTTGGGTCAGAGGAAAAAAAAACCCTCCTCTTTTCATCCATGAGGATGATTCTTCATATTCCTGTAGTTCATTCCATGTTTCTTTAACTGCTGACTCTTATGCTCTTTTCTCAACTTATGTCTTCATGTCTATAGTGCCTTTATTGATTGGTGGGGTGGAAATGCCTTCCTTTGGAGGCTAATTGTAAGGTTCGTCTTTAGAAAGAATATTCTGGTCAAGGTGATTTCCACAGAAGCCTGCTTGGTTTTTTTGGATACTGCCCAGCAAGCAGAGTTTTACAGTTGCTTTATTTTGATTGCTTATGGAGAGAATCTGCTCCAGGAGCGTGCTGTAGGCAAGCAGGGCTCCTATGCCACCGCTTGACTCCCACCTCTTCCTTTGCCAGTAACCAGCGGGACCACTGGGAGACGCAGCAGGTTTTCCAGTGCGCTGTTTACACTCAAGGCCCAAGAATTCACACATCGACTGGTGCCTTGGCTGCATTTTCAAACAGCACTCCCTCCTGCTTCCCTCCCTGCCCTGCTCACATCAGCGGATCCTTCGGGTTGGATTTCCCTTGCATCATGGAGAGGTCAATGCAGCTGTTTGTATCACTACACTTTTCGAAAACCAAAACAGAAATCAGGAAATAGGTATTTTAACCTAGGCAATGTTTTTATATTAGCTGGCTGTCCTAAGCAACTTCTGAGTCCTGGTGCCCCCTAAACCTGCTCTGGTAGCCCATGGAATTCCGTCGTTCAGAAAGCCCCAGTTTCAAGCTATGTGCACTCAGGCAAATGCCAGAGGTTCCCAAGTGGCCATTAGGAGGCCTTACCTCTCCACATTTTAAAGCCATCCCATCTGCTGTCAGCCATGTCAAAGTCCCAATGGAACCATGGAAGTCCTAAAAGTGTAGTCAAAATTGTAAAAGAGGAGTCCTAATTGTCAAAGGTGGGTCAGGGGAAATACTTGTGGCTCTTGATGAAGACGATGTCCCTCACTTAGCTGACGCAATAGGAAAGAGAGAGAGAGCTGTGGCTTCCCTTTCAGTTGCACTTGGCCAAAGTATTGGCTCAGGGAAGTGGCGAAGATGGCATGAGCTTTTCCAGCAGCTGAAGGAGGAAATGAAAACTAGTCAAAGCACTGTTTCTGCTTGCCTTCCTTCCCACACACCTCTCTCCGTCGTGCCGAGCAATCCCTGAGCCCGTGTGTTAAACATCAGCTTCGCAGAGTGCTTGGACAAAGTGCCACCAGCCATGCAGGCATAGGCGGGACGCACAGAATGCCGACAAAGGCATCCAATGTCCTCTTAACTATACAACTACCTGCCTCCCCTTAGAAGCCCCTCTCCTGGATGATGTGCATAGGAATCCCATAGACAAGGAAGCATTTGAGCAAAAGCATTGGGGAGGTAGGAGGCAGGAGTGGGAGAACACTGTGTGGATGAGATCAAGGTGAAATCTCAGTGTTTCCCGCCAAGATACAGTTTCTATTACTGCAGCGTTCTGTGTTACACTTCAGCGACACGCTGACATTGTCATCCTGAGGAAAGAACACCGATGGGAAAGTGTAAAGATATGAAGTTGGCCAAGATGGACAAGGGAGACTTTTGACAGGAAAGAGAATTGAGTACCAGGGGCCTTGAAGTGGAGAGGAGGTTCTTGCCCTGATTCAAATTTTCCTCCAGGCTTCCATGTCCTCACTCACCTTTGGGGAGAAGGGAACCTTTCACTATGCATGTCAAGCTATCTGTAGGAATGTGAGGATGCCCCGGTGAAAAGGAAAACTGTATGGGTGGAAAGGGGAAAGGAGCAGCTCTGAACTTGGGAAGTGGCCAGAGAGCACGTATGGCAAGAAAGCTGCAAGTGTTCTTCAGGGAATGCTGCTTTATATCACTTTGTTACTTTTTATCCATAAGCAGTGATCGGTGCTTTTTAGGAAGGGAATTGCACTCCAGTGGAATTACATTTCATTTTATTTTTGCCCAAAGTTCAGAAGGCAAACTACCACACAACCTATTCTACATCCTAACACTAACTTGCTAACAAACTATTTGAAATCCTATATTATGTCCTGATCCAAACATATATACGCTATATACAGAGCCCACGTGATGGGCAGAGATGGAATGGCAGAGGATGCTGCTGCTGTGGCCAGTGTCCACACTGGGCAGGGCTTCCCCATTGACCATCAGCTGGAACTGGAGCTGTGGGGCTCGATGCTCTCGAGTGGCAGCCCACGACAGACGCGGGCATCTACTGTGGGCAGCTGTCCAGGGAGCTTGTCTCCCTGCCAATATAGAAGGTGATGCGGGGGGCCACGGTGTCCTGGGGCAGCTGGCAGGCAGTGCAGCCCTCAGCAGCGCCGGTGCTCTTTGAGCTGGCCAGGGAGCTCGTGCCGCTCCCAATGTAAAAGATGATGCGGGGGGGCACGGTCTCCTCCGTCTCTTGGCGCTCCAGGCAGCCGCCGGCACCCACATTGCTCTCCCAGATGGCCAGGGAGCTGGTCTCGCTGCCGATGTAAAAGCGGAGCCGGGGTGGCACGCTGTCCTTGGGCTCCTGCCAGGTAGGGCAGCCACCAGCACCCGTGCTGCTCTCCAAGCTGTCTAGGGAACTTGCCTCACTCCCAATGTAAAAGCGGACGCGGGAAGCTACGGAGAAGCGTGACTCCTCGCGCATCAACCAGTTGATATATGCTGCCAGCTCGTCCGTCTCCCAGTACTCGAGGGAGCTGCTCCGCTGGCACCTCCTGCCAAAGCAGAAGCAACCCCGCAGCGAGTGCCACCATCCACGAGCAGCAGTTGGACGCTGCTCCCTCTGCCCAGCTTCAGGTCCCGACCTTGGGGCCCCTGTGGTTGCTCTCCTCCTCAGCCGCTTCCTCAGCCACTCCATGCTGCAAGGGAGGGCAGCAGGCATGAGCACGCGCCCAGCTCTGCCATCCCAAACACGCTGTCCCCACCGTGGCCAGCCAGGCCTGGCAGAGCCGCACGTGGCTGACCAGGAGTCACAGCTCGGGCAGAGCCCCCGCCGGGTGCCCAGCTACGACCGGGCCCCTGCAGAGCCAGCCGGGCCCTGGTGCCAGCCCTGTGGCTGCGCGGGCATGCACAGCTGCCTCTCACACCCTCCCCTCCGCCCCACGCGCTACCTGCTCAGAAGTAGAGCTGCTCACTCTGAGCACCTCTCTGCTCCCCTGCCCACGCGGACAGCGGCTTGTGCGGCGCTCCACACACCCTGTGCAAAGGAGAAGGCAGGAAGCATGAAGGTGACCACGAGATTGAGGGCAAGCGCCCCCGCTCTTGGCAGCCCCAGGGGGCACATGGCACAAGCGGCTTCTGCCAGCTGCCCCCAGGGCTTTCCGTGCCCAGTGCCGCTCGCCAGCAGCCCCTGATGCTCCCAGCAAAGCTCTCCCCTGTCCCACAAAGGACGCGGCTGCCCGCTCCGGAGGCGGGAGCTCCACAAAGGCTGCTTCCTTTGCACTCCCGCAGTTGGGTCTCCACCACCTGCAAGGTCGGCAGCCGGGGAGAACAGGAGAGAGGCTTGAGGCCAGCTCACGAGCTGCCCTCAGCTCCCTCTCTCTGCCAAGGCGCTGCCCCACTTGCCCACTGGGGCACTCTTGAGGCAATCGCTGAGCTCCCACCTCCCAGACACGCTCAGGTCCCACCAGCCTCCCCTGGGGAAGTCACTGCCCCAGCCTGGCTGCCTCCTTATCCATGCGAGTACAGCGGAGAAGGACGCGGCTCTCACACCCTGCGGCTCGCAGGCTCCCGACGCACTTGCGACTTGCGCCAGCGACACAAGGGCTGTGAGGCCAGTGCCAGTGACACAGCTCCTGCTCGGCCAACGGCATCGCCGCCAACAGGGACGTGCAGTGCCAACGCGCGCCTCTGCCCTGTTGTGTGCAAGACTGCGCCCGCCCAGGGCTTTGTGACCTCGCCAAGGGGCTCACGAGTGACGCTGCCACACAGGGACCTTGGTCTGGGGCCCTCAGCACTTGGAGGGGCCTCCTGGCAGGGCCCATGCACTAGAGCCCACTCAGCTCCCAAATCCTTCTCTGTGGAGCTGCTTTCCAGCAGGTCAACCCCTAACCGGTACTGTTGTCTGGGGTTATTCCTCTCCAGCTGCAGAACCCTGCCCTCCTATATAAATGTATATATACCCTTCCATATAAATGGAATATATGTTAATCATAAATTGGGCGGTAGACACTAGACGCAGTTGCACATAAAAGTTTCAACTTAAAAAAAAATCAAGAAAAAACATAGGCACACATGTAGTTAATCTGATATTTCAAATGACAAGCTTCCTTCTAGAACAAATATTTGCAAGTGTGCATATCTTAACAAATATTTGTTAAGAAAAGAAAAACCTTAAAAGCCCATGCAGTCTGGCTCTGGTCATCCTCCTAATGCTTCACTTTCTGCAACTGAGCTCAATTTTAGCACCAACACTTTTTCAGTTATACTGCATATGAAAGTTAGGGCACTAGAGGTAATCCAGGGCATTGGTATGCCTCACTCTAAATGATTCCTGCCTGCTGCTTCTGTCCTACACTGTCTGTGACTGGCCTTTTATCTATATATTATTCATATAACACAGACTGAAGATAAATTGACTCAATAAGTTGTGTTATTTCATGCAACAGCGAGTATAACAACACTGCTCTCATTGCATTGGCACCATTGGAAAGATACTTGAGCGTTGTAGGGTCAGGGAGAATTTTTATTTAGCACCATGCAATTTATCATTTTTTGTTTACACTTTGATTTTTGTTTCCCTGACACCAAATCTCCCATTTAAAATTCATAAACATATGACTTTATAATGAATAAAAATTCTTAAAAATCATTAATAGAATTTATCAGAATTCATCAGCATTTTCAGCAGTTCATTCTATCCTGACACAAGAATAGATACACATTTTTCCCTCTCCAAATTAACAGTGAAAAAGTGTTTATTATAATGTGATACTGATGAGTGGGAGATTTTATTACATTCTTGCCTGCAATACTGTAGCATCAGTTGCTGGAATCACTGATACCAAAACATGTCTTTATTGTCTTTAAAATTAATTTTGCAAAGAAAAAATTGAAATCTGTGAAGCAGTTTCTGAAGATACAGAAGCCAGCAGGGAAGCCCAATCGCAATATTTGCCTCTCAGTGTTAATATCCCACATGAAGCCAACTGATTTGCTAAGTAAGTGATTGATTTTGACCAAATGGACACAGTAAAAGAAATGCATGGGGGATTTTCATGTGTTTTGGCTAAATAGCCTCATAAATATAGTAATGCTAGCTAGGATGAGTGCCTCTTCTCTGATAACATTAGGCTACATGGGTAGAGGTGAAAGAATGGGATTCAGAAAGGAATAATATTTCAGGTTTCAAAAGTACTGAGGCAACTTTTACTACTTTGTCAGGGTGTCAGGATTCAACTCCAGCTGTATGGTGACACCCTTTCTCCAAAATAATTTCTGATCTTTCTCATGAGTTTCCAAATATATGACAGGACAGAATGAGAGAAAAAAAAGACAAAAATAGACACTGATAATTTTAGAAAGTGCCTTTTGGCAGGCCCAGAAATAGAACTCAAATTATTCTGACTCATAGGTCTGCATTCTGGCCACCAAACCATACCACATTTCCTAGAGACTGATTTCATAAATATTAGGGTTGAAATGCATTATAAATTTGTCATTAAAAATCTCATGAGTGCTGTTAAGAGTTTACTATCTCTATGTACGTTTTAAAATAATGACCATTCATGGAGTCCCCAGAATGCCAGATGTTACATCACCTCATCATTAATGCTTAATATTTTATAAATCATTAATGCTAAGCCATCTATGGCTATGAAAGCTTCCCAAGCACAGTTGGAATTGTGAAATCTGCAAGGATTTTTATTTTATTAGGGAGCACAGAAATGCCAAATGATAAAGGTGTTTTCATCAACACAGTACTATGCTACTGTGAATGAGATTAGTTTGAACTTAATATATTGTCAATGTAGAAGAAAGCAGTATGTGACCCCCCTTCTTCATTCTACATTCTGATTTCATTACATTTAACAAAGACAATGTGTAAATTGTTTGAAGGAGATGTTTTGATGAAATAAGTCTCAATATATACGAATTTTTATTATGCTTCCTAAAAATATATGGGTTTGGCTTCCTAGATGTGGAGGTGAGGCAAGGCGAGGCGAAGCAAGGCGATAATCCCTTAGAATTTAACTGCTGATTAAGTCTGGGACTAAGGTGAGATTCAGATGAGTCAGCTGAGGTTTGTTTAGTTCTAGAGAATCTTCCTTCAAATTTTAGCTACATCTTAGCTTATCTCCATCTAGATACATCCAAATACACCTAGCTTAGCTATGTCTAGATGTAGGCAAAGCTTAGCTACATCTTAGCTTATGGAACCATTTTCATGCAGTGTTATTTTTTTTTCTTCTGACCAATTAATAATATAGGGAAGCAAAAGTTAACTCAACAGAATTCAAAAAGAAGAACCAGAAAAACAAAATTCTATCCATTTTTATATGTATATGGACCCACAGCATCAGAATATGGGAAGTAAGAGAGAGAAGAGAAAAATTATCTGTTCTTTAGTGTAGCTGGGTGCATCTTGTTACTCTACTTGCCCTAATCCTGTCCGTAGTGTCCTCTAGCTTTTGTTATGTTCTACTGTACATGCCTTTCAAAGTCAGGCAATCCTATTCTTATTGTCCACAGCATCTTTGCTATAAGTACTTCAGATGAGTTGTAATCTCTAAACCACTGTATATGACAGAAAAGACAGGCTTGACAAATGAAGAGGGAGCTTAGACCTTTTTTCTGACAAATGAAGAACACAGACTGACAGCCGAAGGAGAAATCCATTCTACTTTCCTTTTTAAATGAATGAGAATGTCAGTAATCTTCTTGGTCAGATAAGCATTGCCAATAAGTCTGAACAGATCGCCTACCAAAGTTTTAATAAATAACTCATAGCATGGGGGAAGAGCTAGTGTCATCCTGATGTATTGGGAAGAGATGGTAGAGGTCAGCATTTTGCGTGGCACCGAGCACCAAAGAAGTGTGCTCACTCCTTAAAATGGCAACTGTAATCTCAAAAATCATTCAAGTGTAATGTCCTTTTTGAGAACTTGTTGATTGTTTGCTGAAAGAGACAGTCTGTGGTAGGAAACAGGTCACTTTTTGTATAACTTCCGGCAAGTTTGTGACATAGATGTTAATGTAGAATAAGAGCAAAGCTGAAGTAACAGGAGGTTCTCAGAGGTCTATCCCGCCTGGCCCATGTGACATGCCCAGAATGATGCAGGGAATATTCTGATGGTGTTACTGAATATACTAAGCAATTAATTGTAAAAAAGTCTCAGTTCATCACTCTCATCCATAAAGACTTATTTACTAATTTATGCAGAAAGGACAAATTAAAACTAAAAATGGCTACAGAGCAAATAATGTAGTTTGATATCCTATCCCGCAATAGAGCTCCTTAAAAGTCAAGGTATCACAACACTTACGAGCAGATGTAACCCTGGACTACTGAGCACAATTAGTATTTCCTCTGATAGAAAACAGAAATGTTACTATTCATAGGAAACTTAAGGTAACAGCTACTTCATTGCTCAAGGAGTATGCTCAAGGCATTTCCCTCCCTAATTCCACTGCTTGTGAGCCTGGTTTCTGGCTGGGCTGCTTTGCCTCAGCCTCGAACACAAGGTTTGCTCACAAGTACCTGTTATTAGCCTGGCTTCGAGGCCAATTCAAGTTCATCTGTAAAACTGTTTCCAGGTCTGTCACAATAGTAATAATTTCAGAGGAAAGTAAAAAGATAACGCATATTATACTTCTATTAATATTTAGACAGATATTTAAAATTCCTATCAGTAGTATCAAAAAGCAATCGAATAGCAAACACAGCTCACCCAGCTTTACACAGTATTACAAACGTTTAGCATTTTAAAGACAGGCAAGCTAGTATAATCTAAATATTTTAAAAGAAGTCTCTGATCATAATTTGTAAAATAAATAAATATCAACAATACTGTCAATTTATACAAGATAATTCATGTTGGTCATATAGTCCAATACATTTAATCTTAGTGTTTGATATGTTATCAATTAGGAAAGCTGTCCTAATGTTTATTTCCCAATTAAGCTTTGGAATGCTAACATAACACACTTTTTATGCACCCTCTTTCACAAATGCAGTGGGTTAACTTAAAAGCTTATGTCTGTAACACTACTAAAAACCCTGTAATACATATATATGTTTCTACTGTTCTTGTGCAATAGAAAATACAGGTGCTGGGAAAGAGACATAGTAGTGTCATAGGCAGTCGGGAGATGATTTCTTGAAGGCACAGGGAGAAGTAATAGGCCTACCTGTGATCTCCAAGGAATTTCTAAACATCTTGAAGTGTTATTTATTGCTTTGGAAGCCACTCTAAATTTGAGTCTAGACCAAATGGATGTGAGGACATGCTCTGAGGAGTTCCCAAGATTATCCACAAACAGTAAAGCTGTGAGTGAACTCTCATCACATCTGGGTTTGTCTTGTGTCTTTACCATTTTCTATGGGACCAAAGATGGGTCTCCATGGGTCCAAAGAGGAATAGTCAGTGCATTGGAATGAGATCATTAAGTATATTTCAATTAATGAGATAACATTCTTAGACAAAATCATTGTCTAAGTTAACATTGTCTTCAATGTTAACTTTCTCAACTATCCTAACAAAAACATCCCTATTCATCACCTGCAGGACAGAAAGACTGGCTGGAACACCAGTAACAGGCCCCATTCAGTGATATAATGTCCTGATGACTGTCTTTGAGAAGAAGACAGAAGATCTTCTTCAAGAAAGAAAGAAGAAGATGATAGAAGAAAGAAGAGGATAGAAGATGGTGAACCTGACGAAGAACTGGTTCACTTCCCCTTGTTCCTGGCACATCTTCAGGGGAGTAGCACTGCACTATGATCTGCGGTCATCTCTGCCTGGTGGAGAATGGCGAAGGAGGTTGCTCCTCAGTTGAGTCTTTTGTGCAGCTTTGTAAGAAAGTTCAAAGAGATGGTGGTAGCTGAGAAGGGAAAGCTACATGGATCTCAGGAGGCAAAAGAAATGTAAGGAGTTACCCCACCTTAAGTGTTTACCTTTTTACCTCAAAGATTACCTTGCTGAACTGTCAGCATATGATTTGTGCATTTCATAAGAAACCAAGCACAATCACAACCACAAATCAGCTGGAAGCTTCCTAACCTGGACTGCACCTATGCTGACACACTGAAGCCATATAGAAACCAGTGATTTTACATGCTTTTTGTTCTCTTAATAACATTTATGACTACCTCTTGGTTTTGAGTAATTTAGACAATTATCGACCATGGGTTTATACTGCCTTTTGTAAACGGGATTTTTGCAGGAGCTCTTTACATAATAAAAAATTCAAATTTTAACCCTTGCCATGCTTTCCATTCATTTAAATGTACATTTGAACATTAAAAGTGTTTCCCAGCATGCAAATGACTTGAGTGCCAAGTACTGCTTTTAAATCAGTCAAATATGTGTATCCTGTGGCATGACAACTGCCACACTCATTTTAAAAAGATATGTTGATATTAAATCATGCGTTACGGTATTCCTGAATGTGTGCTCTTTTTCATAATCCAGCTATAAAACTATCAGTCAAACTTTGTTTTTCTTCAGGAGAAGTGGAATTAAAAATACTAGGCCCATGCAACTTCACAGAGGTCAACAGGGTGACAGTCATACCTGCTGGAAAAAACACCCTGCTGTTGCTGGACATAGAGTGATTTGGGGAATTGCTAAGTCAGAACCCTGCATTGCATATGGGATGCACCTATATTTTACAGTAAACTGGCATTTCTTTAATAGTTCAAAACGATAGGGGAAGAATTAATAAATGTTATAAGCTAATAAGATCTCATGTAAATACATGCTAACTGATATGCAGTTTCTTTAAACTGAACTTAAAGAAAATATTTAATAACATAATGTTTAAAACATTACCCCTACTTTAATGTATAAAAATGTATTGTGCTCCAGTGCTCCAGTCCGAGCAGCACAGACTGGAATGTCTCTTTGCTCCCCTTTCTGTGGTTATGCATTGTTTTGTATATATTTGATTTTTTTTAAAAAAAGGCAACAAAAAAATACAACCAGAGTCTTGGTTGAGTCTCTCTGGCTCACAGGAAAATTGAAGACTTTGGTTCACAGCATCAGCAGAAGAACCGGATATACTGGATCTGCACTCTCAACAGGAGAGGATCTTCTTCCCCTGGCTTCTGTGGAAAGCCCAGAGAAAGGCTAAGAGAGGCTCCACAGTTTTTGTTCTTGCCTCATATGAGAGATTTGGAAACCCCATTAGTCCCTCAGTTTCTTGTCTCTAAATGCATAGGAAGCACCATGTTCTTGAAACAAGATAAAGGTCCAAATGCAAGAGAATGGAATTCTTTTTTTTTTCTGAGTATTTTTTTTTAATCTATTTAATGAATAATTGATTTAGTAAGATGTTTAGGTTCCAGCTGACACTTGGGTCAAAATGGTCAATCTGTTCCTGTATTTTATCCAAAAGGGAAGCCAAGATACAGAGATGAGTGGTGCGTTTCTGAGAGCCTTTCCAGGAGTGCTCCAAAGGGGCCTGCAAAAGCAATTCACCGTCTAACCAGAGAATGAAACCAGGGGCTATGTGTCCTGCCATGTTTTACATTGCTGGTAGCGTAGCGGGCAGTTTGGCTGCGACCATTTGCTCCACTGGGCTCCCCCGAGGTGGCCCCGATGCTCTTACTGGGGCCAACACTTCAGAGCAAGCCAGATACACCCAAAACCCGCATTCCAGACAGTTTCATCAAGTGCCAGATGCCAGCAAACGGTGCTGGTTCGAGCTCACATCTTTGTGATTTCCTTCCTTGGCATCAGTTTGCTTACTAGAGCGTGCCTCGTGCTCTTTCCTGCGCGTGCCTCCACGTATCTCCGTGTTGCTGAGGCACCGCTCCGGCACTGCTTGTGCCTGGGGGTCCAGCAGTTCGGCCTGCCAAAGCCCTTGTCGCGCATGGGGCAATGCTAAATCTTGAGCTGTACACCAATGTATTTACTCACAACTCTTAACAGAGCTGTTGATGGAAACAAGATGCTTTTTAAAAGCTCCCTTGGTTTTGTGCAGGCACATTTTGATTCCTTTTGTAGTTCTCAGTTTGGACAGTGAACACATACAAAAGGCTTCCACAGGATTTCTGCTTCTTTGTTCAGACCCCGCACTGACTGCACTTGTAGTTAGCCACAGAGGTATTTCTGGCGGGGCTGAGCGTGCTGAGCACTTGCTTCCGAACCATGAAAACGTCTGCTGGATCCTGTCAGCCGCAAAAGGGCAGCGTGACCCTCGGAGCCCCCCCATCAAGGAGCACGGCAAGCGGCCTCCCCTCGCATCGAGGCCCGTGCTGAGGACGCGCCCGCTCGCGCTTTGCTGCCCCGGGGCGGCCAGGGCGCCTCGCTGCCCGGCGGCCGCCCGCGCCCGAGGCTGCTTCCGAACCATGAAAACGTCTGCTGGATCCTGTCAGCCGCAAAAGGGCAGCGTGACCCTCGGAGCCCCCCCATCAAGGAGCACGGCAAGCGGCCTCCCCTCGCATCGAGGCCCGTGCTGAGGACGCGCCCGCTCGCGCTTTGCTGCCCCGGGGCGGCCAGGGCGCCTCGCTGCCCGGCGGCCGCCCGCGCCCGAGGCTCCCGCGCCCCAGTTC
>VWPW01027381.1:110989-132249 GCA_013389825.1 Crypturellus undulatus
CGCAGCGGCGCCGGGCGCCGGGCACGGGCGCAGGGAGCCCCCGGCGCTCCGGGCGGCCCGAGGCCATCCCTGCGCTCCAGGACATGTCCCCTTCGCCGGCCGCTGGCGGTGGCTCCGGTGCCCGCCCGGCTCCCGGGCAGACGAGGGGAAACTTTCGGGTTACCGAGGATTGCGAGCAGGTCCCCCCCTCCCGCAGCCCCAGACTGTGCTACTGAGCAGGGCACGAGCAGGGAAAGCAGCACGGAGATCCCGGGTCAGCGGATGGCTTGGCGTGGCGGATTAGTCCTCCGTAAGGGCAGCAGGCAGGAGCTTTACTACTTTGCTCAGCCAGCTTTACTTTCCAGACCCAAAGTTGTTGTAGACCGTTTTTCTTCCCTCAGCTGTTCGGCTAACTGCTCGTATTGATGCCAGAAATGTGTTTCTACGGTGAAACAGTCTATTTTAAATCTGCTGGGGAATGATTTGTTATTCAGAGGCAATCAAATAACCTGCCTGCTCTGTGGATTTCCCCCCAATCCTTCAATGTGCTTTCAACTATGTATTTTGCCTATGTGTGTTAACGGGGGGAATATAGATTTTAGCTGCATTTTAACAAGAAGTTATGGCTTAACTTGCAGGGTGCCATTTGCAAAGCGTCAGTTAGTATAAAGCAAAATAACAGCCCCCAGCGCTTTCTTAATGGATTTTTCAATTATCCAGTGTTCATTTATTTTTTAAAAAAGTGATTTTATTAAAGAACTTGAAAGGAAACAGTGAAATACAGTTTCAAGTATTCAGAGCTCAAAAATACTTGTCTGACCTATGTGGCTCAAATTTGCTTAGGAAGTTTAATGGATCCAAAGTACACGAGGGAGCACTCTGTACAAAGAGTTTGCTAACAAGTTGGATCTAAAATTTTACAAATGAACGGAAAGGGTTGCCCTTACTGGGGCAAGGAGGCCTTCGTACAACTGTGTGGACAGAGGAACATTTGTGTTGCCTTCCTAGTTAATTCGGTTCAAAACCACCCTGTCTTTCCATATGCTGCATAGATGACGTTCAGCAAAGATGAGCGGTCATGGAAATAGTCTTATGCTTGCAAGAATTGTTTCATCATTTCTTTTTTCTTGTTAGCCATAAATTAAAGTATTTTACACAAGTTTGCCTTGGGATTTTTTTCTGCCGTGGCTGCCTGGTGCTGTGAAAGCAAGACGGATGTTTTGAATGAGTTGTGCCCTCCTTGATGTTGGTAGCCGTGAGGGAAGAAGCACTCGCTGTGCTGCGTACACGCTCGTGGAAGGTAGATGGGAGTGAAAAAAGAGGTGACAAGCAGCACAGTTTAAATAAATAGATAAGACTGATACGTGTTAGCTTGTCAGCGGTTGTTCTCTTGAACCCCGGCTACTGGCTAAGCACATTTTCTTGGTAAAGCCCTATGATGTGATAAAAATTTTATGATCTGATAGACTTTGCTGTTAAAAGCATCTGTGGTGCAGGAGACCTCCTGTTCTGCTGATTAAAAAACATGCGTCCTGGTTATAAATCAGGAAAGGCTGAAGTGCCCACAACTTGGACCCAAGTCACTACAAGTTACTTGTGCTCAGCACATGTCAGAACTTGCTACTTCAATATATCAGTATTCAGGATATTTCTTATTTTGCAGATGGCCAACAGCTCCGCCATGGATCCCTTGGTGTAGACTGTACACAAACAGCATGCTTGTAGGTATGCGTATGGTGGGAATACTAGAAGGTGGCAACTTCAGTGCTGTTGATCTCCTGGACTTTTAAGGAGGATTCTGGTGGTATTCCTCAGTCATTTGTGAAACAGCCATGTGTTCACTTAACAAACCTGTATCCTAAGTTGCTCGCACTAGCTGATTAGCTGTTGACACTAGAGAAGGAGAAAAATACATAGTGTGTTTGTACCAAAAAATGACATGAATACAGCTATTGTAACAACCGAGAGGCAGGAGAGGTATGGGCAGCATACGAGAATGCTGAAGAACAGTTATCATGGCGTTTGGTGGTTCCCTTTGGCGTGAACAGCCGCGTGCCAGCGCTCAAGTTGTTCTATCAGGGAGCAGCAAATGATGAAACTTTTTATGTTTTGAGGTTTGAATACAGCCTCTCTTTATTCACCTTGAAAGTTTTTCCTCCTGTTGAAACAAGGCCTACAAAGCTGTAAACCACTTCAGCAAAGTAATGGAAATAAAGGCCAGAAGTCACTCTGACATTATGGATCTTGTTATAAAAATAAGGTGGGGTTTTTCTCTACTGTCAGTCAATTGAAATGATTTTCTTGTGTTCTTGTACTTCATTGTTCTGCAACATCAGTGTAAAATACTCAGGGAGTATAAAAACAAGGAGTTCTTATTTTGCAGATGGGATGTTTCCACAGCTGAAGAGCATGTATGTTTTGTCTTAAACTACCTAACCCATTAGTTTCAGCAGTCTTTTCTTGTGGGGGAAAATGTTACTTTATTTAATTTGTTGAGGAAGATGTGTCAAAATTTCTTTAACTTTTAACAAGAGAAACAAAAACTCTGAGGATTTCTTGGAGGTGTTACCTGCATCCATGTGGACTGTAATTACAATATATGTTAAAAATAGTAGCAGAAACCTTCTGAAAACAAATAAAGGAACCTTTCTCTGTAAACCCCACCACTTTGAATGGTAGCATGTTGTGTTTCAATCTGAACATACGTTTGAAATTTTTGAGATGTTTAGATTGTTTAGATGAATAGGTTACTGTATGCAAAGCAGAGTTTTTATGTGCCGTTTTGTCTGCTAGATATCTGGTTTCGTAAAAAATACAGATTTCCTTCTGCTGTATTTGCTTACACATAGAAGGAAATTAGTATTTTACTTCTGGGAACCATGTGTGATGGTTCAGAGCTTGGTACTGCACAGCTAGAAGTACTTACCTTCCCAGGCCTGTTGGTGAGTGTGGGTGAATGGCAGTGGTGCTGAGTGCCCAGGCTGGCCAGGGAAGGGCCCCGACGGGCTCCTGCGGCAAGCAGGATACCCAGCTACCTGGTGCTGGAGAGGGTCTGTGTCTTGGGGCTAAGGTGGCAAGTGCCTTTCTCACTCCTAACAAATGGAGGTGAAATTCCTCCCTCTTGCAGTTAGCGTTCACAGTGATCTCCTTGGCCTCGTATTGCAAGAGATAAGGAAGAGAGAGGAGTCTCCAGCTATAGAGCTTTGTACTGTAGCTTAATTTCCTCAAGTTCCTTATATTTTTCTACTAGTATTGTATCCTACTTGCCTGTGTAGGCTAGAGGTCGCTTTGTGTGGAGAAAGTGTGTNGGTCTGTGTGGAGGGGCTAAGGTGGCAAGTACCTTTCTCACTCCTAACGGAGTGAAATTCCTCCCTCTTGCAGTTAGCGTTCACACTGATGTGATCTCCTTGGCCTCGTATTGCAAGAGATAAGGAAGAGAGAGGAGTCTCCAGCTATAGAGCTTTGTACTGTAGCTTAATTTCCTCAAGTTCCTTATATTTTTCTACTAGTATTGTATCCTACTTGCCTGTGTAGGCTAGAGGTCGCTTTGTGTGGAGAAAGTGTGTGTAGGGAAGTGAGAAAGAAAATACGTGTTACCTTTTCAGAATAACAGAATGTAACAGCTCCTTCTGCTCCCCAGACCCCAACAAATCGCGAGAATAACTTCGGCATCCTAGATAAAACGCTCAGAATTTACTCGATGTGAATATGAGATTTCATACTTCCTGACAGGAGACACATTTTCAAACATAATTCAAAGGGACTGCTCTTTCCAACATGAATCTCTGCACCCGTAAAGCCTCTGTCGCCTGCCTTGTCCTGCGTGATCCGCGCGCAGCAGCACGGGTAGTTGCTGGATCCAGTTGGGAGAGGTCAGTGTCCCCCATCTGATTTTCTCCTGTAACTCCACACTTGTAACCAGGGAGCTAGTCCAACAGCGCAGGGATAGCAGTAATAAAATTTAAGCTTTGTTTAAAAGACAAAATTGTATAATGTACTATTGATTTCTGTTAATGGACAGTGCTTTTAACAGGGTATATGAATGCAATGAATCTAGTCATTTTGGCTACAGATCTATTTACCTTGCAACATCCATGGTCTTCTCCCTGTACATCACATGTATTTACAAACTAAGGACGAAGAAGGACTAACCTTCTAAAGTGGAAGATAAAATTCTTAATTGGTTCTTTCATTTGTTTGGGAGATGGATAGGGCTCAGAACTCCACCTTAATGAATTAATTTTTGTCTTTTAGCTTGCTTAAAAATAGTTAAAGAATTATTTATTATAAATTTTAGACTGTTTTCTGTATGCTTTTCAAAGCATTTAATTTCTTAATGAAGTTTTAGAATAACCCATTGAGGTATGATGACAATTCAGCACTTCTTAATGACTGGTTGTTAGCATACTTCCATTAATACAAATCATATTCACAGTAACAAAGTCCTTTTCAAGCTCACTGTCACTTTGCATACAACAGTAGCTTTTAGAAGAAATCATCTGGAGCTCCCACATTTTTATGATCTGTATTGAAAGCATAAGCATTTTAAACAAATTGAGGTAGCTGGATTACTTCAGCTGCTTCAGTAATCCATACACTCCATTTCCAGAGACTCACCAATGTTCATTGGGAGCGAACATTAACTAGGAAATAAGTAAGGTCCTGAAGGGACTCAGAAAATCTCTTGGGGGAGGGAAAAGAAAAGTCTGTCTGCCTAGAGAAGTCAGCACGGGGCCATGACGTATTTCTAAGCTTGTGCACGCTTAAGGGCCATTGCTATATGTGACGAGATCTCAACTGTCTACTGGCAGTGAAGGATTCTAAGAAAATGTATATAATACAGCACCAGCAGGGGCTATGTTAGGAGCTGAAAGGGAGAACGTTGCAGCTGTAATACTTTTATTTAGATAAGAATGTGAATGGCCCGTTCTGCTGTTACAATAACACTGGACAAGCATGTTCCATTTTATTTGCGTACCTATTGAAAAGGTTTGTACCTTTTTAAAAGGTCTACACATTTTAGAATATAGTAATGGAAGAGACTGGAAGAGACCTAGACTGGGAAAATAAGGAAATTCAGAGTAAAAGTTTATCTTGCACTTACCTGTTAAAGAGGCATGATTGAAGTATGAGTTTGGGAGTCTTGTCACAGCTCTGACAAACATCTCCTTGCATTGTACTGAATGTAGGGTTTGTGCAATGCTTTTCCTACCTGCAACATGAAAAAGTATGATTAATTAAGGCTAAATTCAGCAATTCCTTCCCATGTGAAATAGTCCTTCTGACTTTAGTTGGTTTGCTTGCCTAAGTGAGAAACTCAGGAACACGGTTGTAAAACACTGACAACATGGAAAGTGTGAAGTATCATCGTTATTATTATCTCAGAGAAGCTTCTCTCGTGTGAGATGTCTCGTGTTCCAGGCAGTCTGCATCTCCAGGCCAAAATTCCTTGGCACTATCACTTGATTTCTGCAACGCCTCACTGCTCAATTCTGTGGCAACGTGAAATAAACTCCAAGTTCTTCAAAAATCTCAAATCTAAATAGGGAATATATTCAACATAAAAGCACTTAAAATATATCAATTACATATGGTAGTGCAAATTTAAGGTTTTATCCATATATTTCTGGATGTCCATCTTTGTACAAGAAATTATTTTGTCTTTATTTGGATGTTTACCTAATAGAAAAGTATTTTATAGAATCTCAAAGCAGATATATGCCTTAGAGGCAATACTTTACATGTCAGAGATGTTATAGACATCAACTAATTATCCATCACAGCAACCCTACTTTGGGTTTTGTAGTATGCAGACAAAATGCTAAGCAGCAGTAAAAGCAAGATGTGAAACCAGGATGGGAGGATGTGCTTTCACTCTTTTTATTTATTTTTAGTAATCTTTCAAGGGTGATGTGGGGTACAGACTAGGAGAGAAATGTAGATTTGACTGGTCTTAAGCCACTGGGTTAATTTTAAGACTTCATACTCTTTTTGAGTGGGGACTACTGCTTGTATTATTCCTTTGAGGAGGAGTGATTGGCAGAATTCCCTGGCCTGGCAATGTGAGAGAACCTGGGAAAGGGAGAATTCTGTGGTTCTTTCAAGTCTGAAGGTAAAATCTGCAGTGCCATATGGATAATATCAGATCATCCACTCCTCCGAGATCTTTCCAGGACACGCTGCAAAGGCAAACTCAAGGCCAAAATCATAAAAGCAACTTCTGAATTTGCCCCCTCACTGAGATTTTGGTTTTGCCTCTTACCTGTGTGTGCAGCCTAGAATCCAGACTATGGAAGATGGAATCATTGGCTGTAGCTGGAATCGAGGAAAGGGTTTGATAAAAGGGGAACAAAGTGCCTGCACAAGTGAAAATGCTAAAAGGTAAACGTGAAGGCGTGCTTAGAGAGAGGCTAGAAGAGAAAAAGGCATTGCATCGGGCTGGAATTAATAAAATATATTGAAATGTGAGAAGTAGAAAATACAAGGCAAACACCAGAGATGGAGGCTGCACTGAAAGAGGGTCAGTTTAATAGCGGAAGGCAAAAAAGATAGAAGGTGACAGGGAGCTGTACACTATAAAGTGTAGCTCCACTTTAAGTTGATCAGTGTAGCAAGCCACTTAGATAACTACATGCAAAGACGAAAATAACAGTTCAAACATTTAGGAGGCAAAATCAAGCATGTGAAAGATGCCAGTGCTTGTGTTGCCTGCCTATTGAACTGAGCATCCGTGAGCATGATGCTCGGCCTGACGATACCATCTGTAAGCGCATGGTGAAGCCCTTTCCTTGGGACCGTGTCCAGTGTGTCCGTGTGACCCCGTGGAGCNCTGAGCATCTGTGAGCATGATGCTCGGCCTGACGCATGTAAGCGCATGGTGAAGCCCTTTCCTTGGGACCGTGTCCAGTGTGTCCGTGTGACCCCGTGGAGCAGAGCAGAGCTGCTTCCGCTGCCTCCCTACACCCTGGTGCCTCGGGAATAACCGAGGCCTGGGCTCGGCGAGGCCGCTGGCGGCTCCCTGCTGCTCTCTTGCAGCCTCCACCTGCATCTCCTTCACGGCACCCAGGGTGGTTCATAATGACTTGCACTTTTCTTTTTTTATCCAAAATTTATGACTTCCAAACAAAACATCTTTCTGCCTCTCTTTTTTTTTACCTGGTAACTGCAGCTGCAATGTGCTATATAAACTTAACAGCATTTCTTAAGTTTACTTTTAAACAGTAACACATGCTTCAAGCTTTTCTTTGTACAAGAGGAATAGAGAAGTAAAAAGAAATTCAGAATAAAATGCCTACAGAGAGGAGGTGGCAGATCTTAGAATATTTTGTTTTAATAAATGAAATCTAAATATCTTAAATCTTTCTGGAGATATATGTTTAATATTAAGTGGTGAAATTAGATTACATCACAGTGAATGCCACTCTATGAAGGAAAGAGCTGAAAAAGAAGTTTTCTCAGCACTGGAAGAAACAAGATACTGCAGATGATGTCATGCTTTCTAGACTAGAATGAAGGATGTATTTTTGAAAATCTTAGCTAACATATTTAAATAAAATATTTTAAAATTCTAATAAATCAAATGTGCTACTTGATGAACTTAGATCTGACTTTGATCTATGTTTTCTGATGTCTTTTCATGCTATGTTTTTTCTTTTTAATGCCGCTTTTTCTACCTGACCTTAAGCATTAAGAGAACTGCATAAGAATATCTGACTGATTCTCCTGGGTTATCCAGTGCAGTCCCTTGTTCTTGCAGCCAACATATCATATAATTCCTTTCATGTACTGATCAAACTCCTTACAACTATTTAGGGACTTTTGATCTCCCATACTACAATTTGGGAGATGTTAAAGAGTTTAGCTTTCATTTCTCCTTAAACACATTCATGGCCTACTCATATTACTTCGTTCTTCATTTACTCTTCTCCATTAGTGTCAATGCTCTTTTCTGCACAATGTTGAGAACTGTAAAGTACAGATCAAGCCTGCTCACTGTCATCCTGTCGTCGGCTCAAAAAGCCACGTCCTGGCGTGACAGAGAGCTCAGCGATGTTGAGGACTCCTAAGTGAAGGACATGCTGCAGCGCTGCAGGCAGTGGGGATACGATCATGCTCCTCGCTCATGGCTATGTCTCTAATCTTGAACTGTTCTCCAGTTCTGACCATCAAGGAGTGCTATGCAAAGCACCTTACCCACATTTGTCTTGAGAAAGTTTTTAGAGAAAAGGTTTTGTCTTCCAGTATGGAGTATTTTACAGGGATTTTGCAGACTCATTTTCACTTGGCTTAGTTCAGTCTTCGTACTATAAATAGTCCTACTGAGACAGAAGCAACCTTGTTTATGGTTTGAACAAATTCTTTTTCTCTCCCATCTTAAATTTTAATTGGTGAGTGTTGATATTTTAACATTTAGACAGACTCAGGAAGCTGAGCATTATTTTTATAATTAAGAGGTAACCATCATGCTTTAAGCAAAATTATTTTCAAGTCAGATTATCCAATGGATGTAATCAAGAATGCACTGGATCTCATGTGAACTTACACATATTGCTTCTTTTGAGAAGCCTGGAAATTGGTACATTGTATTAAGATTTAAGTTCTGAGCTCGCTTTCTAATAATAACATAAGAAGAAAAAGAAATATGTATCTCTTATTTTGTTCCTTGATGTATAGTGTAAATAAAAGGGAGCAAATGCAAACATTGGCCTTTTTACATTTCAAGAACTTAACTGAAACAGCTTTACTTTGAAAAGTGAAGGGCACCAGTTCATCATATTCTTAGGGGTTTTTTTTTGTCCTTTGAAAGAACCAAGGAGCTAATCATAATATTGAAGCTTTTAAATTCATTGAAACTTTAAACTCATTGTCCCATGCATGAAATATCTTAATTAACATTCCAGAAGAAAGAATGAATGCATTAGATTAATAATAGAATAGAATAATTAGATTAACATGATTATCGGTGTCTTTTTTGAGTTCGGGTACTTACGATCCATTTTATACATTACTGTGTTTTACATTTAGAAGCGTATTTGTATAACGTATTTGTTGCACTTGTCATTATAAAGAGGAAAAACTATATTACTTGTCATTAATCTTCTGTGTCTTTGATGCCTCGATGGCTGAAAAGAGTTCTATTATTTACTAGCCAAAAAGTGGTATTTAAAATGCTGTAAAATCCCACAGCAGCTGGAACTCTAGCTCATATTAGCTGTCCAGCATGAGGCACTTACTGCTTTCTCTTGGGCCTGTCAGCATACTAAAATTACATTTGCCTCACCTGCACTAAGACTTTGTGTATGTTATTTGCATTGTACTAGGCTATTAGGAAAGAGCTGTCTGTATTCTAGGTGTAGACATCCTCTTCGTGGAAAAATTGTATTTCCCAACTGTAAGACTGACATAAACCCATACTGGTAAATAACTTCACTCATGGGGTTTGTCCCATTTAAGCTAATGGGGCTGCACAGTTTCTTATATGAGTGTTTGTAGGAGTATGTGCTGAGTCATATTTGCCCTGCAGACTTGGACATGGAAGAGATTCAAGATTTGTGTAGGGGAATAAATTGCCAGCAGGCGCATGCACAAAAGTTGGAGTTGGGAAGGAAGTAGCCTGGAGTCTTTTGCAGTAATTCTGTTCAGAACATCAGAGTGTTTTCACTGCAGTTTTCACAGAATGCAGTGTGCACAGACTAGAGGTGTTGTTTATGCTTCTGATATTAATAAAATTACTACTGAGCTAGTTAAGGTCAAATTAAGCTTAAAATTAACCACAGAAGAATTCTCACCACCTTTAGAAAATGTTAGAGGTTCAGAAAGGAAGGAAGGAAGGTGCTGGGAATATGTCTAGGTGAACAGAGAAAGGCAAAATTAGAAGTTTCAACCTTTGGGGCTGCAGGGAGGGGAGGAAGAGGAGGAAAGATATACCAAGAATTACTTAATTCTAAATGAGGAACCAAGTTATGATGAAATTGGATGAGTAGTGGGAAATACCCACTGTGGCCTACAATGGCATGCCAAGCTCCTAAATGGTAAAGACTGATCAAAGCACTTGAGTACTGAAAAAGAGCTAACATTTGCAGTTTATTCTATACCTAACTTCAGCAATGCTATTACCCCCTTCACCACACCCTATTCAACAGAGACAGTCCTGCTCAATGGAGTTTTGCAATTACTCAACAGTAGTAACCTGTATTTCCAAATATGAGAAACTAAGCTTGACAGGTAAGAGGGAGAGTTACTTGGTGTACTTTGTTAAGAGTAATTTTAGTTGTGGATTGATTATGTGCATGGGCAGAGGTAGAGAAGGGAGGCACGTTCCAGGTTTGTCCCAGTAGCTGAAGTTGCAGAAGATGGTGGGCAGTGGCTTCACAGGAGGATCAAGAGATGGAAGAGGAAAGGTGACGTTTTGGAAAAGAGTGCCACGGTGAACGTTCATCCTTGAAACGCAACACTGGTGGAGAAATTTTAAGAGGGCTCCTGGAGCTGCTTTCTCCAGTATCTTCTCCTGGATGATGGGCTATGAATATGTATATGTATTCATATATATGATCTTGACAACACAGATATGTTTTTAATCATCACCTCAATGCCACACAACCCAATTAGGTGAGTAGCTCTGTAATATTAAACCGTTTTAAATAGAAACTATGAAAAATCTTTAGTTGAGGATATCATGAGTTCTCATTCCTTCATCAGGCTACAGTTGCTCCAACTATTTTTAAAACGGGAATCTCCTCAGTCACATAATCACTGCCTCCACACCAAGCCTATCATACCTGCAGAATCAAACAGCAGTTAGTTACACTATGACAGTGTTTCTAGCGAGTGCTTTGGCAAAGTCAAGGGCTCATCTTCAAACGGCCTGGCTTCAGTTTGCTCCCAGTTGTTCGGATTGTTCAGCCCCACCTACACGTTCCAGGGGCTAACTTTCCTTCACTCCGCCTGCCTCACATTTTGATTGAGATGAAACTCGCCCACTGGCTTGCCAACTACCTGAGGTGCCTCCTGGGCAGGACTTCCTCCTCCTGGTGGAAGCTGCTCAAGACCTCCTGGGCCTCCCCAGTACAGAGGGTCCTTCGGCTTGCTGACATAAACTCATTCTTTTGCAGAGTGTGAAGAGAGCAGTTTCCACAACCGACAGCTTTCTTCCTAGGGCCATTGAGGAAGCAATGGGATCAGCTGTCTGAAAATTTAGGCCTCTTCTTGAAAAATAATCCCACTCTTAGCATGTTTTAATCCCTCACTTCAATCAATAATCAAGAGGATTATACGCCAAGGATTTCTCTAAAAATCCCATTCGCCTTCTATCTTTGTGGTTATTAGGTGTGGATAGTTTAAGCAGAGCAGAAGTGCTCTGCTTTTTAGGCTGGTTTTCTGAAAGTCTCACACGATTATGCTCCGTGTCAGTCTGTTTCTTTCCTTCCTCCTTTTTGTATCCAGTATCTTCCATCTAATTGCCAGTAGGATCCATACTTGTCATAGGGCTCCAAAGATAATCTGGTCCCTAGAAGCTTTATCCAAGTATGTGCCTGGACCGACGAGAAGGCCTCTTAGCTACTCACCGAGGGACAGGATTGCTGATTGATGGGCAGCAGGCAGCACTTTGAGGTACTCCGGCCACAGGAAGGTGGGACTTTTTTTAGAAAATCGAGACACTTACTTGGTATCAACATAGGAAGACAGGATTATTCAATTTAATGTTTCTCTGTAACATTTCTGTGCCATGGGGTGGCTATCCACAACTTCCATGGCTGCATTTGTTATTTAGGGATGCTTGACACTTTGTGTTGTTATCTCTTCTGCTGTCACATTTGCTAGTATTATGTTAATTTTCACTGTTGTTACGACCTCTGCTGGGTTTTGGATAGTCCTCTATTTCTCTAAAAAGTTTATCTAAAAATGCTTCCTTTATGAGGGCTTTATTGTGAGATTTAAAATGCTGTAGGTCTGAAGGAAAGGCAATGTTCTTCTTTGTAGATCTGTTTTGAGGGTGTCTTTTGACATATGAAACTTTCATTATACTTTAATTATTGATAGGAAGCATTTTCTTACCAGCATAGCACTTACAGTGAAATCACTTTTCAGGAGAAATTACTGCAAGCAATTTTTGGATGAGTTTCAGTTTTGCAAATTGCTTGTTTTTCCCCCCACCTTTGTTTTTCTTAGTACCCCATAAATTAAAGCACAAATGATAAGCAGGATTGTTATGCTGTCATGAATCACTCAAGCTCTAATGGCCTAATGCACTAAGCCCTAATTAGTAATATTGTATTTTTAAAAAGACAATATTGTGAGTGAAATCTGAACACGAGCTCTTTTATATCTGGTCTTCCCAGAAGATTTCAAATGGATTCCTTTTCTCGGTATGTTTTTAAATAATTGATATGGCCACTTCAAGCCCTTCATAGACAAGCGAATTATTGGCTGCTAGTGACAAAATTTGGTTTGGGCATAATAACTTCACAGAGACATGGCACTGCATACATCTGCTGCTCTAATTAGAAAGTTTGCCTAGGGTGCTTGTATCAGAAAGAGTGGGAAAAAATAGTGCTGCACAATCTGTTGTAACAGAATGGTTCTTGCGAAACGCGATTTATGCAGGACTTCCACTTAACCCTTCCATTACTGCTGAAACGCCCAGGTGACATCTCCACGAGCTGTGTACAGACGGGGATGCCCGGGTCTGACTGCCCGGAGCACCTCCTTGGAAATGCCCCTAGTGTATCCCGGGCTCAGGAGCTGTTGGCGTGTTGGTCTCAGGTGCAAGAGCATCGCTGCTCCAGCCCGCAGCAGACCTACTGCTAGCAGGCCCTCAGGTCCCTCCGGCAACACTGGATAAGCAACTGTGTCTCCCTTTAGCCCAGCGAGGCCCTCAATCCGGGCTCTTTTAGAGCAGCAATACGTCAGGAGTAATAATCTAAAAGTAGTTTGGGAAGTCCGGTGACAGCCGCACGCTCTGCTGTGGGAACCTTAAGCTGAGGCCAAGAGCGATTGCAGTAAGACTAAAATTAAGAGCATTTCCTTTAAAATGGGAGAGCATAGCCTTTGAAAAACAGGCCTTTTGCTATTGTAGCTCTAAGTCATCCACTTGAACAGATATTTGGCTGCAGTTAAAATAAATAGCTGTGGTTATGAGTAGAATTAATCAGAAAATGTCCCAGTAAGAGTGGGTTTGGCTCGCTTGCTGATTTTAAATTGCCAGTTCACTGCCTATTTCCTGAGAAAGGATCAGTTTCAGCAAGTACCTGCTTTTAACACACAGCAACAGTTTGTTGTCATGGAACTCTAATTCATTACAGCTTTCTGGAGAGACGGTGTAGGCCTGGCAGGGCGGAAAGAACAGACAGCCCGCTCTGGCTGTGCCTAAACCTGATTTAGGATAATAAGTAATCCTCCTGCATGGCACTTTAAAGCCCCTGAAAATAAAACAAAATGGAATTTGAAAGGAATTATCCTTTAAATATTTGTACCTCGGAGAAAATTAAGTGGGTCATTGCTCAGCCACAAGAAATTCCTTATTACCACCCCATCAGAACATTTCAGAGAGTACATAAATGCTGTAAAGAGAAGTGCAGGTGCTGTGGAAGAGGCAACTTCATTTTGTGTGTCAAATTATATACTCATATTATGGATGGTACAGCACTACAGTCAAGGGGCAAAGCAGCTCTTGAGATGCACTAATGAAATGTTTATAGAAGCAAAATCAGATACAGAAATTGGATAAATGAAGTAAACTGACGTGAAGGAGTACTTCTGAATATCTCTCTTTCAAAAGCTACACACTCCCATTTTAGGTTAAATGCTCTTAATTTTAGTCCTACTACAGTTGCTTTCAGCCCCAGCTTAACAGGCTCCTTACTGTTATCTTTGCAAAGAGTCAGAAAGGGTGAACAAAGATGGTCCTGGAGTTGGATTTGAATTTCTTTCTTTTGCAGTTTTAGGTCTTAGCTAATACAAGTGCGTAAGTAGTTTGTCATTAATTCTGTGGTCAGTGAAGCTATTCAAATACCTGTCTTCTTCAAAGAACACATGGTGATACTGGAATGGCAGCTTGAAAACTAATAAACTTGTGAATAAAGAGCATAAAAACTATCTCTATTATTTGCATAAAATTTCAGAAATTTTCTAAATAGTGAAAATGCATCTTTGCTCTAGGATGTTTGGGGAAATAGAAGAGGAAGGAAGAGAAGAAACTGCAAATTGTTGTCATTTATTTGTTCCTCCAGCAGCAAACATCCAAAAATCAACCAAATGTAATTATAACGATGAGAGACTTTAGATCACCTGGTGTTGAAGTTAATTTTCCCAGTAAGGCACAGATGAAGTGTTCTAATTATGTGTATTGAGGATTTTTTGAGTTTAATTTCCACTAAACTGAAAGTTATGGTTCCAGCGAGGATCTCACAAGGAAATATTATATAAAAATCCCTTCTCATCCTTCTAAATGATTCTGCTTCTCAGAAATTTCTATGAGTCATCAGCTTTTATGCAGCATGATATGTTCATTTGTGGCCTAATTTTTGACATATATGTTATTCACACTGTTACTGGTGTTCCAGCTGCACCAATGATTTCACTGTCCGATAAACATTAGAAAGAATTAACAACATTACTTTGTAATGGTACTCTGCAAGCTTATTCATATTGGTCATACACCAAGAGTTTTTCTAAATGTCTCTTGACACATAAGTGAAATAGGATTAATCACAGAACGATATTCCATTCTCAATAACCTGTACTGGTTACATTTTGTAATTTCAGTCCAATTTTCCTGTTGCCTGGTCAGCACAGAAGAACATTCACATAAGCAATTTCCTTTCCATCCTTCTCAAGTTCCTGGTCAATGGCATGAGACCAAAAAGACAACAGGATCCAGTTTTCCTTATGTTCAAGGAGAATTTGTCCGGAACAGCATTTTTTTTTTTAATCCAGGAAGGCTATTTGTTCCTCCCCTCATTTCAAAAATCATCACTCTTCAAGAAACAATTGACATAAAAGAATTTTCCTGACAGCCAAAAAAGTGAAAATCTGTTTAAATCCTAAAAATGTGCTAGCTTGGAGTTATTTCCTTTGTTCTTTACATGGTCTGAAGTCCATGTAAAGTGAGTCCTCTCTTTTCCTATGAACTCCACTTCCCAATCAAGCAGTATCACCGCCCATAAATCTCATCCCTTTGTGAGTGGATCCTGGGAATCCAATGGCCAGCCTGCATCATGGGAGATGTAGTCAATACATCCATGCAGACCATGCGATACCACGCGAGAGGCACTGGTCCAGTGGTCCAGTTCAGCCTAATGACTGAAAAGCTTTTCTGGGAGACTTTTTCTGTGGAAAGCAACTTTTCTGAGGGAGTGGAGTAAAAAGGATGGGGAGTATTATCACAAAAGAATTTTTCTGTAAAAATAAATGGTTAATGTTTATGGAAATTTTCTTTTACCAGGTTCTTTCTTGGGAGCTTTATTATGATGAGGAATAATATAGGCCAGTATTTGTAACTGAGATTTATTCAGCCTGCTGTTTGCTCACAGATTGCATAAAATTCAAGCTTCAGAAAGGCACACGTGTGTACAGGCAGTGATGCTTTTTCTTTATTTTTGTACAAGAATGCTGCATGAAATATTCCATGCAGAAATTCAGAGGTTTTGATTTTCTAGTCCAAACCCCAAGGTAGTCAATTTTTCCGTGGTTTTGATTTTCATTGCAGAATCTCTCACAGACAGATTTACTAGGATTTTGTTATGACTCATGGTCGTCTGCTAGTGTCATATGTTTCTGCCTAATCTCATCTGTAAACTTTAAAAGTAATATTGGCTTTCCTTTTCAGTGAAATGTAAACCACCGGGATAACATATGTAGCATTACTCTGATATTGTCATTCAGCATAATTTAGTTTAGCTGGCATACTTGTTTCAGAGTGCGCCCTAATAGCTAACACGCACAAGCTTCCGTGTGGGTAAATTCAGTGTTGAAATCCTCTGATTTGTTTCCCCATTTTGAACATTTTAACATATTTCACCACAAGGTCTGCTTGCTGCACAGAAATATTTTAAATGGTGCAGTTAGAGCAAGTTCAAAAGAAGATCTCTCTGACATGCATTCTTCAAAGCATGACTACATTTCTCTGCCACAAAAATGTATTTTACCTTTCCTCCTTCCTACTGTGAATTGTGACAAAGCTGTCATTTTTTTTCAATAGAAACTGCTTATTAAAAAAACCTATATTCTGCTTCTCAGCATATGAGGAATTCTTTAGTTTTCAGATTCAGTGTATAAATATTGATTTTGTACCTCACCGGCTTTGTTGGTTAATTTGAAGGTGACAGCAATTTTGTTGAGTAAATGGTTTTAAGGAAATAAAACTCTATACTTTGCTGAAAGTTGTATGCTTGTTTTATAAAGTGACCATTTAATCCTAAAATGCCACTGGCAGTCTGGGATATTCTGGCATTAGATGTGAGATGCTTTATTCCTTAAGAATGTCAGCTTAAAGAATAACCACAGGCAACTGCTTACGATCAAGTTACTCGTTATTTGAACACAGATTCAAATTACAGTCATCAAAGCACTTGATTCTACTGTTAGATATGTATAGCTGTTCTTGGCATGTCTCCTGTAACAATTTACTCAAACAATTATTTTGATTTAATTGCAGATTAAACACAGGTATTATGTGCTCTTTAAGAAGCGCTAGATTTTGTAGGGCCCGCTCAGTTTCAGATTCCTTCATTCAGAATGTCAGGAAGAAGAATAGAGAGTAAGCTGGAAGTTGAAAGTGTCCCAAGCTTGGATTCAACGAAAGTGGCTTTCCTTAAAAGGCTTTAGAATGAATGGAGCTTCTTCTCTCTGAATCTCAAGCTCAGGCTGTGGGATCTGATTCCTAGAATCCAAATTTGCGACTTAGTGATCAACCCTTGTTCCAATTGTTTTGAACCTGACTTTAGAACTTAAGTTCGTTGCAAAACACTTCTGTAAGAAGAATGGGAACAGCCTCAGGCTTGCAAAGATTAGAGACAGAGTATGCTTGACAATGTGAAAAATCAGTCTCACTGGTGCGTATTTCAGCAGTTCTCCAAAAGCTCAGATCTGCAGGCTGCTGAGCATCGCTCAGCCTACATCAATTCCTCCTGAAATCAGTGGACCAAACCCTCAGCTTCATAAATCAGGGAAACTGTTACTGTGCCAAATATATGCTTGATTCAATCAGAAAAAAAAATCAAGTCAAAGCTGAAGGGGGTTTGAATTTGCAGGTCTTCAAATTTTAAGTATGGAGTTTATCCAATGCTATTTAGCACCAGGAGAAGTTTCTGATCAACAGACTTCCTTGGTTCACAGGATAGGGAGTTCATCTTTAATTTTGAGAGTGCATTTTTTTACTTTTTCTTTTAAACATTGTGCAGCACAGTTCTCCTTAATTAACAAGTCTTAATGAAGTTTGGAAAGCCACATCTGATTTACCAGCAGTTCTTCTCTTCTTTCAAGGAGGTTGGGATGAGAGACAATGAGGTAAACATTGAAGACCACCCACTGTGTACCCTTCCATTTTGACTGGCACCATTTCCTACATGTCCCAGTCCTCATGAAGGATGCTAGCACATTTCAATCATGGATGATGCATGTGGGTTCATGCTACAGCTGCATAAAGCATGAGGCTCTAGAAGTAGTAACATTTCTAAAGCTACAACAGATTAGGTGGCATCTTGGACCGACAGCATGCCTGGTATAGTCTCTTCATAAACATTTAAACCAATTATATTCAGATACACAGAAGTAAAGCAGATGAGTACCACAGACCTTATAATACAGCCAGGCAGCCACACTTCAGCTGCTTTGAGTAGGTATTTTTTACCTCAGACATGATGACTTGTAGTGGTATTGTACCCTACCATTGGTATCCTGCTTGGGTACCATCAAGATCATCTTCATTGCACTGAGTTTTCCCAAAAGGATTTAGAAAAAATTAGGAGATGGTAAACACAGTAGTTCACATAACCTTGTAATATTTTATGCTTTTGTCAGAAATATTACAAGTTTGACAAAGGCAGAAAAGAGCAATGCAAGATGGGCAAGTAAAAGGGAAAAATATTCCTGTGTCTGCATTAGTCCTTCTCCTGCCACTTTGAGGAACGTTGCACAGTCCTCCAAGCCTGGTTTGTCTGTCCTATCCTGATGTCCTGGAAGCTTTTCCACAGAGTTCTCAGTCTCCTCCACAGCACTGCTTACATGGAGAATGCAGATTCATGGTTTGTGTGAAGGCTTTCTTGGGTTAATGAATCCCAGTTTTTCAGACTTGCAAGGAGGGATGCAAGAGACCCTGCTCAGGAAGTCCCAGGAATGCAAGAAATCTAGGTTGTCAACCTGCACTAATTGGCAATCCAAACTTATGTTTAAATAATATAGTCTTAGTTACATAAATATTTCAGCTACGAGCCTCCATTTCTGTTTGCATTATTTCTGGCAATTAATCTTTCAAGAAGCCAAGGTGTTTATAGTAAGAAGTGCTTCTAGCTAGGACAAAATTATTGTTATGCTTTTTTATTACAAATATTTGAAAAAACAATTGCAGTTAAAGACTACATCCACTACTTATTTAACTTTTTAATTGTCTTTTACTTATGGCACAATTGCTAGCAAGAAAACTGTCTCCTCATATATTATTTGAGATAACTTTCTATTTTTGAAGGTAGAAGCTGTGTAAAAATGTTTTGAATAATGACCTTTGGGTACTGCAGCACTACACAAATCTTACTGTCAATAGAGCTAGTAGCAAGAAAAACAGCCGAGGGAACACATTAGTACTCCAAAGCATACACTGTTAGTTACACAACAAAGTACTTATTAAACTGATGAACACCGGGCAAGATTTGCCCTGCTATGGTATAAATGAGTGTAGTTTCTCATTCTCATTTCAGAATAATATTTATCATTAAATGTCTAATCAAAAATATATAAATAATGTGGACTTAGTGATAAAGATTAGCTCAAATCTTTGTATCTATGCACCCCTGATTTTCCTCTTCCTGGAGTCTTTGCTTTATGTTGCTCAGTGTCCACTTTCTGCTTTGTATGGTGTTCAGCATCTGCAAGAATCAGGGAGAAAAAACATTTAGGAAAAAAATAGTGCTTTAATCACTTTCTAAAAACAAAACTGTATTTCTAAATATAAAAATGTAAATAATAATAATAATAAAGAACCAAACAAACCAAACTGAAAACCTTAGCTGGAGATAACTTGAGACCTAGATTGCTGATGCTTAAGGCTACCCTTTCATATCCCTGCTCATGCTCATCACAGGTAAAGGCAGAGTTCATAGTACTGTTTTCACAAATGATGTGCCATGAAGTACAGCTGCCAGTTTGCTGGGAGACCTAAGTCCTGCCACCAATATTCTTGATTAATTTTGGACTTTCTTATACAAAATAAGCTGCTTATTTTCCCAGGAGGAATCTATGTTGAATGTAATCCATGTGAGCAATGCAGATCTTTGCACCTTTTGACTGACCTAAAAAGATGTATATGCAAACCAAATTCTAAAAAAGGCATTTAGGCATCAAACTCAAAGCCTCTTTGGTCCAGTCTTGATGATAAATATAATATAATTATTCTTTTTAAACTCTTGGTCAACCGCTTTAAGCATATCTGTTAGTCAATGGATGAAGCTGGGAACTTATTGGGAGCTCTTCCAGTTATGAAATAGGTTGAGTTACACTCACTTTTATGGGGATGATAAAGTAAATTGTTTTATACTGCAAATATGAAAGCAATATTCATATGGAAACATAAATAACAATTGTTACATGGTTCACAGTGGTTTTTAGCTATGGACCCCAAGGCATCTGTGGACCCCTAGAAGACCTGTGGATGGTAATTAAGAATAGTAACATTTTGAAAGTTTTTTTATTGTTGTAATACAGGGATCCATGTACTTAGGAGAAAATTATTGGGGTATATAAAAAGAAAATTGTTGAAAACCACTCATGTAAGATGGAGAACTGCTGCACCAGAGCCAAATGACATTGGCAGTTGAAGAAACACGATAAAATATGATGCAGACAAGGTCAGTATTTCAGTAGTCCAGGATGATGAGGCATTTTTTAGGCAGCTCTGATGACCATGAGGATCTTACTCCACTTCCTTCTGGCAGTTATTTGCCATATGATTTTATTTTCCTTGGGGCTCACTGAAGCTGCATTTCCCCTCTAGCCAGTTTTCCTAAAATAGGTTTACACTCACAAATCAGCCCTTTTCTTGCCCTGTCCCTAAGGAGAAAAAGATGCATTTTTAGTTCTCCAAGGCTCCAGCAGTGAGAGGGGATCTCCAGTCTACCCATATGCACTGCCCCGCAGCACACTGAGAGTATCTCTCTTGAAGCTCCATCCATTCACATTCGTATATAATTATTCAGCCCGATGTCCCAGTAAATGAAACTCTTTACATTATAAATGCTGTAGGCAGCTTCGTAGGGGACGCTATGCAAGCAATTGATTTTTGGATTCGCCGGATGAACTCAGAAAATGAGAAAAATCTGGATTCTCAGGTTCTTTGTTTTTAGAAAATGAAAACCTATAGAAGAATAACCCTCCCCAATATTTATTTTAACCTTGGAAAATTTGCTTATGTGCCATCTGGCTTTTTAATCGTACTTCTAAAAATACAGCTATGTTTACAAACAAAAAAACAACTCAGAAATGATCAGAAGTGTTAATTTTAAAATATTACCTTTTTAGAATTTAAAACAACAGCAGCAGCAAACCAAAATAGATTTTTCCCACGTAGACCATGCAGTAGGAGACAAGCCTGCCTACCGAATCCAGGCCCAATCTGCCCACGAGGCTTAGTGACCGCCAAGCTGTTTCCTGTTGAGCAGGAGGGGAATGGGAACCCTCGGAGACCTGCTGCCACTTTGGCTTCAGACAGGTCCTGGGACCCTGAAGGCCGCGGGCCACCATGTCAACCTGCCACCACGTTGCTGCTGAGGGCGCACAGGCCGCCATGTGACTGCACATCGGGGTCATGATGATCCCGCAGGAGCTGCAGCTCCCGCAGCTTTCGCACAGGTACCACAGCTTTTGTGGCAGCAACCCAGGTAGGTTTCCGAAAGGGCCTTTGGGCCTAGTTTTCTATTCTTTAGGTCCTCAAGAGCATAGCATGCCCTGTAGTTGCAGATGGTGAGCTCCAACTTTTCAAAAGGATTGTGACCTCTTTCTTTCCTTCCTTCCTTCCTTCCTTCCTTCCTTCCTTCCTTCCTTCCTTCCTTCCTTCCTTCCTTCCTTCCTTCCTT
>VWPW01027381.1:132333-365787 GCA_013389825.1 Crypturellus undulatus
TGACCTCTCTCGTTCCTTCCTTCCTTCCTTCCTTCCTTCCTTCCTTCCTTCCTTCCTTCCTTCCTTCCTTCCTTCCTCCCTGAGATATCCGATATGGTAGCCTGGGTCAGGTTTTGTGGCCTCTTTTGCAGATAGCTCTTCAGATGTGGAGAAGTTATAGCTGCAACCCTTGCTCCCTGAACGTGCTTCTGGAAGTGAATCTGCCCTCTATGAGAGCAATCTGCATGAGCGTGGGCAAAATGCTGATTTTTTTTTTCCAAGTAGGGTGTTACAGGAGAGATTTGTTGTTATGGTGGGTTTTTGGTTTGTTTCCTTCCAGTGCTTTTACCTTGCTGGTAGTCAATAGACTTGAATATCAAGCAGGTTGTTAATGTGTAGCTTGTCTTTTCTGTACTTGTATGGCAGGGTTTAGGTGCATATGGTGAGTCTTTTCAAAAGAGCTCAAGACCTGGGACTTCCTGCTGTCCTCATCTGACGCTAGCTAAGACCAGAGCTTGCTTTAGTGAACTGTTACAAAAATTCAGGCACCAAAGGGAACAACCAACCTGGGATCTCTCCTCTCTTGTGAAAGCACAGCCCATACACTGATTTTGCAGGAATAACACACAACAAAGCTATTAGAAGGCAGATTTTTTTTTTCCCATAGGATGCAGCTTCAGTAATCAATTGTGTTTTTGTGGAAGTTGTTCCTGTAAGCTATTAAATCAACAACCTGCTCTTGTCCAATTGCCCTTTTCAGCTCTTGCAGATATCCCTTTGAACCTAAATATATAGGTAATGCTAGAACAAAAAAGAGGAGAAGGGAAGTCAGAGTTCATGTGATTTAGCTCTTCTTTAGGTGCATATCTATGGAAGCTGGGAAAATGTAACTACTTCACAGTTATTTGTTGTTCCCCAAGAAATTTTCTGAAATCTCCTTGCTTGTGAGTTGGTTCTCTGGTTCTTGCTCTTAATGCTACAAACCATTCCAACAGAGGGGCTTCTATAGTACAATGTGGACAGGAAGGGGGGAAAAAAAAAAAGAGTTGATCTCTCTACTTTGTCATGATCACTGCATAGGCAAGAAGCCCAGATGGCAGAGCTTCTGACAGTGCCCTTTTCAGCTGGAGTTGTATAGCTTTCACTCTCTGCCTGTTCCCTAGGTTATAGAGAGAACTTAAGCAGGATGCCATTAAAATGCTGTTTCTCTCTGGCATGAGTCTAGCCAAACTTCCACAGTCAGGTTCAAGACTAAGTCAAGGCTGGTGGTCTCCAGCAATTGCAGACTTTCAGGTGGTATGAGAAGCTTGCAAAAACGTTGAATGATGAACCCCTGCCCTGGCTCAGCCCTCTTCCAGCCTATCTCCACAAAATCCTGTTTTTACACATAAAGCAGAAATAAACTGTTATTGGATCTAATGTGTTTAATCTGAAACTGGCACGCCTTTTGAATAAGTTATTAACAAAGTTGATGGATGTTTTAAATAACATAAAATAGCAAGCTTTTTATTTCTCCTTACGTTTAAAGTGAAGACACATTCCTAGACTAAGCACCTAATACATGTATTTCAATCAAGTAAAGCACTTTAGTAAGCAGTTCTAAGATCCATTGAATCCAGATCATTGAAAATGAATTTATATTAAGTATTTTGAGCGCTGAGTTTTCCCATGTGTAGTGTAGCTCTACATGAATTCCTTACATTATCTGTTTCATGATTAAAACTCTTTAATAGTGAATTATGAAACTGGCAGGGCTGCCTCTTCTTTGATGGATGCAGAGTGCCTTAGTAATATCTAATAAGTAATTAGAGATGTGTTCAGGGTCCAGACCCTGAATTTTTGCAGCTATGATCACTGGCCTGAGGTCTACTTCTGTCACTGGTTATTTCTTTTGTATGAGAATTGTGTCTTTTTCAGCAATCAAATATTAACCCCCACTAATTTTGCAGTTATACTAGAAGCACAGTCTCAAAATAAGTATTGAGGGGAGTAGCTTTGTGTGATTACAAGGGGTGCACCAGAGTATTAGTAAATATTGATAGCAAACTTAATCAACCCAACAATCAGAATTGAATGGGGGAGGAAATGGAGAAAGGCATCGTTTCAGTGGTAAGCTCTACATTTACACTGTAGCATTTATCTCTGAACACATTAGTACAATCTTTTAAAGTAGTAAATTTTCATCAGAGAAATATTACCAAGTCCTGAGTATTCAGTCAAATTTAAGTTAGATCTAATTTGGTGTTGTCACACTTAATTTTCATTTTTAACTCAGGAGAGGCATGAAATTTACTCTACCAGGTAAAATCAGCAGATAGATAGGAATAAAAATACCATCTAGGTTTGCACACTTATTTAACATATTACCTATAAATGTTTTCTTAATATTATTTCTTAACAGTTTTTGGGGAAAAAAGAAGTTACTGTAAATTTCAGAATAGTGAAGATTTTTGCATCATGGCATACTGTGCACATGAATTTTAAAATATTGAAACTATGAGGTTAACACTTTTGACTTAGTCTTAAAACATCAATATGGACCATAAAGCAGGGCATAACTGAGAAAATACCTGGTTAAATATCTTTTGAGGGACCAATAAAAGATGCAGATGTTCTTTGATGCTTTTGTGTTAATTTTGTGGGGTTTTATTCTAGTTTTGAACTGTCAGTGTACCTGACAAGGATGCGTGGGTCTTGTTGACTGGTCCTGGTAGAACAAAGGTGGTGATGAGAATGAAAATATTTTGGCCTAAAAAACCTTTGGAAATGATTCATTGCTTTGAATAACCTTATTTTTTGATCATACTCTTCTCATCTTCAGCATCCTGATAAGTCTTTTGAATGAATGTAAATGTAAATTGCTACTTTCCATCTCAGACTAACCCTTCTTCATAATGGTCTTTCTCTTTCATCCTCCATACTACTGTTCTTGTTCTTGTCTTGGCAATGGTGTCTTTCATCTTGTACACCTGGCTGTCTATTATTCTGCCCTGAATTATGTCCAGCCTCTATCCAAAGGAGAAATATAATATTTGTTCTTTGTATTTTTGCATTATGCTGAGCGTTTAGGCAGGATAGCGGTTACGGAGTGGATCAGAGCACCGTATTGACTGAATAATTCATGGCTGCGTTCTCTCTTTCGGGGTATAGTTGGCTCCCTGGCACAATTGAGTGATAATGACGCTGAGGCTGTAGATCTTGCTGTCAGTTTAAAAAAGACTGTTAGACAGGGCACATAAGGCTCTTGTTCTCATTCAAGTTTGTTTTAATTTCTGGTCAGGTCCCTCATTTGAAGTTTTGTAACGTGCCTCCCTGACGTATTGCTCTTGTGCTACCAGACAGGATTTCAGGGACTCCAATGAAGTTTTACAGCACAGAGCAGATTGATATAGCCAGAGATCAAGTCCAAATAAGATAACTGAGAGAAATCATAAAGATCAAAGAGTGTTTATTCTAAGATTTTTTTTTTCTTTTTTGGCGGGGGCAGATTTTGGAGCTTTTAATGTATTATTGGGCGTACTGACAGTATCAGTTGCCTACAGGGCATTTGTTGGTTAAAAATCACCTTTTGCAGCAGTGCAGAATTATGATCTGAATAGTATGAAGTGATATTTTAGGTTGAGTGATTTATCCTTCAAAACAACATATTAGGTGGACCAGAGCCTAGAACAGTCACTGAATTTTTTTTTGTTAGCTAAGCTTTTCCGTGTTGCCAGATAATGGTGTTGGTCAACACTGATTCCCTTTTCCCCTGGCAAAAGCAGGGTTCCACTCTGCAAGCATTTTCATAGGTTTGTTGCTTTTGTGTATTTTTGACTTATTTTTCTCCTTCCTTTTTTCACCTCTTGAGAAACAGTGAATATTATATATAGAAACCAAGAATCTTAAGAGGTGGTTAGTGCTCTTTTTATCCTGAATATTCAGTTGACTGCGTAGACATTCAAACCTCTCACCTAAGCTTTTCCCAGGCTGGTATTGTTTTGTCCGCTGAGGTCAAACTATTTTTAATATCTTGTGTTTTGAATCAAATAGGAAGTATGTCCTTTTCATGAAGAAAATACCCATGAACTTATTCTTGGGCAGAATTGTTAGCCAATTTAAGAATTTTAATTCTGTTCTTTCTCTTTCTCCTTAGCTTTCAAATGAAGTGAAATAAATGACTGAATGTTAAATATAGGCCTCCTGATCTTGTACTGTGTACTTAATCTCTTTGCTGACTATTGTTTCATTCTTCAGAGCACTTTTTCTCTTTGCCGTCTATTGTTTCACTCTTTAGAGCACTTTTTCATCTGCCCTTCTGGGGAAATCTTAACTTGACAGTGACACTTTTGAAATTTGTAAGTGTTACATGTCATGTACTTAAAGTATATTTTTACTATAACCAATAGAAGCTTTAATTTCTAGACGCACAATATGACATGAAACCCATCTGCCTTCTGATTTATCTGGAAATTAATATTGCCAGCTGTCCTGATTCCGAGCATGCTGTAGCCTTTGTAGCAGGCTGGCCCATGGAAGAGCCCCCTGCTCTTCCAAAAGGGGCTCACAGGATAGATGCACATACGAGATTTATGCATTAATCCATTTTTTGAGATATGAACAGTATCTTGTGAAGAAGAGGGGAACAACTTTGAATTCTTTGCTTGTTTCTTGCTTAAATGATGAGTGTATTTAACTAAAGCATAATTTTATTTTCTCTGTATTTACTATTGATAGTATAAGAAGTTACAAGTCAGGTTCAGTTTACAGCAAGACCTGAATGTTAGTCTGGTTATGATTTCCCCAGGTAGTCTGGACTAAAGCTGGCCCTTGAGTCGGTGCAAAAGTGACAAGAAACGAGTTTTGGTTTAGTGACACTCTCTATCTCCTCAAAAGGAGCAGAGATGAAGGGGCACCTCTGTAGCAAAGTTACTGAGCTCTTCCGGAGCAGGTCATGAATCCCACTGCATGTATGAGCCAGAGCTCTGTTCTCCCTCAGTGTTACATGCAACATAACAGTCTATATGGCAGAATATACATCACTGAATAAGTAACTTCCAAAATGGAAAAGTTCTGTGGGAGAAATGGAGATTCCCAGGAAGCAAGTTGTCTGTTCAGGGACCTCTTTGTTGATTGACTGCTTCAGGAAATAACCACAAGTTGACAATACGGTAATGGAAGTTGTTAGAAGTTTTCAGAATGCAACCCCTGCTGTTTGAAGTGAACCTCATTGTTGCAGGTGTAAAATGGGACATTTTCACAGCAGCACAATGATAATTTCACTTCTTTCTGTGCCAAGTAGAGAAGGAAAGAGTTTAGAGAGGTAAGATAAACAGGAAATTTCATTGCTATGTTAGGCAGCAGGGATAGTGAAGTGTAATTTTAGAGAAAAATTTTGCAAACACATTATCTTTGAGTTAGTATTCATAAAGTTCATAATTAATTAGGATATGTTGTTGCAGCTGAATCTTAGCTTTACAGCATTTTTAGCACGCTTTTTTTCTTTGACCCAAATATGTCTAATTTTTTGTCTTTGCTAAAAGCTCGGATAAAAACACTATTGTGTCTTAGGCTTTGCTCAAGCAGATCAAGGAAGTTTGCATTGCTGGTAAAGCCATATACATTTTAACCATCCCCCAAATATTTGAGCTCCACACAATTGAGTGAGATGAATGTCCGCATGATAGAAGTGTTAACTGTTTTCCCATAAACCTGTTTGTAAAACAGACACTCTGATGGAGGAACAAAAGAGGAAAAAAATCTGAAATTGTAATCAGGCATAATAACACTTAAGCTTAGAGATGATAAAAGCATTTCACTCGTAGATGTAAATGAAATGTCATTACAGTTCAGTGTCTTCAGGACAGTTCTCCATTTATGTTGGTTAGCATTAGCATTTCTTAAGGATGATTTAATATTATATTTGAAAGATTTTGCTTTTTCTTCCTTTAACTGGGAAATTATTCAGAAGAGCATATAATTTTGCAGATTGCAAATAATCAACACTTCCTAGTCCTGTGATTAAGATTCTCATTCTGACCAGAAGCAAATGGAAAGCACTTGAAAATGCCGTGAAAAAAAACAGAGCACCCCATCTGATGTTATAACGCATTCAAGACGCTTCTTCATGATTTTATTAGTTTCTGTTTTGTTATTTGAAAGCTTGTTGTATTTACACTCTGTACAAGACAAATTATTGTTCATTGATTACAAACAAGCCGAGCTTCTCTCCCTGAATACAAAGGTCCCTGATCTATTGACAGAACAGGTTCAGCATCCCCAATGCTTTCGTGCAAGCACGCCTGCTGGTGGCCCTGCCGGAGAGGAATGAGCCTTTCAGCCCCTTGGGAATGTCCATGGCTACTTGGGAAGCTCATTCTGTGCTGAGTCTGCTAGCCCTGGACCAAGGAATGCCAAAGCAGGAGCAGACATCTGCATAGTAGGAAAAGAGGTGGCCACCAGTTCTTTTATACGCTAAACGGGATTCTGGCAAGGCCGTTGTGAAGATTTGGGTATTTTTCATTGACTGTGTGAACCAAAGGAAGACAAGCATCAAATAGCAGTTGTTGTGAAGGCTTCGATATGGAGTGGATCCTGTGCGCTGCGATGCCCGTTGTGTGGTTTCACTGGCTGTTGGGTGCATATAGGACCTCCAATCGCATGGATTTGGGCTTGCATAATTTTATGTAAGATAACAACACATAGATACTTGTGTTTATATAAAAAAAATTAATATGTTTTGAACTTATTATATAAGCACCATTTTTGTCTGTCTTCGCACCTTCTTCATGCACTTTTGCCTTAAATTGTTTTATACAGGGGATCTACAATTCACCATCGATTTTTCCTCCACCTATTCACTATTCCTCCATGTACAGAATTTTTCTGAGAATATCCATAGTCACCAAACAACTTGCTTTGAGTTTTATTTGCATGCTACCATTCTACAGGTAAACCTATGAACAAATAAAGCATTTCTGAAACTTTGCATGCAGCGAACATCCGAACGGCGAATTGCACATGAGAATAGCACGTGCAGGATCTTGCTGCTAAGAGAAGTCATATGGCAGTGCAGAAGTCCCACTTAGGGTATCTTTTCTTCTCCCATCTGGACGGATTTCTGTGGATTGAGATATGAAGTCATCTAGTTGCTTTTGTTTCCAAGAGAAGTATATTCCAGTCAAATATAAGGAAACTGGACTCCAGACTGGACTTTTTGCTGAAAGCTATGATGTAGCCAGCCTGAGTGAATTCCAGGGAGGCCGACTATTTCCAAAGGTAGGCAGAAATAAAGGAAGGGTTGCTCGGCCTATTTCTGGATTGTTTTATCACATCTTTATTCCACAGTGAGGAATGTGTTTATTCTCATACGCTTTTAAGCTGGTGACCCAGATATGGAGAGGTACAGATCTTGTTGCAATGCCGAAGTCACCCCGTCTCCGCCTCATCACTTTTTTTCTTTTTTTAATTTTCTTGGGCATTTGTCACCTTTCTTCTTGACACTTTTGACACATTCTAGAAGTGGGGTTTTTTTTCAGTATGGGTTTCAGTTACTTTGGGTTGGTGACCACGTAGCTTAATTGCAAATGTGACTGTATTGTATTTATTGTGTATTTTAATGCTTTCTATATTTTATTGTCTTTATAAGGCTTTGTCACCTGTCACATTTTTCTTTACCTACTTATTTATTTATTAACCGTACGCACAAATAGATGTTTGGGTTTCAACTCTAAGATCTCTGGAGTTTTTCTAGAGTTATCTAAGTCAAGCTGCGGCTGACACGATCTTGTGCAGTGACGGCCCTTGCTTTGAGCAGGAGGCTGGACTGGGGGCCTCCAAAGAATTATAAAAACTATGGAGGGAAGAATTCTTCAGATTCATTAGCCACTTTCCGTGTGTATTAAAGCCACTTTCCGTGTGTATTAAAGCTACCTATTGCTATATGCTAAGCTATTTTGCATGCAGTCTTTGAGGGAATTAGCCAAGCGCTCGGATGCTCTCTGTGGCTCCTTGATAAGCTGCTGGTGGTGGAAGGTGCCATTTTCTGTGGTTTGAGCTGAGAGTCCTGCGAGACACAGACTGCTGCTTTTGACAGGGAGCTCCATGGCCTCTACATGTAATTACAAGAGGATTCCTTCTGCAGCTGGTGCCTGATGGCAGTCTCTGGGAGACTGCCTAGGGGCAGGCTGCATGTGCCCTTCTGGTCTGGGAGGGGTTGGGAGGAATATCTCTTAACCAGAAAATGATGCTAATAGCCACCCCACTAACAACTTGCCTTTATGTAGCACGGATGCCGCTTCATGCTCCAAGAGACTTTGGCAGAGGAAAACAAAGTCACAGACTATGTAAAAGAATTGCTTCCCTTCTTGCTGAATTACAGTTTTCCTGAGGATTAAGTATAGCAGGTACTAAACTGCTTATGGCAGCATTATGGCATGAATATAGCTCAGATGATTGTACCTACAGCCTAATTTGAGTGCTTCTCTGCAAATCATCATGTTTTGTGCACAGATCTGTGAGGGAAATGTTTACTTGAATAGATAGGTAAACAGGAGAGAGGGGCGAAGAAAAGAGCGATGTAGCTGGAGACCCAGTGGTAACAGTGGACAGTGCATGGGGAGCTACTGCAGCAGGAGGTTCTCTTGTTTTATGCCGGTCACAATGCTGACAAATCAGTGGAGTTTGGAGCCAGTAGGTGTGATGTGGACCCTTGCTGCTTGTTTATAAAGAAGCTTTCAAAGTTTAAACGTGCCACATATACTCCTTTATTTATTGGGTCAAGGTGTGATATCGCATTGAAACTGCCTCTGGCAGACCCTGGGCCCATCCAAGTTCATACAGTAATAGATAAGTAGATTAGAGGTATGTAATGGAAAATTAAAAATTACCTGAGGAGGTTGCAAAGACTGTTTTATGAGCTTAAGATTAAAAATGAATAAACTTAAATGTATATTTTGGCTAAATGACAGGCAGATGGTAGAAATCTACAAATATTTGGGAGGTGGAAGCATTCTTGGCAAATGCATTTCTGTTGAAATCAAAATAACTCACAAAAGCTGGTCAACTACTTTAGATTATTGACTGTTGAGCAGATCACACTTTCAGTGTTTTAGAATACGTCTCTTTAATTCCTAGTTTTGAAAAGATTTTCTTTTTCCTGTTTCATTTCTTTTTTTAGAAATAAATGCAAACAATAAACAAACACACAAAGACAGGCAATCGAATTTTCCTTCCAAGATTATTGGAGGTGTTTCAGTTTTGCTGTAATTTGGAGCAAAGCCAGAGCATAAAATCCTTGAAATCGGTATCACTGATGCAGTTCCCAGGGAGCATGGGCAGAGCTGCGTTCAGCACTGCACTGCAGCTGGGCTCCCTGGAGAAGCAGCAGCAGCAGCGGCAGCAGCAGCAGCGGCAGCAGCGGCGGTGCCACTAATTGCCAGTTGCTTCAGTCTAGCTCATCCGCCTGCCGGCCAGGCTGGGAGGAGGCGGCTGGGTGAGTGGTTTCAGCATCCTGCTGGGCCGAATGCCGCCAGCAGCACCCTCACGGTGCTTCACGAATTATTTCACACCTGTAGGAGACATTCTTTGTGCACGTGGAGGTTTCCGTGGTACACCCTGGTGCTGAAGGTGTCACTTTGGTGCTGCAGAGGTTGCTTTTTGTGTGCCTCACTGCAAGAATACTATCCTGGAAAAGTGGTGATTGTCATGGTGTAATCATGATGATCTTTCCCTTTACAATAAGGTGGTGCGTGTGCATTTGTTTTCTGTTTTTTAACAGATCACTCTCATTATTAAAGTCCAGAGTCTGTAAACTTAGGTTGACTTCAGTAGGGGTCTTGTATATTTCATATTTATAGAAATACAAAATCAGAATATCACTCAGAAGCCAAGAAATTGAATGAGTTGTTCACTAGAACTGCAGAAAAAAAAGACTTGTGATTTTCATCCTTTTCAAGTTTTTGCAGAGTTAACTCTGGGTTCCTGCAGGGTGAGAGATTCCACATGTTCCATTCAGTCCTTGGTCCCCTTTGCTGCAGTGTTGCTTTCCCTGCGAAATGCACATTCAGGGACCCTTATTCCTTTAGGCATGAACGTTGCTCCTGCTCTGGATAATCGCTTACATACATTAGCATGGGATGGAGACACTTCCTAAGTGCTTGTAAAGAGCATGCGGTTTTGTGGAGCTTTGGTAAATAGCTACCTCAGCTGTGGCTTTTAAAACAAATTTATGAGTTTGTCTTTTTTGGATGTAGTGACCTTTACAATAGTAAATACAAACTGCCCTACAGTGTAAAGACATTGTTTGACATTTTCAATTGTAACTCAAGAGAATTATGTGCATTCAAGAGCAAGGGCCATTTTACCCAGTTTACTTTGCAGCTGGGTCCTCTAACCATGTTTTTAGTAGATTCCTCACTAGAAATGGAAAGTACATTTGTCTTTGCTAAACCTGTTAGCTCTTACATTTCATTTTCTGTAAGGCCAACCTTGCTGGGCAGGATAGGTAATGACACCCCTCTCTGCAGGGCACTTGGAGAAGGGTGCTCAGAAGGTTTTCTTGCACTGTGAAGCTGAGGTTTTACAATAGGAATGGCCTTTGAAGGTATTACCTAGCAAAAAATGCAGCTGTACTGCTTTTACTGGGATATACTGCGTTTCAAAGAAAAGCTTTTTATCATAAAACATTGTATTGTAAATGTTACAACATGACAAAGCACTTTTTAAGACAAAACCTCTCAAGTGAAAATCTTGGCTGTGGAGAAGCAAAGAGAGGTTTAACTTTCCTATACCTACACAGAGAAGGGCACTTTAGGGTTATTATAGCTGTAATGGATAATTAGCAGATGAAAAGTGACAATCTGCAGAAGTTGCAGAACACGGTGCTGCTTTGGTCCAAGTCACGATTAGAACTGAAAACACAAATAGCAAAAAAAAAAAAAAAGAAAGAAAAGCTATTTTTGAAATGAAACTTGAGCTGTTTTCAAAAGAAGACTTAGAGAAGTATTTTCTACACCTTAAAAGTACAGTTCAGCTGGCTATGAAACAAAAAGCAGTATGTACAGAAAGCTTCTAATAGCTTTATGTAGCCTGTCCTGAGCGGATTGCTGAATTATATCAAACGGGATCTCTTTGTGCATGATGAAGCATTTTTCTAATAATAGATGAGAAGGAGCCGGAAATCTGTGCCAGTCTAATGAGAAAACAGGTTACGAACTCAGCTTCATTTAGGACTGAGACCAATTCCCTACTAAGATGAGGGCCATTAAAGTTTATTAGATTTGCCTAACAATATCAGCCAAAATTAGTTCAAAAATTGCATGGATTATTTATGAAATATGTGTAATCTGGAGCTAGTTTGCTTTCAAATCCCTCTTGTGAAAAATAGTCCTTTATGAGGGTTTCATAAAGTTGTCCTTAAATGCCTAGACTAAAGGTATTTCAGACCATTAAGGAGATGCTCCATACAGCAGGAGGAAGAAATGTGTGTTCCTGCTGTGATTTTTTTGCCTTCCTGAAACAACACGAGGGTTTTATATGTGTAAACAGAGAATTGCCCAAACGTGTGTAGGAGAGCTCTGCCGAGCCCCTAGGAGCTCCGGTGCAAGGCTGAGGTGGCGGAGATGTCCGTGTGACGCAGGCCAGCCTTGCAAAGCCCAGCACTTGCTGCCAGTTGTGCTGCTCCGTGCCGCAGGGCACAGACACGTCACTGACGACCCACAGTGTGTGGGGAGGGAGCAATTTTGAACGGAGCTGTTCTCGGGCATTCAAAAAGCAGTCGGTTCGTGGCATTTCAGCCACGTCTCAGCAGGAGACGTTCTCTCTTGGTGACTGGGGCTTTTTGTGGGTGAACCTGTAACTTTTGCTAATCTCTTCCTTGAGTCACTTTTAACTGCTGCCTCGCACAAGCCTTTCTGCAGTAGGTCGAAGGCCCTGGGTAAGTCGAGGGAGCATTCTGTGAGGTTGTTGTAATGACAGGGACACCGTCTGCTTTGTTAGAAACCTTAGCTTGCCCCGAGCACGTGGAGGATTTCTGCAGTGTCTTGCCTTTTTGCAGTACCTCTAGGCAAGCTGGAGTCCTCATGCCGAGGAAGCGGCATGCTTATCAATCATACGGACAGAAATCCACATTTCTGTCTGGGTCAGTCATTTCTGGCTCAGTGACCCACTTTGGAAGAATGTAGGAGGGCATGAAAATAGATTTACTGGAATCTCTACTTCTTAAAATGCAAGTGACACTAGAATCTCCATGCTGTATGCAGGGACTGCACCCCATGACAGTGTCTTTCTTGCTGCTTTTCCTAATCTACAGGCCGTGCTTGATGCATCTTGCATTGCCAGGATGGATCCATGGAATGGGCGTGGGGGGATGGAGGGGCAGACTTTATTTGTGCCCTTTTGAAAGTCTAAGTATATCTTGCCAATTTGTGATTAAGTTTGAACACTGTGTTTTTAGATTATGTTCAATGGTGTCCAAGAATCAATGCTAATCAGTTAATGAGCTGACAAACCTAGATTTTTTCAGAATTTAAAAAAAAAAACATTATCAGGTTGAGGAGTCAGCATTCTATGTGGAAAGAGTAACTTTTTTTCTTAAATAGATTAATAAAGACTACATTGATTTCCTTAATGTCATGGAATTTGCCTTCCCTCAAATAGGATGTGATTTGGTTCTCATGTCACTCTGTTTCCTGGCGGTTACAGAGCAAAGAATTCGCAAGAAACATTGAGTTATCATTTTATATCAGAAGCGCATAGTGCAGTGCAGGGTCAGATTATTTTTGGTTACAGTTTGAATGAGATATGAGATACAGATTCTTTAGATATTAATACTACTGGTTCAGAAAAAAAATCTCTTTGAAATATTTTAAGGATTAATTCTTTTGCAGATGACAGCCTTACTAGTATAACTCATTGATCCTAAAACAAGTAGACACATAGGCCGAGGGAGGAGTTCAAACAGTTGTTTTTGTTTTAACAATAGACTCTATCAAAATAGATAAAGTAACCAAATTATAGTTTTATTTGCAAAAAACATAAAATTTAAAATTGTCATTCGAAAACTGTGAAGAAAAAACATACTCTGTACCAAAAATCCTCATAGAAATGGATGATAATTATATGAGATCCTTGAACTTCTTGTAGCTCAATAAAGACACAACAGTTCTTCACTTAATTTTAAGGAAACTTATTATCTTGTATGAAAGTGCTGGTTTTGGAAGCCACTTATTTCAGAATTTATTATTCATAATCTGTGGCAAGTCGGTTATTGTTGACATTTTCCGTAGTCTGGATGAACAGATAATATGAAAATACAGTAATCCTAAACTACTGCTTATCTTTCTCCCTTCTCCCCCTCATCTTTTTATCTTTTGTCTATTTATTTTAATTGGTATCAATTAGGTCTGTCTTCCTAAAACATCTGTTGTAGCTCCTGGGGGATTTGTGGGGTTGATACAGGAACTCCCTGGTAAAATCTGTTGTTCTGTATTAATGTAAATGGTCCCTTTCACACTTTCATGACTCCTTTAATCTTTAAAATATGTTTATCAGAATCTGTTTATCTTTTGTCAGAAAAACCCTAAAACCTAAGAAAAACCCTAAAACCTGGCAGCAAGATAAGTCCTGGACCATCGTTTCACTAAATGAAGGGTCTGACTTTCCTTACAGACCAAGGGACAGCACCAGTCCCTCTTAATTTTGCTCTCCCTTTGCGCCCGTGTCTGTGTTGCTGCGGCAGTGGATCTTTGCCCTGTGCTGTGTCACACTCGAGGTTGTCTCCTCTGGCTTCTGGCTTTCGGAGCTTGGGGTCTTCACTCGTGGTTCAGAGGACAGTGCAGCTTGTGGCAGGGAACAGGGCAGAGGAATATGCGCAAGGACGAGTAGGGATTGCACCGTCCAGTGTCTCAGGCCTGTGTGGTGGTTTCTTGTTACTGAAGAGCCCTTGGAGAAAGGCATTTCCCTGGCTCACGTATCCTGTGCTTCGTTTTTCACGTAGCTCTGCAGCCCCTTCTCGGAGTTGGAGACTTCCCCTATAAGGTGGTTATTTGGCTCCGCTCTCTCTTTTAACACTGCTGTCCTAGAGCTGTAACCTCCCTTAAAACCAAACCAAAGCCTACTTATTTGCAAGAAAACACTTCGAAATGGGACAGTTCCCCATAACCTACCTCCCAGCTGTAGTAGTAAGTAATGAATACTAATGAACATATTCTCATTACCCAATTCTAGCAGCTTTGTAAATTATGTTCTTACATGATAAACTAACTCCTGAATCCTTCAGTTCTTTATGTCCCGCATTTTGAAGTAGCCAAGTGTGTGTATGTGTATTTTTTTTTTAAGTTATCGGGTTCTTGGGTTCTTGTGAGTCAGTTGTAAATGTCTGTTTTGTGTATTCTATTGGATGAATCAAATGATCGTATCTTTCGAAAATGTTTCTTATTAGTTATATATTTGGATTTTCTTCAGCACTTTGTAATCACGGTGGTTGGTCAACACACTTGAATTTTGGAAAATGCTAGATCCACGCAAAGTTAACCAGGATGGAGTTTGCTACATTTAGAACAGGCATCCTGTGGTTGACTTTGAATTTGCAAGGACCAGTTATTTTGTATTAAAAATAGTCATGGTGTGGCATTATAAAATGTATGTTGGTGATGCTGGTTCTCCTCGCGGCTAAGACTACAGAACAACTATAGGTGCGGAGGCTGGTCTGGGCTTCCTCTGTTGGATGGTCTCATCCTGTTGGACCATTATAGTAGTTCTGCTCTTGGAGGGAAAATCCTGGTCCTGTTCAGAAGTTTGTTACTGCTGCTCAAGTGGGCTGAGGGAGTAAGAAGTGGTTTTCGTTAAGTAAGTGTGGTACTCTTGCTTGTAAAGCTCATAATAAACCCTTTTCTCCCCAAGAGAATAATTGGACTGCAGAGTTTTGCAGCAAGTACCTGAATGATGAAGCACTCCATGCTTCCCCCCAATGAAGTTCCACCATTGTGTTGGTTTCACAGGGACCTCCAAGCACAAAGCAAACAGGACATAGCTCCTAAGGATGAAGCCACGTGGGGCAGGACATCCCTCCAGCCTCAACCCTCCACATACCAGGGAGCTGCGCTCCCTCATCCAGCGCTGCTCCAGGCTGGGCGCTCCTGGCCACGCTGCGGGACGCTGCCGTCCACCCCTGCGCTAGCACTGCTGGCCTGGGTAAATCTCAGGGCTGCCTGGTGCTACGTATCAACTCCTCTTCAGTTTATAAACAGAGTCCTGCAGGAATGTGGCAATACTTACGATGTCCCTGAACACAGGATTTTTAATATGATTTTTCTTCTCAGTTGACAGATACATCAGTTGAGTAGGAACCAGACTGTTCCCAGCTGAATATGAATTTGAGAAGACTGATGCGCACTGCGTAGCCTAAAAGTCTAAATTAAGTAACTCTGAAGCTATTTGCTCCGAAGTTGCCAGACTTCACAGGATCTGCATAAATAACTGATGTGCAAAACTAGCATCCACTCTCTGAGTTGAGCCATATGCCAGTTCCACGATCTCTAGCACGGGAGCATTAGGCATATGGACTATTCCCTAATATTTCAGCAGAGCACATGTTGGATAGGAGGCTGCTGCCCTTGCCTCAGGGGGTGGCTTCTGTTCCCCCCCATAGACTTTGGCCCAGGCACCATCTGTCTGGATTGTTCCCCATCTTGATGGTAGGCATGTGGTGATAGGAAAGCAGACTCTAATCATGCATATTTTTATACAGCATCCAGGGACCCATTAAAGCAATTAGAGTAGAAGTTACTGTTTGGATAGCAGTAAAATACGTGCAACAAAAATGTTGTATAAAAATCACAGTAATAAAAGAAGACTTGTATTAGAAAGTTGGTTTCCCAGAGAAAACAGTGTCATATCAGTCCTTCTGAAGAAGTCTTGTGCATGAGAAAAAAGATACTGGGAAAACTCATGGAGCCCTAGAAGGGGAAGGACAGAAAAGAAAACCCCTTTTCCCCTGGTTTGTTTTTCCCAGCCAGGTACCATGAATCTGCCTCTTGACTCTTTCAGGAATTATCTGAGTATCCAAATGGCTTAGAGAGCTTCACTACTAAAAGAAAATGATCAGTAGGATGAGATATTAAAAAGGGAAATTTTCCCCTACTTATGCTGGGCAGCACTGTCAACTCTCTATTGAATTTATGATCTACAGGAAATTAAACACAGACAGCATCAGCAGCAGAGAAGCGTATATTGCTTAGGGTTAATGACTTGCTAGATTTCTCTAAATCAAGCTATGTATACATTAGTACTGCAGCTTTTTATCAAGTAACTGTTGGATAACGAGCGAATGAAAAGGGCTTTTATAAGCGCCAGAGTCATGCTGCTAAATTTTAGGCTCTGGATTTCCAAATCTCTGCCTCCTGTCTTGACAGGGTTCACTTACACGTGTAGTGTATTTTGTCTGAACTCCTAATCGCTCTATCTCCACGCGTATGCAAAGCTGTAGAAAAAGAAATGGTGAAGCAATTTGCTGTCCAGCAAATTTAGAACTGTTTGTTACATAGATTTTTAAATTCGTAATTAAACGTCTAAATTAATGCTATTATTTACAAGGCTGCTGAGCCCCTTGGAGTTCCTTTATTTGCTTGAGATACCCTGATGTTCAAATGAGGCACCAGCTCATGTTGTCTGCAGCTCTAATCAGATGTTTCTCTTGACTTTGCCACTTCTAGAGCTGCAGTCTCCTTCAGGCTTCAGGCATAAACAAATTGATTGCACCAGGGACTTCTTAGGTTGCTCCTTTTTTAAAACATGCAGCAGGGTCAACCAAGTGGCAGATCAGCAGCATTTTCCTTGCAGTGTTAGCGAAGGCTGGTTGCCTTTTGAGAGCTTCCTATAGGTTGTACTGGGGCAGGCTCCTCAATGATGAGGGCACGAGGTCCTTCGGGAAAGCCATCCCACCAGGCTGGTGATGAGGATCAGCGGGAATGTCTTCCCTTTGAGGTTATCTGAGACTGTGGTCAGCCAACAACCTTCACTGGTTTGTGTGAGCAGAAAGGACTAAAGCCCAGATTGGTTTGGGTGCTTGGTTGGTACTTTTTTTTTTTTTTTTTTTTTCTGTATTACGTGAAGCGTCTGTGGTGTTACAGCAGAAAGAGAAATAAAATCCAGGTCAAGTATGTAATGTTACAGTGCATTGGCACTGGATTATAAGGAGAAAAGAAATAAACACATTGTGGAAGTGTATTTTCCTTATGAACTATATGAAAAAATCAGGATTTCTGTAAGAATCTCTTTACCCCCTTGCTGCAACAGAGCAAGAAGCAGCTGGTGGTTCTATCAGTATTCTGGAAACAAATTACAAGCAACCAAATGAAGTGAGAGACTAAATGCAGCCAGTGAGAGCGGGAAGTGAGTGAAAAACAAACCAGCCCTCCCCTTACCTGCTTCCTACCCTGCCCTCCCAGACGGATTCCTCAGCATTGTAGCCAGCAAGACACCTCGGAGCAGAGGCTGCGCGGAAGCAGCACTCTCCAGTGCTGCCCTGAAGGGTGCCCAGGGCTCGTTAGGAAGCACGAATGCTACTGCTGTAACACACGTGCAGTCCCCTCTTAGTAAGAGCTGTTTCCCTCCAGGAGGTAACAGGGCCCAAACCACAATTTTTATATTTTTTATTTTTTTTTCCAGCTACATGAGAAGGCCAAAGTTTCTCTTTGCCTAAAAGGAGAGTATTAATCGTCTCACGTTCACTGAGAGTGAGCCTTAAAGAAACTCAAACAAAAAAACAGCTCCCATAAATCAGACAGCATAATCTCAAGTATGCACTTTGCTAACGTTACTGGCTAAGGGTCTTCACTGGCACAAGGAAACTGTGTGGGAGCAGGCAGCAAATCATTTGGGCTGGAAAATTCAAGATTACAAGCCATGAGAGGAATGGGTTTCTGGAACAGCCTTCCAGTAGGAGCAGAAAAACAACTACTTTTAACAGGAAGGTTTTTATGTTTTTATGAAGTTGTTGTTAGGAAAAAAGTATATCCCAGGAGTTCTCTTGAGTTTTTAATCTTTTAGGGTTTTTTATTCCTTTGCATGCTACGCCTTAGATTTTAAAGTGTATTAATAAATTCAGTTCTTAGTAAAATTCTCCTTATGCAGTATCCCATTCTAACTTTCGAAATGATGTACAGGGTTTTTTTTATTGTTGTTGTTGTGGGGGCTTACTTGAAGTCACCATGAGGTGACATCCGCAAAGAAGAGGCATGATGGTAATAAATGGAATTCATGTACTGGATATGAAAGGAAAAATGCTATTGTGATCATACAACTGCAACCCAAAATCAGGAAAATATGGAGGGATAATAATAGTTCATAGTACTAAAATTCACACTGCTTCTAGTTTGCAAAGAAATACTTGTTCAAAAGAGGACATTTCACTAGTAACATCAGAGTCAGCCCATATTAAAAGTGTTTGAGCATTCAGATTTCAGAACTGCTGTTCCAAGATTTCTGCGAAGTCTAACAGTCATCACTACAGAGGCTTTAGGGGGGTTGATTTAAATTGTTATTTAATATTTTTTCTCAAAAACATACCCTAAAGTGGCCTGTCTGCACAACAACTTGTCCTTCATTTACCTGTGTCCCTCCTTCAGCTGTCTGCAGTACACGAGCTTTCTGGCGTGTATAGGTAAAACTTTGCCTTAAAAGGCATTTTTTTTTTCTACTCTGAGATTAAGAAAGAAAATTATTCAGTTCTCCCAAGTAAAAGTGCAGGATAGGATGAATAAGATGAAAAGCAACTTGAAAGCTTCCATAGAGCACTTAAATGTTCTAGTGGATTGATGCTGATTTAGGATGCATTCCTACTCAATTTGCTGTGTTGAGAAGAGATTCGTAGCCTTGCAGAGGACAGCAATGTGATGCTGAATTAGGCACATCTGGTGAGATAACATCCCAGCATATCACAAACTGTAAGGACCGGTATTACTTTTTGTGACATAGAGTGGAACAGATTCACTCACTTGCTAAATCATTAGGCTATCTTGTAAAAGAAAAACTGAGAGTTAATTTGATGACTCAGTACTATATTCTGAAGTTCAGAAATGTGTTTTCTACCAGCATCAGAACTGAATACTGAATGCTCAGTCTGTTTTATGTAGCGAAGAGCAGAAGATAAGGGGAGAGGAGGAAACACAACAGGGTCAAAAGAAGCTGCCCTGGAAGTCTCCTTCCTGGCCACTAATTAGGAAACTATGATAATAGAGGTTTTCTTTCTAGTCACCTTCCAAATAGAAAATTTAAAAGACAAAAGTATTGCTTCAGGTCAGCCAGAAATGGATTTGCTTCTGTATTTTAACCTGCCAGTGGCATAGTGAGAGAAGGAAGACTATTTCATTTTGATTCAAAAGAATTGTTTAATTAAACATTTAATTAAACATTTAGTTTAATTAAAATGTATTTGTCAAATGGAATTTTTAAATACTCTTGGACTCTGCTAATCTGTCTTCTGATAAATCTGCCTTTTGATTTTTGCTTGTTTGTTTCAGCTGATTCGTACTCGGATACTTTCTTCCTTTCTCTAAAGATGCTCTGTTTTGTTTTTTCTTCCTCCTGACAACACTGGTACTTGCGGGCTGTAGATCAACATAGTATTGCTGCGCTTTATGCTATATAGCAATAGCAGTAGTCTGGGGTACCATATAGTCCCCCCCACCGTTTTCCTTGGGATGCCTTGCACATCTTGGAAGGGGCACTGCACCGGGCAATGAGTTGCAGACCTGTGTGAGAGGCTCTGAGTTTTTACCACAGGCACCCCATCTGTTCCTGCCTTACCAGTTGATCTTCTTGTGCGTCTTCCATAGCTCTGATTTGAATATTCATGACACTGGCCTTGCTGCAAACCACCAATTTTAATTCAAGATAGCCAGCAATCCCACTCTGTGCTGCTGCTTTTTCAGCCCAAACGGGGGCAGATGACGTGCTGCCCCCGAGTGAAGAGCGCTGCATGCACGGGTCGGCCTTCCTGAGCTGGGCAGCATCTCCCTCCTGCCCCTGCTTTCCAGCTCGCTCATTCCGAGCTGCCAGCATCCCTCCAGAAGTGCTGCGTTAGGGGATTTGCTGCCTAGATGGGAAAGTCATTCCATTAAAAACCTTTGCCAGGTTGTACAGCTGTCTCTTAAGCAGAACTCTCCATTGATCTCACTAGGGANTCAGCCCAACCAGGGGCAGGTGACGTGCTGCCCCCCAGAGTGAGGAGCGCTGCACGCACGGGTCGGCCTTCCCGAGCTGGGCAGCACCCCCCCCTGCCCCTGCTTTCCAGCTCGCTCATTCCGAGCTGCCAGCATCCCTCCAGAAGTGCTGCGTTAGGGGATTTGCTGCCTAGATGGGAAAGTCATTCCATTAAAAACCTTTGCCAGGTTGTACAGCTGTCTCTTAAGCAGAACTCTCCATTGATCTCACTAGGGAGTCTGCTTTAAAACCACTGGTGTGGTTTGGCTCTGCTATTATTTGAGCAAACCTCATTGCTAATCTCGATTATAGAGACACTTAAAAAAACCGTAAATGTACATTATAGAGATTATTACCCAAAGCTTTTGCAATGTGCTGCCTAAGATCCAGCGTGCTTGCTGAGAGAGTGGGGTAATGTGGAAGCGTGTTGGGGATGAGGAAGCCATCTGTTTGCCGAGGTACCTCCGCACTCACTGCATGTGGTGCTGGCTTGGTAGATCCGCACGTCCTCTAGAGGAAGGCGGCATTAGGAGCTAGGATTGCCTTGTGCAAAAAGCAGAGGGACATGCAAACATACCAGAGCTGCACCTGATGAGCAGCAGTGACAACCCTGATACCCTTCTTCCACAGACGGATTGAGAGTTTATGTTTAGATTATGAAAAAAGTCTGCAATTTCTTAAAATATATCATCTCATATATTAAACAGTACATAATAAGTAGCTATTAGGCAAGACAGGAAGATTCAGCAAAACCCATGCTGCTCCGGTTCCTTAGTGGAACATGTTCCTGCTCAGTCCAAGGCTGTGTGTTTTCTTTTTTAATTGTATTTTGAATTGAATTCCTTCCTTCAGTATACGCCAAACTTTGTTTAAAATAATGTTTATTAAAATGAGTGGGTATTGAAATTTTCTGGTAAATAGTTTCTACTAAAATTTTTCACTTGTTATTCAACCAACTCCCTGCAATCATTTCTGATCAATTTTTATTCAGATTACTCAAGTTCCTCAGACAGTCAGTAAACACATTTTAAACTAGTCAGGTGAGCTCCAGTTGCAAAATGAGCAGCAGTGTCCAGATTGTCTGTTGGATAAACTTTTTTTTTGTTCCATTTTATGCACTTTTGCAGATTCTAATGTTTGCTTACAGAGGCAATTTAAGATACTCACCCAGTCAGAGAGATCATTATAATAAGCAAGTACTTTCTTGGGAAGATCAGGAAGAGTTTTTTTCTTTTCTACCAGTCAGCAATCTGTTATGTATATGATACGTGGTAAAACAGTGCATTAGTGATCATGTCTTGATTATGGCGTAACATAATTCCCTTTATTCTTTAGTGAGCTTGTCACCACTTTACATTTAAAATGTGTTGAAACATAAGCTTCTCTTTTCTGTCATATCAGAAGTACTGCATCCTCCTTAAAATTAAGAGCATTGCATGCTGCTTTTTATAAGCCCCTGATGCTGTGCTCATTCACACCAGCATAGCACAGGAATAATTTACTGATTACCTGAATTGCATTTGCATAAAAACTAAGGGTCATGGAAGATTTGCCTGTTTTGCATATTTTTCCTGGTGCCGTAATTTTATAAAAGTACTGTTTATTGCTGAGTAAAATATGCAAGTATCTGCTATACTTTATTTTCAGACTTTCTGGGTTGCTTTCAACAAAAAGGATGAGTGGTGTCTTTTGCTTACTTCATTTGGGAGTTCCTCCTGTATTTTACAGGCAGGTTGGTCCTATAGTCTATTTTTTAAATGGTTTTAACTGTTATTTGCATAATCCTAAATAATTATTTAATCACAGTTGCAAAAAATGTTTTCTGTTGATCAGATTAACCTGAAAGAAAGTACTTGGTCTCTGCAATCTGTACTGTAGAATTTAGTGTTGAGTTTTAAATAGTTTGCGTGGACAGTCTGTTTGCATAGAGATCTGTTCAGAGTCCTCACTCCATTTTTAGCACGTGTGGCACTTGTGTGTCTCAGTAACACCTCATCTGGTGCTCAGGACAGCTCATTTAAAGCAAACTTGAGGATCTGCACCATTTCTTGTGATACCAATCAACATCACAGCTTCGATTCCCCATCAGCATTACAACTATTCCCCAAAGAGGGAACCTTAGGCAACTGACCACCATTCGAGGGGCCTCTCCAAACCCAGTGATTTGCAGGGAGAGAGAATAGAGACTGTGTCTCCTTTCCTAGAATTCCCTTCTCCCATAAAATGGCTGAGTAGGCTGACTGTAGGCGAAATACTGATGTTTTTATTTTAATAGAAAGCAATAAAATGCAGTTTCAGAATGGAAGACTTGCATGTTTTTAATGGGTCTGGTTGATCATAACTTTGTCTTGAGCACTGCTTTCTTAACAGCTCATGAAACTGTATGCAGAAAAAAAAATTAAGTGTGTTGTTAAAATTAGGGATGAGAAATATGTATATTCTGATCTTGTGAGCCAATTGCATTTTGACAAGAGGTCTCAAAGTGGTGGCAACAGTGGCAGTAGAGGAAGCAGGATTTCCCTCCACCACAGCTGAAGAACATTTACCACTCGTCCTGCTGGCTCTGTGGTTGTGTGTCTAACGAACAGAAGTGTTGGTTTTCACTTACCTTTTTGTCGAAAGAGCATTGCGGGGATAGATTTCTCAAAATGTGCCAAACTGGACACTTAGAGGGTAAAGAGAGAAAGAGTCAGCAGTAAAAAATAGGCTGTGTGGGACTGGAAAACTCAGTGGTGAGCACATTCATAGAAGCCGTAGTTTATCATCCTTGGTACTTTGCCAAGTTCAGCCGTATCAGTGGATGTGGCCATGCACTTCTGCACCCAGGTGGGCACTACTGTTTCAGGTCAGGAAAAAAAAGGCAGGTCCTTTAAGCACTGTGTATAACCTGCTGTTCTTTCTGCACAATCCTTCCCAAATCTCTAAAGCATTCAAGAGAACAATTTTTATCAGTTAGTAGCTGTCAGTCAGTACTAATACTAATGATGTCACAAGTCCCTGGTAGTTGTGACATTTTGGTGTTCTCCGTGATCTTCACTAATCATCCCTTTCAGTTATATGTTAGTGTTTTTAGATTTTTTGTATGCTTACTTTATAACTACTTTTATAGTTTGCCTTGCCATTACAAAACTCTAAGCCAAATGGCAGATTTCAGTAGAGCAGACTTGCCACCCCATGACAGAAGAAATTTCAGGTTGTTTCTTTAGTGTGGGGAGACATGAATCAACGTCCTTGCTCCAGGTATTTCTAAGCTCTCAAATGATTCGGATCCAGGTATTTCATATGAGGCCCGTTCTTCCATTTTAACTTTATGGTTCTCTGTAAGTCATCAGCAAGGAAGTTTTCAGCCATCCGTGGGACTTAGGAAAGGACAAGTAGGACCATGGGGATGGGTACCACAGTTTCGGTCTCATACATGCTCCTCTGTGCAGTACTGAGGCTCCTCTTCCACTTCCCAAGGGAAATGTCCAGGCATTTGGCAGCAGAAACAGAGATAGACTCTACTGCGTCAGCACAGGGGGCTTGCTAAATGGGAGCAATAGAGAGCTCAGCCTAATTCTTGACTAAAAGTAAATTTGCTAAATTTGTCTTAGCTTGAGACCACAGTGCTCGTCATCCTGGCCAAAGGGGAGTGGTGGGACCTCCTCCTCCCCTCCACGCTGTTTCCATAGGACATTCAGTGAAGGCCCACCAGGTAAGACGTGCCCTTGTTTCTGGTCACACCATCGGGTCACTGCCTTTAGAAGTAATAAAAGATTATCTCTGGGATTTCTGGGAGAGGAGGCTGTGAAACCATGATGAGAAATGCCGCACCTCCAAGGTAGAGCAGTAGGATTTCAGTTACTCCAAGATCTGAATTGTGTGAAGTTTGACTCAAATTTAAATAAACTAAATAAAATTCAGATAAAAAGCATCATGATGAAGGTTCTCCTAAGGCTTCTTTGGCAGTAGCTTTCCTAGATGTGAGTTTTTAAGCCGTTGTTGTTGAAGGGAGGGATGGAGAGACCAACTGGTGGACCAAGGACACTGGCAGCGGAAAAATTGAGATGGATTTCTCTAATCCAGGCATTAATAGAAGCCCTTGTTGTACTGTTTGTTTTGTCATTTGTTTTCTCTTTTATCTCTTCTTTTTTCGGGATAGCCACTTTTTCCAGGCCTGTGTTACAGAGGCTTCTGTAAGGCCAGACACCAGTGTGAGGCCAGCGCTGCGCCCATCAAAACCAGTGGCTCATCTGGTCGCTTCGGTAGAAGATGGATTGAGGTTTAAAACTGTTGGAGAGGAGAAGATTGTTCCTTTTTATGATTTTTCTTTTGTTATTGCTCCCTCCTTCCCCTTTTCAGTGCCATTACTGTGTGGATTTAATCCTGTTCCACATCCATTAGCCGCTAATGCTGCATTAATGTGGGCTGGCTATATGAGATGCTCCCTAGTGTACGGTCCTCCCAGCTCCTGTGGCATGTATAGCAACAGCAACCCGATTCCCCGTGGCTTCTCCCATCCACTCCTAATGTATTTACCCACCTTGCCCACTCCTCCTAATCAGCTTTAGCACTGGCTATATTCATGCTGCCCCTGAATAAGGCCTGGAGGCGGAGAGATGAAATATTGAAAAATTGACTCTGAAAAGACCAGAAGCTGGAAATTGATGGAAAAACCGCGCTGAGGGTCATGTGATCTTCTTCAGGACTGTAACCTAGTGCTATTCAATGCTTGTAAATGGTCTAATTGCCAAAAAGAAGAAACAATCCTACTAACTATATGTTTAAATGGTCTTACGAATCCATTTCTTTCCCCTCCCTCGATACTGCAATTCATTGCATCTGTTTGGACCACTTTTGCAACATGCTATTTTCATTTGGCAATTTTACTAACTTCTTTGTGAATATAACAAATACTTTTAGCTTGAACACCTCTTTTTTTTAATTTGATGAAAATAGAGTATTTCTTTTTCATTTTATATTTGTCTCTGCAATGCAATATAATATTTCCTCAGTATTCATATTGAAATTGTCAGATGTGTGTGTGTGCTGTTGAAATCACTGTAGAATGCTGAATAAATTGTTTGAGACATCTGTGAGCAGCCTCGAATGACAAAGAAGGATGGCTTTAGTTTTGTGCAGAACAACTGCAATGGCATGAAGAACAGCCCAGGAATCTTGTGAAATAATCTTTTAAAAAAGCAGACTTTTTGCCCCCTCGTATTTCATGTGCTGTTGCCCTCCAGAACAACCTTGCACATCTTAGCAAGTGAGTATATATGGATTTGTAAAATACAAAATTCTCAGTCTTTACTCGGGAAGGAAGTGTACCTTTATCTAAACTTCCTATTCCCTCACGGACCAAGGATGGAGACCTAAGAACAGGTCATTTATGTAAATACACAGCACACACGGGGTTGCAGGTGTCTAGAGGGTTGGGGTCTCGTCTCGGAGGAGTCTGTGCCCACTCTGCTGCAGACAGCAGTGCTGGGGGACCCGCATCCCATGGTGGCCAGGCAGGTCCCTCGGGGCTCCCGGCTGCCCTATGACACATGTGGGATCCCATATGGGACCCACTCCCTGCTTTGGCACGCGAGAAACACGCGTATATATGTAGAGCACACGTCTGGCAAGAAAATCAGCAGGGAGATTTGCAAGCTGCATTCTATTCTACAGAAAGCTTTAATTGAGGACGTTTGGATATGTTGTGTTCCAGATCTTAGGAGGAAGATGCGTTGTATGCAGTCTGCGTTTATGCTGCTAGTAGTGTCGCGCTTACAGCAAAACCCAGGGGAAAACTGAAATGGAACCAATTCTAGTAGGTGTTTTGTATAAAGATTTATTTACTATCAAACTGAAAAAATGTAACGTGTAATATAGCAGTTACTACATTAAAGTTGCTCAATCTATGAACTACATTCTCTTTTATTTTACATCTAGACAGCAGCCTTCTGCTACCGAAATATTTAGTGGAAATTGTAACCCATTTTTTTCCATGTTGTAAATTTACCACCTTCCTACAGTAAGAGATAATGCTTATTCACATACATATATGTTTAACCTTTCCTAGTTTGTATGTAGTTCATCAGTTAATCCATCAGGGAGATGCTTCTCTGTTGTTAGTTTTTGTAAAATGTTTAAACATGCTCACAACAAAAAATGATATGAGTAAATTCTATTTTGTTTGTGAAAGCAAAATGATGGTTGCATCTCGGAAGGTCTCCAACTCATATTCTTCTGTGGAAAAAAAGTCTTACCCAAGGGCTAGTGAGATTCACTAGGCATCTTAATGCCAAATAAAGTTAATTTATTTTTGTTTGTTTGTTTGAAGTGGATATTTCTAACTGTTATGTCCTCTAAGTGCAATTAAATGTCAGTCAAAGCTGTGACACTGAAGAGTCTAGCAGCCTGAATGCATATTCTTGTATACAGAGGTAGGAGCTAATTTTTTTTTTTTTTAAATATGCAGTGATTGATTAAAGGCCAATAGTAATAATTATTCAAGCCAAATTCCATTGCATTCTAGAAGTTGCCTTCATCACATTCCTGCAGGTGAACCCCCTACCACTGAAGTCAGGGAGAAAAAAGGAAACTGATTTCCTTGAATGGAGCAAAGTTACTCTGAGAGTATTTTGGTCTTTAACACAACCAACCCAAGGTTGTTGCTTTGCGTTGCTACCAGTGATATGTTCAGGGTTCTTCACAGTCACCTAAAGGTCCTTCTACAGCAACTGTAGTACAATTTAAAAAAAAAAAACACCTTTTGAGAGCTGAATTGAAATCTGGCTTGGGAACTGAATTTGAGATCTTTACATTGGTTTACTCTGTCGGTTTTCTCTCGCCTGTAAGACTTTTCAGCCACATAACAGAGCTCAAACATTGTGGGGAGAAAACTGAAGATAGATGAATAGAGAAATAAGATAATTTTGCATATGCCAGAAGGCAACAGGAGGTTTGCCCTGGAGATGTTCTCAGATCAGAAGAGCAAAGCAAATGTGCAAGATCAGCAAATGGCACATAGTTATACAATCTGTAAGTTCTGCTATTGTCTGAATTAGGATGACATAGCTAAGTAAATGAGAATGCAGGTTAATACTCATTTTCTAGCACACTCACTGCTTTACAGCCTCAGCCCTTGCCTCCATGTTTGCTGAAATTCAGTTCCCTTACAGATGGGCAGTAGGTAGCAGTTTGCTAACATATTGCAATACAGGGGGAAGAAGGGGGAATTTTTCCAAAGATGTCGACCTAAATCTCTAAAGAAAAATGCTGTAGTGTGAGCAACAAATTGGGTTTTAAATACATATGAAAGCATGCACATGTGGTCATACTCTATGTAATCTATTTTATCTGTAGCAAATTGGTAGGAGGCAAAGCTACAATTTCACTGATTCTAGGCATTTCAGAGCCGAGGCGTGTAACCCTTGCACATTCCTCTCTGGCAAAGCACAGGCTTTAGAGAAAGCTGCTTATGGGGTGAAGAGATTTTTTACAGGTTATGAATATGTAGTCTGGAGAGGTTAAGGTAATACATATAACTATTACAGCCTGATATGGCAGAGTAACCTGCAGGCAGAGATAGTGGCCATAGCGTAGCATTTCATGTATTATAGCAGGTTGCCAGGATCTTCTTAAATACGGAGGACTATAGTCGTCAAGTTTAATTGTACTCAATGTATATTATTGGTAGGTGAATTTTTGTATGTATTTGTGAGTAGTTATTGAAGTTAAATTGTTAAGCTTGATTTGTAGTGCACTCTAATGTAGGTGTTGTAGGAGTTGCATACATTTCAAATGTTTCTTTTTTTTGCGGTTAGATACAATGATGATGCCTTTTATTCACTTTTTTAACTCTTTTCCATTTTCTCCTTCTTTTCCAGAGGAGAATAATGTAATCCAAACAAAAAGCAAAGATGAAGAAATACCCATTTTTCAATTCTTTTCATTTTTTTCAGTCATATTGCTGAAAAATAGTCTTCCAAGCATGCTTTGTAGACTTTTAAAAAGTAAGGAGTTTTTATTGAGTAAGCAGTATTTTTTTCCCTAAGTCCTAATGGCAGTCATATCATTTTGAGTAAGAAAAGGCTGATTTTTTTTTTCTGTTTTGCTTGATTCTCAGTTGAAATGAACAGCAATTCAGTGTCTTCACTGTAACAATGATTATTGGGGGTTATTTCAGTGTGTGCTTTGGGGTATATATCTATTCACAGAGTTCAATACTTAAGCTTAGCATGAATGTGCTGTGAAAGTGAAGGGTTCAACACAATCCTGGCTTTATTAGATCAGTGGCAAAGCCTGACCCAGCTTCATGAGGGTAAGGAAATGCAATTGCGTTGTGCATAATAATATTTTAAGGAATTGGCACAATCTGTTTCAGAAGGCATTCTAGGGTTATTTTCCACTTCAAAATACACCATAGAAACCTAAAAGACTTTACTGGAATACATCACAAAATATTGTGGGAAAGCTATCATAGATTTCCAAGATTTTCAGAACAAATCAAGTCATTTTCCCCAACGTGAAGCACAGTAGTTGATTATACGCTAGAGAATAATGAGTGGATGATCTTGGGTTGGTCATCATAAGCAACAGCAAGCGAGCTTCTGCGTCTGCGTGGTGGCTGATGAGCTCTGTTTCTCCCATAGAGATGATGGCAACATTGCAAAACATTGGTACTGGGAGCACGAAATGTACCCTGCTGCGATGCTATTGCGTGATCAGAGTGCTGCCGTACGCGCAGCAGAACGGCTGCGGATGGGGCTTTCTGCAGCGGACAGTGAGGTGCAGCCTGCACAATTCATAAACACGATTCAAGACTCCAGATATTTTGTATGGATTGAGGGCCACTTTCATAATTTCAAATAATGCATTTCCCCGTTTTCAAGTCTCAGTTCACATAACATTAGAAATGAGCCATAAGGAGCACATATAAGGCAATTCAAGCACTTATTTATATTTTGACTTTAAATATTGTCTCTTTCAAAAGAACCTGCTGAAATTATTTTTTTTTCACAAACTATTCCAATATTGATGAATTGAGAATCTAGGCAGGAGCACAGGTCAGATGACATTGCTACATAGTGCTGGAAATCCATTTAGAAAATAACTGAATGCATCTACCTGTTTATTGTGTTGGTAAATGTTCATTCAGGAAAAGGCGAGCGGCAGGTGACTTATAACGATTTTCACTTTTTCCTCTTTACTGTATTTCAATGAATAAGAAAGAATTGGATAGGCACTTTTTTTTCAATGTTTCAGAGATATATTCTTCTGCACTTAAAAAAGAGAGAGAGAGAAAGAGAGAGAGAGAGAGAGAGAGGAATATCTTAAACACCTGTTCTGCCCCTTAGCTTTTTTAAGGAAACAAAGAATGTGACTGTCTGACCAAAATTTTCTTTTAGTTACCCAATTTTTATAGCCTGGTTTTCCTAGGCTCTTTTTTTTTATGATATGCCTTGTCATTGTAGTTTACTAAGATAGCCCTTGAAAATCCAAGTTTCAAGTTGAAAAAAGTAGTAAAATGGAACTACTTTTTCCCTGAAGAAAATTGATCCTCTTGGGTTTGAGTTATTCCTCCTGTTCCCTCCAAAATAAAGAAACAGAAGAAGATACCAGCTCAGTTTTGTGTTCTTTGTAGGTGCCCTGTAAGGGGAGTAGAAGATATTCTACTAGTGCAAGACATTTTTTTAATAGAAGATATTCAGAATAATTACAAATCCAGTTTAAAAATTTTGGAGAATACTTCTCTGCCTCTCTTGTACATCCTGCCTTGGTCACAATTTGATTTATTTAAACGTAATAGATTGGGGTTTATCAATTGTTTTTTGTCTCCCGGGCAGAGTTGAATGCATACATGTAATATTCTGTACTGAGCTGGTGTCAAATACAACACAACAGAAAGTCATGGGATGACTTGTTCTGAATACATTGCCACTGGTAATGATTCATGAGGGATGATATCTGCACTTGTTTAGGGAGTCTTTTTGCTGCTGAAGTGAACAGGAGCTTTTATTTCTGTGAAATACCTACAGGATCATCCCCTTTCTGGTGGTTATCCACTTAAACCCTCATGCTAGCATCTCCCAGAAGCTGCGCTTTAGAGCAGGTCTATATAAATATGCCGTTTAATGGATAAGTGGATTGAAGTGAAAGTTATATGTATTACACAGTCTACTATTACCCTAACTATTTGGGGCTCTAAAGTTGGAAAGGAAACAGGTAGAAAGCAGTCTGTTGTTATAAGCAAGACAGAGCATTTTTTTATAAATGGTAATTCACATGTTTTGCTTACAGACACTAGGCTTATGATGGATAGTTTTTTTGAAGTGGCTTTGATAAAAAGGGGAAAAGTCAAAGCTGAAAGGAATAACTTCTTAGCACTTATTGCCTCAGGATTGATTTAGATTTATGCAGAAGAACATTTAAGATTAGCTTATTTTTCTAGGAATTAGGCTTGGGTTTGTACCTACTCACATCTCCAATTCTAACCGTGTCAATCAAAGCAATAGGAACAGTCCAGCCTTCTGTCCCTTCCCGCATTTCCTCTAATTGGGCTGTTTTGGGCATTCGCCACTTGTGCCGCCCTGCTTGGATCTCACACTAGTCACTGGAGGTTTCTGTGTGTCATGCATATGGATAATATTTTTCCTGTGTTGTCCTAGGTTGCCTTTCACAGCTCATGCCTTATATTTTCCCGCTAAACAGCTGTAGTTGTCACACCAGCTTACTAAGTCTGCTTAATAGGTAATGTCTTTTCATCTTCATTTTATCGGTGGAGAAAATGAAGTTTAAAGAAGCTATATGATAAGTCCATCTTGTAGGTCAGAGGAAGAGAAACCTCTGACCTTAAAAGAAGAATTTCTCTTTTAATACGGGTGCTCTTCCTATCCAGTTGTGCTGGACAGCATTTCTAAGGAGACGATGTCCTTAGAAAAACACTGAAGGTCTATGTGGTGGAGAGAGGTTCTGAACCAGACTCTCATGTGTGTATGTGGAGATGTAGTACCCTATAGACTTAGGAAAAGAAATGCAGACGCCAGTAACTTTTAATAGTTTGCAAATTATTATATGGAAACTTGGAATTGGCAGGGGACAAGGGCAGGGTTAGTTTGGGATGGATACGGGCTCAGGGTGTGTAAAAATATCTATGGAGACCGGCCTGGGGACATGCATGTTCCTACTGCGCCCCAAGGAAGCCCGTCCAGGCTGGACGAGGTTTATGTGCAAGCCTGTGTACGGCTAGAGGGAGAGTTAATCTGCCTGTGATTAAATCACCTATCTCTTGTCCTTACACAATAGTTCACTGGCTATCAGCATTTCCAAAATAAATCCTTGCAGCAGCTGAAGTAATCTGTAGCTGAACTGTGCAAAAGGCTTTGGAACTTTGGAGGATTTTATGTTTTCATGCTTGTAACACTAGAATGACTTTTCTTTTGTATGCTAAATTTATTTATACCTCTAATCGAAAATACAGTTTCGCCTTTTTGGGGCTTTTGAGAGAACTACTCACTAAAAGTGATGAGGTAACTAGAAATGCAGTTTATGATCCACATTCACTCTGTTGGCCAATACTTTTTTTCAGACCTATTCAACTTATGCAAGCTCTGTATAATATGTCAGTTTATTCCCTGCCAGACAGACTTAAAGCAATTGCATAATTTTAAGATACTGACGTATCTTAAATTTTTATGAGATTTTTTTTTAATTTTGTATGAAATAATATTAATTCAAGCTATATTGAATATGGCCTTCATTCTGTATGCTTTACTTTGTCAAAATTTTCCATAAATATTAAATATTTTTTCTGAGCAAGACTTTCAAGTGTAAGTCTTATGGGTCTTAACAAATAAGAATACACTTCAGTTAAGAACAGCTAGAACTTCAAGAAGTTGTTCATTGAGCAACCTAAGGAGCAATGCATGCTGTTTACTGACCCAATATTGATAGTAATTTTAAATGCATAAGAGGTTTCTAATATTTTAAGTTCTCTCTTATTTGCAAATGTCTATTCTTAGAAGATCTTTTTGTTCCAAAAGAATTTCAAGGAATAAGAGTAGAACAGAAATGCAGTACTGACAATGCAGTTCACCATGAAGAGATAAAATGACTTAAATATTTGGGTCTGCTATGTTCCCAGATCTATAGGAAGTATGCAAGCTGCTTTTATAAGGCTTATCAAGATACCTGATCAAACATCTTGCAAGTTTAGAGAGATAACAGACTGTATATAAGATCTCTCTTGGATTCTGTATACTCTGCCAGGCACTTCCTTTTAGGGCACCATTGGTTTGCTAGGCAGCTTTGAGAGACAATACTAGTCTTTGATACCCTGTTTTAGGCCACCAGGACAGGATTTTCGTGTTGCCCCACACTGTTTTTTCCAGTGAGGATACTGATTCACACTGGCATGAACTAACCAGATACCAGTATCTCCTCTGAGCCAAGGATTCCTTTGACTAGATACATTATGATGTCTTTGACATATCTAGAGCCAACTACCACCGGGACGTTACCTCTTATGTTATCAGAGGATATCAGAGGATAACTTATTGTTATACTGATAAGAGAATTCTGCAACCTCTTTATTTAGAAGCCCTAAACTTTTTAAAATTATTTTTATTATTGGTGTCACTCATGAGGATCCAAGAGTAATGCATCTTAATCCCCTTGTTGCTGTTTTTTTTCCCCTCAGCTATATTGCTTTCTTGAATACCTCTCCTGAATATAATGTGAGTATTTTTTATGTTCACAGGGGAATATAAATTGCAGCATACAACTGACTTTGACGACCCAGTTTGTTTCTCGGTGTGAGTTAGCCTCTGATTCAGGATTATCTGATCGCAACTACAATGCTTTGTCTGATCAGAATAATGAAGACTTTGAAGCCTCATTTAGATATGAAATATTAGTTGAAAATGTTAGTGGAAAATCCAGACCTACTAGGCTCCACTGGCCTTTAGTTCTTAGAAATGGATAGCGAGTCCTTATCACTTAAAGTACTCTGAGAAGACTCACTTCTCAGAGAGATTAAATTACATCAAAAGACTTATAATTAATTTATCATTTGAGCAAAGTAATGCTACCCAAAACCTTTTAGTTTTATATCAAACTGGTCAAGAGGACTATATTTTTTCAAGACAGTACGCGAAGTTAGCAATTTGTGGATAGTTTCCTGGTTTCAAGCTGCTGGCCAGCGTGGCAGAATGCTGGGGCGGGCATGCCATGCTTTTCATACTGAACATTGATTACGGCCTTGTGAAAATGTTGTCGTGACGGCGGGTGGGCTGCTAACTGAGAGTGTTACCCCTTCTGGTGTCTTTTTGGAGCTTCACGTGAGTCATTAGTGCTGCCTGTTAGCCCTGGTTGTTGCATACACCTTCTCATCACTGAATGAGGGTGAAATTTTGATTCCTTTAGTACAGCTCCCGCTGAATGTCATGGCTGCTTTCAACCCTTGAAAATGTATTATGTGCCTATGGAAGATTAATATCTTTGAGTTAAAACAAGTGAGCTTGGTTCTCTCAGAACAGTTTTGTCCTGGTCCAGGTCTGTTGGCATACAGTGGGTTTACAGTGGCTGGAAAGGAAGACAGTGAGGTTCTTGGTTTAAATGAAGGCATTTTTCATGTTGTCATTCTCAGAAAGATGATCGTGCTGTGGACTCCAGAGACTGAACTGTGAGGTGCTGAGCTCTTTTGAAGAGCACGCCCATGGAATGTGATTATATGGGACCTGTTATTATATGGGATCTGTTCTTTCAGCTCCTCACACAGGCATATCTAGACCATGGAGTCAGGATTATACCCATGACTAGTTAGTTCTCGGGTAGTCTCCTCACAAGGACCTCTGGGTGTCCTGAGTTACTAAGGGGCTAGGATTCGCCATTATACACAGAGACAGGAAGTCTGATTCCTCTTCACTTTGGCACTACCTGTTTCTCTGGTTTCTGGCCCTAATATTTACACTTATCCTAGCAATGGCTATTAAAAAAAAATCAAAAGTATTTATTGTTATTTTGCATTTATTCTTGCTGAATTCAAGCTGGTCACAGTGGCAGAGGAATCTGTTGCTGTCTTTGCCCTTGATGTGCTTAGCCTGGATAGAAAGGGGATGATGCACAAAAGCCTAACATTGAATTTCATTCACTGGGGCTGTCATACCAGCTTAGTCCTCGAGTGCTGTATTCTTAAGCAATAACAAACAAGAAAATTAAATGAATGGATTAGAGCAAGCGAGTAGAATATAATGCTTGAAAGATTCAATTATTTAAAAGAAAATATAAGACGAACTATGAAGGCTTTATTTTACTTTTCTCAGTCAAACTTCAAAATACCCTCTGAGTCACTAAAGGAGACAAGCTGATTTGTGTTTTCTTTCTGAGTTTTTTTGTGAGTGGCACAGATACATGAGCTTTGAACCACTTTGGAGAGACAGAAAAAAGTACCAAATGACATATTCCTTTATTCCTGCTGATTGGCAGAAAAATCAAACAAAAAGAAAATTTGTAGGATGCCATGAAAGAAGGTCGCAGTGCTATTTAACCAATAGGACATGATATTCCAAACAGAAGAAGCATTTTAAAAAGCTTAAAACCTCCTTTTTTATCATCCTTTGACTTATTTTTCTCTTTTCAATATAGTTGGCTGTTCCATGAATTCTCAATAGTGCCATGCCCAACAGTACCTTGCAATTAAAACAGATGGCTCTATTACTGTAGGTTTCTCTGCAGCAGAGCTTAAAGATGCTGACTATTTTTACAGCACAGCATTTGTTTCATGTTGAAAAAGAAAGCAAATGCCTTTCTAATGGCATGTCCTGACGTGGGGCATTGGGACTAATCAAATCATCCTAAAAAAAACCCTTCCTTTTCTTTGCCTTTCCCCGCAGTCATCACAAGATCATCATAAATTGCATCGAAAGTTTTATACCAGAAAAAAATCATTGTGATGTTTGGAACAATAATTTTATTTTCCTCGGTGTCCTGATCTTTCATTGTGTAAGAGTTAAATAGCATATTTATATGCACACAACCTGCTTTGTGCTTATAGTATTTGTTTTTTCACTGAATTTGAATATTCTTTATTGCCACATAGATAAGAAACAAATCAGGGCAAAATACACTTTAAGAGAAATAAAATGGCTTATTGAAGATAACAGCCTGCAAGATGGGTAAGTCAGTGGTGCAGTATGGAGGGGGAATGACTTTGGCAGGAGTAGGGAGAAGTTTCCAGCAATTTGCTGTGCTCTGTCAGCTTAGTTACCTACTTCTACATCTACTGAAGAGCAATAATTTGATGCTATGCTGGGCCAGAATCAAACTGGGACATGTCCAAGCAAACAAGGCTCATCAAGAATGTGAGAGAGGGGAAAGCACCACCAATTTGCTTGCTCAAGTCACTCATAACATATCCNCAGCTCATCAGGAATGTGAGAGAGGGGAAAGCGCCACCAATTTGCTTGGGCTTGCTCAAGTCACTCATAACATATCCTGGTGTCCTAAAGGCTTTTCCTTTTGGCGGGCCATTGCTAACACAAATGCCATTAAAAGCAAATGGTCCACCTGTGGGTTTTAATGCTAAAAATGGGAAATCTGAGAAAGGACCCAGATGGACCAAGCTCTGATGTATCTTGCCCCGGCAGTGTAAAATCTTACAGAGCCCTACAGTCTGTGCCGCCCATTCCTCAGAGGTTCCCGCCCCTAGCAGATCTGAACTCTTGTCAGCTCTGACCAACTCTTCATTCCCTGAGCATCGCAGTGCAGCATACCTGCTCACACCTGCAGCTACTGCTGCAGCGAGGTACCAGGCTGTCAGCCAGGGCCACCAAAGAAAACATGGGGAGAGATTGATCTCAACTCTCAGTTGTTTCATTTCTGCCTAGGACATTGCTCAGAACCTGGACTAGCGTGAGCAGGGCGCTGCTGTTCCCTTGTATAGCTAATGCCTCTCTTCCTTCCATCTTTTCCTTGCAGGATTTTGTTGTTGCTTTGTAGAGAAGAGGCTTACTATTAGTTCTGGATAATCATGACTTGTACTTGTTTCGTGAGCAAATTTTGTCTCATAGGAATATTTTGTACATTCTGCATAGATAGCGAGAGGAATTCCATCTTCTTTAAGGTTGCATCATACAGTCTCCACACGTAATTAAAAAGACTCTAATATCTAGCCAGAACAATCTTTCCCAAAGGCTCTAAAGGTGTTCGGTAAAGTAACTTTAACAGACCTTTTGCAAAAGACTTTTTTTGTATCCATCATGGTTTAAGCCAGGGGAATTTGAGGTATAGCTGGGTAAGGTGACAGTAGACATTTATTTTCTCTCACTATCTGCCAGTTAAATCATTGCATCTAGTATATAGGTACTGCTGAGTAGCTTGTACTTCTTAAAAAATGATTAATTTTCAATGATCCAATACAGTTTTATATATATATAAATAATTTTCCATCTCTCCTGTCTGTTGTTACTCAGCATATGTAAGAGGATTTGAAGTTCTCAAGTCTCCCATTAGCCTTGTGATTCACTACGTTATAACTTGCTTTAACAAAACTCTAATGCAATATTTGTCCGGTCAGATTCACCAAAGACAGTTTCATCAATCTGCAGATACCAACATGCTGAACTTTGCTTATGAATATTGAAATTGTGACAAAGTTTGTGAAAACGATACTTTTGAAATCCTGCAGGGCTTGGTGGCTGCCAAGCTTCAGGAGTGTTTTTCCTCCCTTGGATGAATGCAGGCATTTAAATGAAAAAATCAGTGCAAGCCCCATGCACAACTGGGGCAGGATCCCTCTGTAGAAGTGTGTTCAGAGGGGATTCTCCAAGGGCCCGGAGGAATTAAGTGTCGTGTTTATCTGATTGTGGGAACTGCTTTGTCCATCGTCGCTTTGATCCCACAGCTGTCAGAGAGGAGGGCAGAGCTGCCCTTCGATGCGCAGATGCCCGGTAACCTCCATCGTAGTTTGGGAGAATACGTGTCAGTGTGCTTTGCCTGATCAGATACTGGCTCGGTATGAATATTCCTTTTGTTTTTTGATGTTTTTATGAGGCAAACAGAAGCTATTGGTTCTCCCCTTTGCCGAGGGAGGATGAGAGGCAAAGGCTGTCACAGACGAGTTTGCTTGGATCCCAGTAGCCCTGTGAGTGTGAATTATTTCTTCTGGTTATTTTTCTGGATATTTTTTTCACCTTGCTAATATTTTTTAATCGAATACAAGTCAGTAATACCTTGTGCGTGCTGGATTAGGGAAGTGCTACTGCAGAGCCCTGTGCCAGAGCAATCTCTTCTATGTGATTCTCTTGTTTCAGCTCCTTCTCTGTTTGCTCGGAGGTTGCCAGGACAGAAATGCTGACAATGCTGGGGAGCTGGAAGGGGGAGGAGGGAAAGGAGATATGCGAGTACGAAAATCCCAGCAATCTGTGGTCCTGAGAAGCTTATACAGTAGAGAGAGATCTTTGGTCCTGAAATTATTTAAGCCACATTTTAAAGGTCCACTTAAAATGTGCTTTTTTCTCTCTTTACATGAGTGAGGAACGACATTTTATTGGTGTTCCTTCTTCTAGCCGTCCTGCTCCTCCTTTCTTCTCCACCCCCTGCTCCCTTCATTATCTGGAGCAATCTGATGGCTGGGAGGCCGGGCAAGCTAATAGGTGTGCGGGTGGGTAGCACTACAAGAGCGGGTACTGGCCTTTCCCTTTTCCTTAGGAGTGCACCTGGATTAACCCTCATTCCGAGTATTTATACCATTGGCACTGATGGAGATAGAGAGCTTACTGCTTGTCCATTTAGGGAAGATTTTTTTCCCCCACATGGTAACAACACCACTGGCTTCTATAAATAAAATAACAAGCAAACAAAAGCCTTGGTAATTACAGTAGAAACAATAATCCAGCGATGATTTATATTAGTGTATTCCCTCACTGCTGTGCTGTTAGGTGGATAAATTTTTCAACTCTGCCACTAATCCACACAAACAGAAGGAATTTTCCACTACACTGTACAAGAAGGTGGTGTTTGCATTTGGACAGCTCCATGAAGGGGGCAGGAATCTGAGGCTCTTACTTCCCTAGACTTCCTTTTCTTCATACAGTGGTTTCTTGAAGGAAGTCATTTTTATTGCATAAGAACAACTGAAAATGTGCATTTTTGAGATCCGGGCCACTCTGGATGTAAAGTGGCAGGAGTACGTTAAGTTTGGATTGATCTTGCCCAGCTTTCAGTCTGAGTTGTCTAGGTCTTCTCCAAAGTCAGAGTTTTTCTCTCTTGACAGCAGCCACACAACACACCGCACACAACACACTGCACAGTGTGTGTATGCATGTACCTACATACAGCCACCCATGGGCTGTTGATATATATACATATATATATATAAAGTTTTCCAAATGTAATTATCAATTATATTTGGTTTGCTGCTAACTAGATTTATTTTTAAAGATTCTGCTGTGGCTTGGGATTTTTCTTACACCAGCAAAGTGAAGTAGGTTAACACACTTTCTCTGCTGAGCTGAGCTATGAGGATGTATCAAATTATTTAATTGCGTACCTAATTTTCAATGCAGAAGCAGTCTTGTGCCCTGTTTATGTCAGTAAAATAAAAGGGAGTTCTGAAGGGCTTACCTGGCTTACAGTGGTAAAAAAGTAGAAATCGGAAGGATTTCTGGAAAAAACAGTTCAGGATGCCTTGGTCTTATATGAGCCACCGGGGTTAGAATGGAGCGTCCGCCTCTGCCTCGTTGGGGTAAGTGTGTGCCAGGAGGTGGTGGAGAGGGCACGGGACACACACAAGGGCATGAGGCAATGTGGCTCGTCACGTGGCGTGGGCGCAGCGGTGACACTGCCGTGAGGCAGAGCGGCTCGTCACGCGTGCGGATGCAGCGGTGACGCTGCTGTGGGGCAGTGCTGCTCGTCGCGAGTGTGGGCGCAGCAGTGACGCTGCCGTGAGGCAGTGCGGCTCATCATGCGTGTGGATGCAGCGGTGATGCTGCCGTGAGGCAGTGCGGCTCGTCACGTGGCGTGGGTGCAGTGGTGACGCTGCCGTGAGGCGGTGCGGCTCGTTGCACATGCGGATGCAGCGGTGATGCTGCCGTGAGGCAGTGCGGCTCGTCACGCGTGCGGATGCAGCGGTGACGCTGCCATTGTGGTGCGGTGCAGGCCCCATCACGCTGTTGAACAGCACCATGGTTCTCATGACTTCAGCTCCATTTGAATTGCACGGTTCNAGCTGTTTGCCACACGTGCGGATGCAGCAGTGACGCTGCCGTTGTGGTGCGGTGCAGACCCCATCATGCTGTTGAACAGCACCGTGGTTCTTATGGCTTCAGCTCCATTTGAATTGCACGGTTCTGTATTTCAGAGTTCAGACTTGAAAAGTGGAATCCAATGACAATTACTTTCTTCATCTCTCATGGGGAGAGGCGGTAGGGACATGGCAGAGGCTGCTGCAAGGTTGATCAGTGTGTATGTGCCCAGCTGTGGCCTCAGTGAGCCCAGGAGACCTGTGCAGGACTGTAATGCTGTAAGAGTGCATAAAAACAAGCAAGGCCTTAAAAGGGAAAACACTAATCTGAAACACATTATTTCTAGGTATTCCCATTGCAATGAGACTTGTGAAGCTGAGAGAGAAGTAGTTTTTCACATTAAGGAAGTCATATCTTCAGATTCATGCAAAACACTTAAGAACTCGACATCTAAAAACCTATGAGCATCTGAGCCTCACCTGGTTTTTACAAAGGGAGTATGAAAGTATTATGGAAGTACAGATCACTGGGTTTTGTTGTAGTTGTTGTTTGCTTGTTTTCCACTACTTTTCCCATGGTTTCAGAGCTGTTCTGCTCTTGACCTGTAGACACATTAGTTCTAGAAATTCTTTGAAAATAAGACTGATTCTTTAGAATAGCAGATTTTTTTAAAACCTATGTGAGTTTTTTTTTCCTACTGCTTGTACTATTTCTTCATATGTTGCTGCTTTCCCTTATGTGAATAAACAATGTGAACTTCTTTAGTGATGTTGCATCATAAGGGGTTCTTTGAAGACAGGAAGGTCTATCCGTTACTATAGACATTTGGAAATATTGTATGAATTTTTAACATAGCCGAGAAGACTTAGGCCCCCAAACCTGGTGCATGAACCCTTTTTTTTCTGTGGCTGACACATAGGCTTTATTGTTTTTGTAGTAAACAATAAAATATAATTTAATGGAAGGATGGTGATAATTTTAGGTTAATGTTTGTGTCCTTGAAGAACCATGGGAAGATGAAAACTGATGATGAAAATATACATGTGATATTGAAGGGAATCAGGCATCTTTTCTGAGCATGGAAACAAGACATTTATACAGAGCTGCAGCGTGCTAAAACCAAAGAAGGAAGTGTTTGTTTCTGCAGCAAAGGTTAGAGTCCTAACTATATGTGCTAAAATTTATGCGAAAATAAAACATATAATTACAGTACTAGAGTTATAAAATGGTCATCAGTCAACTTGGTCATGTAACAAGAGAAAAGAATCAACAGAAAAAAGTGTCGAGTTGCTAACAAAAATGAAAGTGTCTTGAAAAATAGGAAAATTTCTTTCTCTCTAAAGGAATCAAAGAAGTATGTGCTTAGAAATGGGCATTTTATTTCATGCAGACTGGCTCTGTCAGCAATACGTAAGTTGTCCAGAAGACGTGGACAGCCAGAGAAGAGCCTTGGAGGGAGTTCATGGCATTATGCCAGCCAAAAGGTAGGTTGTCTCAGATCCATACACAGTAGCACATCTCTTAAAGTCTACACATACATAAACCTCCCTTTTATTAGTAGGAGCTGGAGTAAACAGCTATTGCATGTAGCTAAATAGTGTTAGTTGAAGGCTTGACCTCAGGCATGAGGCAGAATGAAATGGAGAGGTAAATTAGCCCTGCTGTGGCTTATGTGTGGCAGCAGAAATACACTTTTTCAGTGCATGGAATTATACTTACAGCAACATGCTTATAATCTATGTCTTACTTTAGTATAAACAGCATTAATGGTAATGATCAAGTCAGGAAGGCAATAGTGGCAATAAACATAACTATTGCCACCACAGGCCTGTGAAAACCTCTGTTATAATCCAGTCTGAACAGCCTTCATTGAATGGCACTAGACTTTCATTTAAAAAAGTGAAACTAGATCTTTATTGTAGGAGTAAGTCTTGGAAATGAGGGCAGAAAGGAGTAGAAAAGACTATATTTAGAGTCTTGATGTCTTGAAAACTGATGTCCTGAAAGTCGTACAGGGAAAGTGGATAGTGGAGGAACAGTGCACATAAATGTCTGCTGCGTTCTTATAGAGTAACCGAGGGTAAATTCCATTCAGATTAAGCAGATGTTTTTCTATCAAGCTGCTGTGGCTGAGAGCCACCTCAGTTCTTCTCTGCTGAAGAGGAAATTGCTTTTCTGGAAAGCAGATGAGAGGGAAAGCACCGTTCCCTCTCTCAGGGGTGACTGAACAGCAAGTCAATGTTCTTTCCCGTTCTCAGGTCTTTGAAGTAGCTTTCCATTCTGGACAGTGGTGTCCAAAGCTGCACCTTCAACCTTGGGTGGAAAGCAATAGGAACATCAACATGTTGGAATAACATCCCTTTTCCCATAGAAGTGTCTGAAATGTTACATATATAAGACTTTACTTCAGCCTGGTAAAGGGATAATAATACTCCTAAGATGGCTACCATTATAGAACAGGTTAGCAAGTCCAACCTGGGGCAAAATTTATTGCCTGAAGGAAAACCTTGCCTTGTACATTTTGTGAAAGGATGACTAAAAGCTTTTCTTCCTCAAAGATTTCGTATTTGGGTAGCAGACACTGCCTTAGTCATGCTCAGAAACAGCCAGTAAATTCAGTGAAAACATGCAGTTACTTTTAGTGAGCGGCATTATTTTTTCCATCACCTTTCAAAGGGAAAGTGATCTCGAGTTCCTGCATCTGTTGTGTTTACCAGGAAAAGAGACTATTTAAAAATTAAAAGGCTTCTATTTATATACATGTATATATATGTAAATATCTTGTTTACAAAAATTTCTTCCATTTCTTAGACATTCCTCTAGCACATGATGCTAAGAAATAATTTCAGAGAGCAGAGGATTGTTTTTCTGTCATCGTCTTCACATTTTCCATTTTTCTGCTTTTTATTTTGTTTGGTACTTTCTCCTCGCAATATCTGAGGTCCCTGCTTGTCATATCAAGAAGTGTAAGCCTAAACAGAAGTCTTTGTGCGATTGCTTATCTTTCAAGGGAAACTTTGCTGCCAAGGGATGCTTTGGTTCAGAGAATCTGGCTTTTATACCACCTCTGCTTCTCAACTAAATGATGCTTTTTTGGGGAGCCATAATATGAAAAGCACCTTTGAAGTTTCATGTTTTCCAAGATACTAATGAATAGATTTATTCATGCAGTATAGTCACATGGGGGACCTGAAATGATCTCTAGTTGATCCTAAAAGGAATTGAATGCCAAGAATATGGATTCAGAGGCCCATGTGATAAACCTAATCTGGAACATGGAGGTCACGCTCCACAGAGGACTCTGTTCTTCAGAGTATCTTTTGAGCTGACATCTTGTCTGGCTTAGCTACTCTATCAGACTGAGAAATTGTTGTGGCAGGAGTAATTCTGTGTCGAAATCCTCCACAGCAGAGTTCTCTGCCTATGTGACACAGCTATTGATGATCTCAATATGCCAGCTTGATACATGCCATTTCTTATAAATCATTATTTCTAAGACTGCATTGCTGTCTAAAGTCAGTATCACATCTTCTTGAAGGGAAGATGGATTTTCACCAGCAGTTTAGTTATGCATCAGAAGATAAACACAGAAAATCTCTGAAAGGCAGATCCTTTGCTACACAAGAATAACATAGAGCTTTTTCCATAGCTCTGCATATGTCACTCAAAACTGGCTTTTTAAAGAAGCATAACTGTACTCTCTTCTCTAGGTAGGGTAACTACAGGGATCGGCACTTAGAATTTGCAGAGGGTGTTGTCATAAGCAGGTCTATTTTCCACTTTATGCAGACAGAGTTTGTTCTCATCATTGAGAATTTAAAGTATTTCCCATAGAAAATTATTTCCTGACATAGTCAGAAAAATATTTTCTTCTCCCAGATAGTTTTTTTCCTTCAGATAAGCAGTCTGTCTTCTGCATTTTGAGTTATTTTTCGTATTGTCATGGGAGATTCTCAAAGACCCATGATGAGTTAAGCACCTGTCTCTCACTGATTTTCATTGAGTGTTGATGTTTCCAGTGAATAGACTCCTGAGCTTCTGTTACATCTTTGATAATTTTCCATATGACTCTCTTCATTTTGGTGCATCCATTTCCCTGACGGTACTGCTACTTTTGAGACCTTTATCTCAGATATTTACTTGAACCTGAAGGATATACGTGCTATCTAGTTAACTTCTAATTGTCCTATCAGGCCCGTCTCATTAAATGTAATGTCTAATTATCACTCTGCATGGTAGTCTTCAAACATACAGCGCGACCTTGGGCTGTGAACCTGCTGGTATACGTGCAAGATCACATTTCACTACAGCTCGCACCAGAGACCTCCAAGGGAAAACGGAGGTACCTGAAGACGTCTCTAATGATTCAGTAGGTGACAGTGATCTCTGTGAGCCGCGGGATCGAAGCAGCTGGCGTGTCCTGTCTTGCCATTTTGTGAAATGAATAGCTGAGTTTTATACCCTGCTGCCCAAAGTCACTTGTAACTTGATGTCACGTTTCCCAAGAATCGGTCTACAAAGAAACTGGGTTTTGTATTTGCACGAGAGCGCTCTGGCTGGTGCGTCATTAACCCTCTGGTCCTCCTGCCTCTGGGAGAAGCGAAAACATGGACTAGATCCCCTATTTGCCCTTGTTTTGGCAATCATAAAGCAATGAAAATTAGGAATCATTTGCTGCTGGAAGAAAGTAGCTCCCCAGGATAAACAGCAGCCCCTAGAGCATTTATGGACAGCTGCAGAAACTAGTTCTGCTTGTGCTTGGTTATATAAATGCTCGCTGTATGTAGCTGTACAAACACGATGCTTTCATTAAATGTCATTCTAATCACCCTCTGTTTGGTTTCTGTACATCTGAAATGCGTAAAATTATGACTTAGCGAAAAGTCTGGCTGTTTTTATAAAACACTAATAAAAAATTCCCCCTCCAAGTGTCATATTAAGAAAGATACTGTCAGTTTCCCCAAGTGACAAGATTAATAGAGCCAGAAAAAAATGCCACCATTGTGACTAAGAATTCTGTTGAAGAGCATAATGTTAACCATCTGAAATGCCATGCTATTTAAAAAATCATATGTTCAGAATCTGTCAATCTAGGCTAACAGCACAAGTATTAAGAACAGGCTTTATTTATTTTTGCATACGCTGGCATATACACACGTGTGCGTACGCACACAAATATATAACCACAATAGCTGTCAAAATGGCAACAAATTCAAACCTTTCCATTCAATATAAAATTTGATGAGTACCTGCAGGGAGGCTGGGAGGTGGGCGCGCAAACCCAACTCAGTGTAGATTGAGAGTAGCGCTTTGAGATGCAATGTTAAAAGTGAATTCTTTCCTATTCCTCTCAAGCTGATCAGCCAAAATGCACTGTGAAGCCACCAACACCGCTCGTGAAAAGCAGTGCTGCGGGGAGGAAAGGCCTCCCTTGCCTCTCAGTGAAGGGGCAGCACGCGTGGTGAGCACGCACCAGGGTGCGAGGGCAGGGCCCGAGCGATGCAGCCTTGTGCCCGGTGGTTCAGTAGTTCTTCGCGGGGGACTTGCAAAGTCAGCGATCCAGAGTCGCGCTGAAGGGGCCTGGGTGAAGGCGGGCGGCATTACCTGGGTATATCCCACGGACAGTGTATGCCTCTGCGGGGCTTTGGCCAGGCGCTCACTGAAACCCACAACTCTTTGTTACACAGTTCTCCTCAGGAATGACATGGGACAGTTTCTCTTTCCCACACTTCTCGGATCTTTGTTCACTGAGTTACGTGTAAAGGCAAGAACTGATTTTATGTCAAAAAGGCAGGTATTATAGCAGGAAACTATACAATCTGTTAGTGAACTGGGGAAAGAGAAGAGCCTCTTGGAAATGTGAGTGGAGCATTCTCCACAGCGGATGCTTGCGGCAAGCAGGCACCTCAACTCGGCAAAGTAGAGAACTGTCCCCAAACAGCATATAGAGCTCAGCAGCAACAACTGGTGCCATTCAACGGTGACATAAATGGGAACAGAGAGGGAGTGAGTGAGCGACAATCCCTTACATTTGTGTGGGAGAGCCTCAGAGGGTATTGTTTATGCGGCTGGAGAACAGAGCTCAAATGGGAAAATAGGCTTGTGAGAGAGAAACGCTATGCATGCAACAGGACTCACCATGTTGGAAAAAGGGCAGATGGGAAAGAAAAGAAGCACTATGTAGACCATAGACAAGAGTCTCGAAGCCTTTTACTGCTCAGCGAGCATCTTCGTGCGTCCTTCCGACTTCAGTTACAGGGTTGTCTTTATCAGCAGCCGTGGCTCTCGTGGAGCAAGTTTGACTCATGGGTGACTGCATGAACATCCCTGGCATAAAGATGCTGCTTTCGTGAAGTGGTGCCAAGCCATGTTGTGAGGGGTTGTAGCCTGCTTCCCAAAATTGCTTCTGGCTTTGCTGAGAAAGAAATACAGCTTTGCTCTGCTCTTCTGTGGAGCTGGGATTTACAACTACTTAAATTTCTTTACCAACTCACTTATGTGTGATACAGGCCACGGATTGTACCACCCCTAAAGGAGGCTAACTGGAACTAATAAATCAGCTAGATTTATAAAGAAAAGGAATCTGAATGCTTCTTCAGAGATAAGAAAACATTTATTCAAGTGTTACGTTAATGAAATGCAATTAATTCAACCCTGAACAATGGAAAAAAAAAGAAAGGAAATGCAGCAGGTGATTCCTACAAATCTAGGAAAAGCATCTAAATGGGGGACATATTAATGGGTAGTAGAAAAAATCATGGGTTCAGGGCAGGTTCTGAAAGTTGTTTTCATCAATGTAAACTTTATTTTTTCCAGGTAGTCCCACGTATGTCAATGGAAATATTTCTATTAGTAAACATAACATTAATAAACAAATTATTCATTGTGAAGTCCTTAAAATGTAAAGAAACCCAGAATCTCTCTCAGAATGGTTGAGGTTGGAAAGAACCTCTAGAGATCACCTAGCCCAACTACCCTACTCAAGCAGGGACACCCAGAGCACATGGCACAGGGTTGCAGTTTTTGCATCATTAAAAATATTGATTAAAGGAGCTTGTACAGAGCGTATATTTAACCTCAACAGTATACAGTGCATTATTATGCCCCATAAATGTGTGGAAGGATCTTTCAGATGCTGAGGTTATTCGTTCTTATAGTGGAAATTAGATCTACCTACTGTGGGCATTGCCTGTTACCAGATGGAAGCATTTATTATGTTTTGTAAGCATAGCTCCAGCAGACGCTGAATGAATGCCTAGCAATTGATTGCAATCAAAAGACAAAACAAAAACATTGCAATGGTGTTACTTATTTTTATCCATAATCCATAGAGAAATAAAATTTGCTTCAAATGCACGTACAGCTGTACAAGTGACTATGAATTTTGGTATCAATATAAAGGCCATATGTTATATCAAAAAATGTCCAATTACGTTTCTCTAGACATGTAGCATCAGTTACATTTTAAATAGTATCATGCATGAATTTCTTTGCAAACTGTATTTATTGAATGGTTGGTGAGAAACACATACCATATATTGCTTATAAATCAGTTCTGGCATTTAGAGCAGAGGAACATGGCAAGATCTCTTTGATTTGTCTTGTCCTATAAAAGTGAGAAGTGGGCTAGGATCCAGCTGGTATTTTGCAGATTTCCAAACAGGGATTTCTACCTATCTGTAACTCTCAGATTCTATGAGGGAAATTCTCATTCTTTCTCCTGCAGTGGTGAAGCAGCTGTCAGAAGTGCTTTTGCCCTCTTGCTGTAGAGGTTCAGAAAGGTTCGTGCTGCAGTCGATGAGCCCTCCTGGAGCTCTTCAGCCAGCGCGTGCTTGCACCAAAATGGGAGGTAGATAGTTCTGTTGCCTTTTATATGTGAGGAGATAGAGGCACTATGGGAAGTAATAAGTCTTCAACCACAAAGCTGAGTGGTAGCACTAGAGCTCGGAGAGGCGGATTCCCAGGTCAGACTCTTTAAAATGCCCGTAATTGATAGAACACAGGGAATGAAGGAGGAACAGGCTGGCAAGCAGTGCTAGGCAGTCTGGGGACTACTTGCCTGTGTTGTGGAAGTCATCCAGAGCCCAGGAGAAAGGGAAGAAGCATCAGGATTTCAAGCCCAACATCAGATAGGCAGATAGACTATTTCATGTTGGTAAAAAGATTATTTGTTGCCAGATGAAGGTTCTAGTGGATTTTCTAGATGAAACTCCCCCTAAGAAAGATCAGAATTTCCTCTTCCCTAATAGAAGTGCTGGATTGAAATTAACAACATTGGCAAGGCAGAGTCTTCATGGCAATTATTCTTCCCTAGACCTGCCCAGAAATGGTAATTTCCCTTTCAGCAGAAATTGTTATTCCAATATTGCCCTTTCTAGACAGAATACAATGTCCAGTGACCTTGTTTCTTTGAAACAAATCTTGTGGGAGAAAGCAGCGTTATCTACATAAGAACAAGTTTTATCTCTTGCTGCTTATAACCTGCTCTGGATTTTGTACGTGCACATCCTTACGCACTGCTGTGCAATGGAAGTGCTATGAGAAGCTGTTCTCGTTCTACCTGTACGAGTAAAGAATCTAAGTCTCGAAATTCCACAGAATCACAGAATGATTGAGGTTGGAAGGGACCTCTAGAGATCATCTAATTATTTTGAACCTGTTCTATCTCTGTCTCATATATTTCACTATTGCACCTACTACCGTCTCTATTGTGACATCTGTGGAAGCAGCTCTGAGATCTGAATCCGTGAACCTGTTAAAAATAAATGACAATCCACGAGCAGCACATCTCCTCATCTTGCTCCTAAAATGGTCTAATAAATTGGTTTTGAATCTATGGTTTTGAAAATCGATGACAAATTAAGTGTAATATGATGCAAATGTTTTCTGAGGCAAGAGTTAGAAGTGTAGCAGTGGGAGAAGGCTTTAAATGAATTGTTTGTATTGTCTGCCAACATTTATTAGCTTCTGGAATTCAGCATAACTGATGCCGATAAATTAGAATTATATATTGTAAAATGGTGCGACAGCTGTTCGATAGGGGCTGAGGAGCGCTGATGTGAAAGTCCCTCCTAATGAGAAGTAGTTGATGTATGTGCGAGCATTTTTATAGTTTCATCAAACAACATAAAACTCTTATCTTGGATCTACTAGCAGGAAATAAAATCCAAATTGAAGTAAGATTTTAAATGGCACAAAGTCCCAGTGTATTTCATGTTGCCAATAAAAAGATACACAACCTACTAAGGTTGAAGTCTTAAAGTTGCACTCAGAGTCGTACTCAAAATCCATGTTATTATTTACTCAGTTTTATTCATGTTACTGCCTCTGGAAAATGCAGTATTACTCTCTGTGTTGTCTCTGGTATATTTTAATTGCAATTATTCATAGAAACACTGATTTCTCTGTATCTTTTAATATGTGTGCAGCAGCCTAGTCTTGCCATCTTGATCCTGACTTGATTTCTGAGGTTTTAACTTAGTAAAGATTAATCATGCATAGTTTGGGGCATGAGGACACTCATATTTTACAGTGTTCAGAGCCTGGAGATATAATCCTCAATACTTTATTGAGTCAAGTCATAGTCATTGCCTTTTGAAATGCAGACAAGTGTTGCTCCTTTCTTTTCCGGTTTAAAATAGGGTATCTGAGTCTGAATGCTGCTTATTCGATCCGTGCCATCAACTTTTATGGAGAACAATAGTCAGGCTTTGGCCAGTGGGCACATAATGTTGAAAAACAGACAATTCCGCCTTTATCTTGTTTCATATTTTGATATCAGTGTAGTCTTCAGGGCAGTGGTTTTCCGTCAATATTTGTGATTCATCACTGCTTTTAGATTCATATAGTTCATTTTTGGGTCCTTTAAAGACTACTTAAATTCACTGCTACCTCTAGCAAGGTAGCTTACTAGTTTTAGGACAGAGGAAGGTGATTCAGCCAAGAGGAAAGTTCTCCAGTTTAGTCCCTGTATCTTGTTCTGTCCCTTACCGATGAAGAAGAAAAAGGAAAATTTCTTTGGAATTTCTCTTCCAGAGCTCTGGATGGAGGAAATGACTTTGGTACTCTGAGGAAAAGTAGAACTGGGTATTTATTAATATTCCAGGCATTAACTTTGTGATTTCTGTGACCAGATTCATGTTTTGTAGTAACTCTGACTAGGCTAGCGTGTTGTCTTACTTTAACTTCAGGTGGCCAAAGGAAGAAAGTGCTGGAAAAATAGCATAGTCAAACAGCTAATGATGTCAGGCCTGGAAGATATGGGGAGTGGAGCAGGTTTTCCCCCAGGTTTGGAGAAATATTGGAATTCCAGCTAAGCAGGCCATCTCTTTGGTGCACAGGCTTTTTCCTTGCTGTGTAAATAGCGCTAGCAACTGCTGGGAACCAGCTCAGAACTGAGGAAGGCTGCTCACTTCACAGCCCGCTCTGGCTTTTGGGTGCCACGGAGGCGCCAAACAGCCTGATATCTCACAGAAAATGTCAGGATACTGAGTTACAAAACAGGCCACTATGAAGACCAGCTTTAGATACAGTAGATTTCTGAACATGTGTAGGTAGGATATCTGAAGAGAAACTTGTTCCTCCAATTACAGTGGATAAAGGAGCAGAGCTAATGGAGTTTTAACTTACACAAATTAAAATTTAGTCAAATTGATATCTTAATTTTGACTGTGTGAATGTGAATCTTTCAACATCCATGCTTAAAATATTGAGGAATCTTGTACATTAACGATGCACTAACTTGTATCTATCTTCATTTCAGGTCCAATAAGCTGATTTGTATGTGAACTGAGTGCACTTGTTGTTTTAGAGTAATCAAGTTTGGTTATAATTTTGCCTTCTTAATCTCCTTAATAACAAGACCTAAGCCCAAACAATTAAGAATTTTCTCATCTTCTGGGAAATGAGCTGCTGACTCAAGTGCTTGGGCTTTGCACAGACTACCAGTCTGGGAGAAAATGATGACAGGATGTAACAGCCTATATTTTGTGGGTGCCCGTTGGAAATATTTGGGGTTTTTTTGGCAGTGAAGTAACCCATATTTTATCAGCTGTTCCTCCTACTGAAAATTTACTTGTGATTAATTGCCGTGTGCTATTGTTATCACAAAGTAAGTGAAGTTTAAGAGCATTTTGACAAACAAATCATTTATATTTTAAAGAAAGCATCTGTGGAGCACTGTGTTTTTTATGTTTTTTATATTCAGAGTGATTGAAACATCAACTTTAGTTAGGATCATAGGAAAATAACATCAATTTTGTTTTTCTCCAAAGTGTGATATTCTGTCTGTGCTTAAGAAGTTGACAACCATATCTGAAACTCATTGATTATCTGCTTGTAAAAGCTCATCGTTTCGATGGAACAGATCAGCAAGCTTTTTTCAGCTTGTTTAATATTTTCCAAATAGCAACAAAATGGGGCCAGAGATGTTTGAAATCCATTCAAAATAATGATAATCTGTTTCATGTGTTCAGAAAAAAAGGGAGGAATTTAGAGACGAGCTGATGTATTTAAAGGGATTCTGACTTTAAGGGTAACTTTGTTCTAGCATAGCTGTAGCATTGTAGCATTTCATCTTCAAAAAAAAAGTGCATGCACTCAAGTGACAGAGCTTTGGGCTTCCGCTTCTGGATGATTTTTTAAAGAATCATACGAAATGCGGTGCCCAACATCAGTCTGACAGGGTCATCCAGGTGAGTCTGAGGTTGCTGCTTCCTCATCAAATGCCCTGGGAAGCAGCATTACCCGAGAGGGGGGAAGTTGGCCGTCTTCTTTCCTCTTTGCAGTTAGTACCAATTAGTCTGCTGAGTCTTCTTCTCTTGACCTTTTCAGCTGTCCAAAGGTGCCCAGGAACAGAAATGTATCCTTTGGACAGTGAAACCAAGGCAACCTGGAAAGTGACTGTGCTGCAGAGCACAGCTGAATGTCACAAATGGAAGCAGACGGATAAATGGCAGTGGATGAACCGGTGTAATAGACATGCACATTTTGGCACTTCTGGGCAATTGCTTGGCACCATTTATAACATTTTATTTCTTTGTCATTTGACTATATGGAGATTTTTATGTGAACGTAATTGAGTCCTTTCAAGAGTTTGTGTATGTGAACAAAAGAGTGAAACAATGCTTCAAAATGGTCTGACAAATAAGGTAAACACATATAAACAGTCTATTGAGTTACGTGTGGATTTTGATGAACTTTGAAGACACAAGGGAGAAAGGGTGACAATATTTTGCCATATATTTGAGGAAGTAAGTGTTTAAATTATGCTGAAGTAACTCACATCTGGATGATTCAATATTACCAGTATTTGGCAGAAAGGAAGTAAGACAGAACCTTAAAGTCAGTTAAAATGGTGGGGCCACATACCTGTGAGTGTGCACTGTCCTACACACCGTCATTTGGTTATAGTGTTTGACCGCAGCAAAAAAGCAGGCATGAAATTTGGATCTAGCCTTGGGTCTGGGTTACAAAGCCAGAAGAGGCCCCACTGTCACTGTAACCATATGCACGGTCCTTCTCCCATCTCAGTGCTCCAAGTATCAGATAAAAAAGAAAAACGAGCCAAATATTGGTGGTTGTTATGTAGTTAGATAGTCCATACCTTGGGAACTTGGTATATTTTGCAATCTTTAATTTTGTCCTCAAGAGTAGAATTGAGCTGTTTAGCGGGAATCTAAAAACAAAAAAATGATTACCCACTGAGGTCAAATGTTCTCCTGATTAAGATGACATCAATAGCATCATAACTCATTTCTGCTGAGATTTTTTAGGAACAACATTTTCATTTACTCATCTACTGTATATTTTCCCAAATATGGGACATATAAAGAATGATCTTTTTCTTCACTGTTTTCCCTTAAAGACCACCCCTGTAGGTTATATTTTCCCAGTCTGGATGTGAAATAGATCCTGGTTTGTTATTTTAGTAATATTTAAGACCTGATGAGAGGCTCTCTGTAGCAGAAACTAACCCCAGCGGTGGAAAGCCGATGTGTCGGACCTATCACAGCTACTTCCACGATGAGAGGCTGTGGACAGGCTGCTTCGTGCCATGCCGCCTGTGCATCCAACCTTCCATAATAATGAGGAAGAGAAGGAGCAAGTTTGGAGAAGGTGTGAATACATATACACTGATCCTTGCCATGATATATCCCCTGTTTTCTGTCAGCTTGGAACTTGCAGCAACTTTGTGTCCAGAGTCTGGGTCTGCATTATTTTTCTTTTAANACTAACCCCCGCGGTGGAAAGCTGATGTGTCGGACCTATCAATCACAGCTACTTCCACAATGAGAGGCTGTGGACAGGCTGCTTCGTGCCATGCCGCCTGTGCATCCAACCTTCCATAATAATGAGGAAGAGAAGGAGCAAGTTTGGAGAAGGTGTGAATATATATACAGTCATCCTTGCCATGATATATCCCCTGTTTTCTGTCAGCTTGGAACTTGCAGCAACTTTGTGTCCAGAGTCTGGGTCTGCATTATTTTTCTTTTAATAACCCTTGCCGGACTCATTTCAGTATGGCTTTTTGATTCCTGGTATTCTTTTGGCACCCAGAAAATGTGTCAGATAGATAGTTTCACAGGTCAGTTATGTTTTATTTATAAAAGCACCTCCGTTTCTTTCAAACTTTTGAAAATTTCATTTTAGAGCTCTTACTCGCTGCATGGTGAAGAAGACTGAATAGCTGTTCCATACTTTCCTTCTCTGTGTCTTTCATGATGCTGTAAACCTCTGTTTTTTCCCTTCCTGCCCTCTGTGGTATCTCTTCCATTGCTGAAACGTGCCAGCCTGCTGCTTCTTGCTGTTTGTGGAAGCTTTTCAGCTCTTGCATCAGGCCTGCTGCTCCCCGTTGAGTGCCCCCCAGCAAATTTGCAGATGACACCAAGCTGGGAGGAAGAGTAGATCTGCTTGAGGGTAGGAAGGCTCTGCAGAGGGATCTGGGCAGGCTGGATCGATGGGCTGGATTGACGGGCTGAGACCAACTGTATGAGGTTCAACAAGGCCAGAGCTGGTTGAACCTGTCAGTTCAATGGCGTGTCGGTTACAACAACCTCGTGCAGCGCTCTAGGCTTGGGGCAGAGCGGCTAGATAACTGTGTGGCAGAGAAGGACCTGGGGGTGGTGGTCGACAGGCGACAAAACGTGAGCCAGCAGTGTGTGCGGGTGACCAGGAAGGCCAAAGGCCTCCTGACTGGTATCAGGAACGATGTAGCCAGCGGGGCCAGGGAAGGGATCGTCCTCCTCTATCGGGCACTAGTGAGGCTGCACCTTGAATAATGTGTTCACTCTGGGGCCTCTCTCTAGAGGAAGGACATGGAGGTGCTGGAACATGTCTAGAGAAGGGCAATGAAACTGTTGAAGGGGCTGGAGCACAGACCTTATGAGGAGTGGCTGGGGAAGCTGGGGTTAGTTATTTAGCCTGGAGAAGAGGAGGCCTGGGGGAGACCTTATCACTGTCTACGGTTACCTGAAAGGAGGCTGTAGTAAGGCAGGGATCGGTCTCTTCTGATAGATAGGACAAGAGGAAACGGCCTCAGGTTGTGTCAGGGCAGGTTCTGGTTAGACATTAGGAAGAATTTCTTCACGAAAAGCGTGGTGAAGCTTTGGAATAGGTTGCCCAAGGAAGTGGTGGAGTTGCCATCCCTGGCAGTGTTCAAGAAACGTACGGATGAGGCACCTAGGGACATGGTTTAGCAGGAAGGGTGTTGAGGGCCTTATGGTTGGACTCAATGAGCTTGAAGGTCATTTCCAACCATAATGATTCTGTGATTTTATGATAACTGCTCAGTCCATTTTAGATGCTGTGTAGCATCTACTTCCTGTAGTTCTTGACTGTAATATCTAATGGTAGTAAAGTAATAAATACTGTACAACCTGTTCTGAGGCAAATCATAGTAAGAAACATCATTGCGAGTAGCCAGGTGAGTATGGTGGCTGCTTTGCTCCCTTGCCTATACTCTCCCTTCTGTTGCCACAAATGTTCCTAGGAGGAATGACCTGAGTTAAAAACCACAAAGGCAACAACAACAAAAATAGCCAGGACTGCTTTATCTGTTCATGATGGATTAAAGAGTTCAAATAACAGTGTAAGCAGACTTTCCTTGCAATTCCTTGCTATGTCAGTAAACAGTGTCTGTGCGTCCAATGGCTGTGTGAGAGGGGAGTCATGTACATCTACGTCAGCACTCGCCCCTAGAGCTGGCACTGAATGTGCAGACCTGATATTTTTTTGTTTTCTTTTCTGAACTCTGATAGAGAAATAAAAATGGCCCTTTACCAGTAAAGCCTTTAAGATCTCAGAAAGGAGCATGTAAGAGGTTAATTTCTGAGCTCCCCCATGAAGCTGCTTGAATGTTCCCATTGAGCTACTTGTTAGTACAGAACTCATCTTGCTGTATAAAACAGTATCAGTAAGTGCTTGTTAGCTGTAGAGATGGCCTGTAACTGCACATTTAAGTTAATTTTAGCAACAATTCAGACAAATTCTCACCTCCTCCCCTTCACAGATATGTTCTAATTCCCTGGGAAGAAAAGGCAGAAAGGAGTCTGAAAATGATGTTTCCAATTAGTGTGGCTTTCACATATTTAAATTCTATCTTTCTCTGCCAGATAATTGAATCAAATGTGATACATTCTTTTGATCTTTGTAGAGATGTTGTAGGCTGCAGATACTGTTTCGTTAGACGGTTCATGTTGACATAGATAGTATTATGCCACTTGCAGCTTCTTTGGCATAGCTCTGGAATCAAGTGTTCAGCGGTGATTAATGACTAAGAATACACAGACCCTCTGTTGAGCGTAGGCTTTCTTTAATCTCCGCTCCTATTTTTCTCTCAATTCCAGCATTTGCTAATGTGGCTTCTGGGAACACAGCACTTCTAGTGCCTTGTCATATAGTTCCTATTTCTAGTGGTTAGCATGGTAGTAGCACAGAGCTAGCGATCTTTAAAATCTCAGTTGTCTCAGTTCTTCCTTATCTTTGATGCCCTTGCTCTGTTTTGCAATTATTTATTATAGTGTTTAACGTAGAAAGGACTTTTAAACCTTTACTCTTTTTTCCAATCCTTATGCACTATACAATCAATTAATAACCTATGATGCGCTATGCCAATTAAGTGATATGTGTGTTAACATAAATATTTAATTGTTAAAGGAGAGATCACTTTGTCCTGAAGCTTTAATTAAATTAGATGCTTTTCAGATGATTGCCAGGATGAAACAGTCCATTATGAACATTTGCCACTGCAGGAGCTTTCTGCTTATTGAAAGACAATAGGGTAATTTCATCTAGGACTGTTGCAAACGGTACGAGTCCTTCATACTGATAAGGGAGTTCTGCCTCTTTTAACCTTGATATGTACTGTAGTAATGAATTTATGAGTCATTTAAGTCAGTCATGCCATTAAAGGAGGGGAATGATGCTAGCATTGTCAAGTAAATGATAAGGATGAAAATGCATCTACCTAACCGTTAAAGAGATCAGAGTCAAAACCATTTTGTCAGTAATTACTGTTGCTTTAGAAAACACAACCTGTGTAACATGGCAGAAGTAGGCAGCTGGGGATCTTGCACTTATACAAACTGAAGCCAAACCAGTTCCAGTGCCATAATAGTCCTTAGATGGTGCATTAGAGCTTTAGAAAAACTAAGCAGCTGCTGAGGCACCTAAGTTATAACAGCCATGATATATGTCCATGGTAATGCAAGATCCCTGTGTTTCATTACCTATCCAAAATATTTCCGTTTGGGGCAAAATATTACTGTAGGACAGTTTTGACTAGTTACCTGAACATGTCCCATGGATGACAGTCCCGTTTTCTGACTGTATGGTCATGTGTGGATCTTCCACTGACAACAACACGACATAGCAGTTTCCTTCAAAACACAGCGCAGCTATCCATAATGTATGATAAGACTAGAGAGATATGCTATGTGAATCAAAGCTTTAATGCCCTAGTTTTCTAGATATTATTATCTATTCAGTGTTTTTTTTAAAGGAGCTCTGATTAAGAATCATGTCAGCTGTGACAAGCCATAAAACCAAGCAGGAACCTGAAAAAGACTCTCTCTCTGAACGTGTTTTAGTATTAAAATCAGTATTGTCAAAGCTGGTTCTTATTTTGCCAGGGGGAAGAAGAGAGAAGAGAGCATCAATAGAGTCGTACACACTGACAGTGTGTTGTCACCAGAGATCTTAGGGCAAGGAAATTCAAAGTACAATAGATTTTCTCTTTGTATCCTACATGACAGTTCTTATTCAAATGGTTGGTCTCCATTTGTTTCTTTGTATTGGTTGGCCAGGTTTCAGAGGCAGAGGAGAGAAAAACTCAAACCTCCTTGTCACCGCAGGGCATCCTGCTAAGTAGCTGAATGTTTGGCTTGGTTTGAAGTCTTACCTGGCTCCTTGCTCTGCACAGCACACAAATGTCAGCAAGGCTGTTCAAAGTAAAAAGCTCAACTTCAACATCAGACTACAGTCTTGTTGTGAGAAAAGCAGAACTGGACCCTCCCAGGCTGCCTGGAATATTTCCCTTTCCCCAGACCACCTTCCATCATGTGGAGTCTACTTTAGATTTGGGTACCCAAATTGGCAGACAATTCAGCCATGCACTTGGTTGTCTGCTATCAGGGCAGGCGCCCTGGCATAGTCAGGAGTGGGTCTGATGGGAAGGTTATGTGAAGAAAGTGCTATCACAGATGAAAATAGAGGTGAAAACTAGACAACTTGATTTTCTGGAGGATTATTGGAAAGCCATCTCTCACTAATGTGAGAAGCTGTTTCGGCTTTCCTGAAGAGATGTCACTGTTCCAGCAGCAGTGAGGGATTTCTGATCTTCCAGAGTTCTTGTCTGAAGAGATAGGGAAGATAGTTTTAGCGTCCAAAGCATGGAACAGGTCTGAAATCCATTATTTTAGGTACCTAGATAATTCTGCTGTTGTATTGTTTTCTTTAACGAAAACTCTATCAATAATACTGACCACGTTTATTGAGCAATAAACAAAATTTATTGGATAACTCCTGCATTTGTGTAATTGATGACAATTGGAAAAAAGGGAACTGTGCAAAACTGTTTTATGTATTGTGAATGATGGAGAAGTGATTTTTCACTTAAGAATTTTAAGTATCATTAAAACAGTAAGCTAGAGAAAGTGCTATTTTGCTGAGTGCTTTACCATCCTCTAGCAAGGTTGCTGGTAAATCCTTATTGAAAAATCATTTGCAAACCTAATATATGGGAGGAGTGCTTGGTAAGTTATGGATGCACATTGGTCACTTTTTCCAGCTGAATCTTATTGCTCTCCTGGGGAGAGAAAAGGGAGGAAAGGAGTAGTGGAAGTGCAGGAGCCAGAGGGCCAGGTTTGCAGGGTGAGAAGGGCCTGGCAGCTGCCTTGGGGGCACCCACTTCAGCAAGGAGCACATGGAGAGAAGAGGGAGTTTTGGAGGCCATTGCAGTGGGAGCTGCCCATAGAAACCCTAAGTGGGAGCAGGAGTGCCTCACTAGCAGCAGGAAGGCTTAGGAGCAAGGCAAGGGGTGGCCGTGAGCCTTGTGTCCCTGCAGCACCGCAGGCGCTTCGTGCTTGTGGGTCCGAGTGGAGAGGTGGGTCTGACAACTCCCTTCACCTGTTCACCGAGACATCCTTTAAGGAGCTTTCCCACCCATGGCTTATGGAGAAAGCATAGCACTACTCTGTTTTTATAAAATGCCCTTTAATTTAAACTTGAGCCTTCTGAAACAAGTGCCTTCTGTGAGAATGGGCTTGTGATCCTAGAGCAGGCATGAATATCCACATAGTGATTTGGAGAAACCCCAATAAAATTGCAAATACAGCTCTGGGGTGTTCAGGATGTGCCTGTATAAACATTATTCTTGCACATGTAGATTGATTCCATGTGATGACATTGATCGGATTTTGTGCATGCAGTCTCTGCAAATAACTGTACATGCAAACTTTTTGCTTGCAAATGTAGAAGTTGGCTGAAAATAGGGCCCAAAGCAAATTTCTTTATAACTATGTAGTAAGAAATGCCTGATGCTCTGTATAAAGTAATGAAGATGCTCAGATGAAATATTGATCAGCACTGACAGCATTTGTGGTGTTTTATAGTTATCTTTATGCTGGTCCTGTGATCCTCTGTGATGCAAGTGAGATGTTTGTACTAGGATACAGGAAACCTTTGTACATGGAAGACAGTATTTACTAAAATAGATTACATTCCCAAGGGGAAAACAGCAAAATGACATGAGATTCGGGCATTAAGGAGTAACTAAAATTGGCCAATTATTTAAACTGAGATATTTTTTATCAATGTAAGATCTTGCTGAGCTTCTGGAGCACAGCTTAGAATGGGCATTTTGCCTGCAGTTCACAGTATAAATATTTTATATGATCTCCCATACTATTAGAATAATAGAGGCAGTGTTATTTAATCCACTTCTGGCAAAACAGACGCTTGCCAGAATGCATAAAGCTGTCAATGAACTGTTCGCATCAGAGCTGTGACTAGTTGGTAGAATGATGTGTCTGCAGGTAGAGTTTCCTCACTGTGCAAGTGGATTTGATGATGTTTACGAGACACAATCTAAGAGATACAAAGACTCGTGAAAAGAAATGTAGTCCATGGAAGTTTTGTTAACAACAGGAGCATGAAAGAAGCCTCCCAAAAAGGCAAGCAGGTAAAGCAACCTCGTGGCTGAGGAGGCAGAAAGGGAGGCAGCTGGAGGACCTCCACAGCAGCTAATCCTTATAATTGGAGTCAGCAGAAAGGGAGACCACTGAGTCAAAAAGATGCATATGGCTGCAAGCGTAAAAATGACCTCCTTAGCAGAGAGCGGGCAAATGCTGTGATCTCTGGGTAGCATTTAGACAGCACAGAGCTGCCCTGCAGCCCAGCAGGGATGGAGAAGTCTAGAGTTCAGTAGCACTTCTCTTAAGAATTCAACTTTTGGAATGTGTTTTACTACCTCTTGTATGCCAGTCGTTGCTGCTGTTCTTTTCCTACAGCAGCTCTTTCAGTTGTCTCTAGCTGATGCACTCTGCTGAACTACAGCCTTTGGGTCTGAGGTGGCTATTTGGGTGGCACAGAAGATAGATGTCTCAATGCTCTTTATGCCTCTGTTTCTGCAGGGTGGAGGGAGATGCATATTGTTTGCTAAGCATCATAAATTGGTACATCCAAAGCAGTACATCTTGATAAACTGGTTGCTAAAAGCCTACTGAAAAACATGTGATGCTATACCCTTTCCTCAAGATGAATGTCTGTTATGGACAGGAAATGATACAAAAATGATCAGGCATACATTTGTTATGTGATATATTAGCTCACTCACCATTTGTTGTGTTTATTTACATTTTCCATACTTACTGTGTGGTTAGCTTTGTTTAATATGTTTGATATATAACTTTGGTTAATATGTTTGATAACATGAGGCCAGCTGCAAGGCAGGAATTTTTACTGCGTTGGGGTTTTGTTAAGTTTTCAGTCCTGATTGGAAAACTTCAGCAGCCCCTGGATGGATAGGCTTCAGTTGGAACTTCACACTTGTGTAAAAAATACTGTAATAGTGATGATCCAGATGATAGGAGAAAAGGGAATTTCTAACCAGTGAAGGTTCCAGCAGTGCCCTTCTGCCTCACAGAGGCCGTGTCCTGAGTCAATCCATGTTGCCACAGAGGCTGCTGCCACTGCAGAGTGCTGGCAGCAAGCGGGACAAGACGCGCAGGATGGAGGGGAGGGCACGTGCAAGGCATTTGGAAAGGGGTTGCCTCAACCTGGGCAGCTCAAGACTGGCCGGTCGTTCATGTTCTATAACTCAGCCAGTTCACTGGGCGAATCGTTTCATATGCTCCGTGAAATGTAATTTGCTTCCATGGCCAAGCATGACAAAGGTTTCACAGAACTGGAGATGGCACAGAGCTCTTCTAGGACAGTTAATTCAGGGCCTGTGAGAGAGCTGAGGTGGCTTGTCAGAATGTTAAGTAATCACACAGTGTCACAAGAGGATAACTAATTAAAAGCCCCGCTTCTCAAGGGTCTGAGTGCCTCCTAATTCCCACTGATGAGAGCAGCTTAGGGTATTCCCAGCCAGCCCTTGACAGGCTTGGACCCTTACTTAATTCTGCTAGGGCAGGTCTGGGCCAGGCAGGTGAAGGTGATGCTAATTAAATGGGACATGATAATGACAAGTAGCGTGACATCCCAGCTGGGATGTTATTACTTGCATATGATGAAATATAACCTGTGAAAAGCCCTGGCAAAAATCAGGGCTGGATTTAAGGGTGCACTAAATCTGTGCTTGGGAGAAAGAACTGCCTGCGCTCACCCACATGCAAACATAAGACCTATAAGGGGCCCTGTGCATCCTTTATCAGCCCATACTGTCATCCCAGGAACAAATGATAGTTCCCTGCCATGGGATGGTCCCAAGGACTTCAGTGATTTAGAAGACCTTATGAAGGTTGCCTGCCTTAGAGGAGAGGACCACGTTTCACCCAACGTTTGGAAAGCATGAAACCCATGAGGAATCATTTCAGCGAAATGGGGGACCCGCGTTTCCTGCGTGGTGGTCTGGCTTTGGCTCAAATGACAGAGCAAAACAAAAGGGTACAGATAGGGATGTATCAGTAAGATTTTTTTTTCCTTCCTGTAGACCTGTAACTGTCCAACCAGAAGAATGTTAGATGGAGCCAGAAGACAACAGTTACCATATTTTGCATTAAGGAACTATTCTTATGCAAAGGCGAAAGTGGAAGTGGTGTTCTCATTCCAGTATAAAGCAGCATTACAAAAGGAGTAAATGAGGAAGGAGCATGGTATTATGCTAAGTACTTCGGGGAGAGCAAAAAGTTAAAATAAATCTCTGCGTTTTCAGGTTCTTAAGTGAGGGATGATGCATTAGGCTACCTGCTTTTATTTGATTTGTTGGGAAACCAGAGATGCTGTGCTGTTTCTTGAACAGAATTACAGACTTCATTTAAAGAGAGATGCAAAGCACACACATCATTCTAGAAGAGATCAACATAAGCATTTTCTATATCATGAGTAATGTTTACTGGAAGAAATCAAATTACAGTAACACAGACCATCTGTTTTCTTTGCATGCAATCATGTAAGTGTTTTAGGACAAGCCATCCTATTTAATCAATTGTAAATCTCTTATGGGAAGGCACTGCTTTCTGTAATAAAATCTATTTTTATGATAAATGTAAGAGTTTTAAACACTGGTTTCTTCTGCATAAATATAGTGTACATATTGTTTGTAACTCAAGAGTAGGGATGTACAGCATTAGCTATTATCATTTGAGAACTTAATTTTAGGGCTTTTTGAGTAGCTGTTTTTGGATATTTGTTGCATCTGCAACTGATTGGTGTTCAAAATATTCTAAGAGTAGTAAAATGAGTAATACGGTCCATTTATAGTCCGGGAAGTTGGTTCTTGCATTTAATAAATGTAGTATATAGTGTCTCTGTTTTGAAATGTCTGATGGTACAGAAATGAACACTAGGGAGGAAGATTGTTCATTGTCTAAATGTTGAAACTTGGGAAGACTGGAGGCAGAAAGCAAGGCATGCTTGTTTTAATATGTCTCGGTTAAATTGCAGTAGAAAATCCTGCATTTATGGTATAAAAAGAAGACAATAAGGAAGTCTGTGATTTACTTTGCATTTCAGGGTAGCACTCTTAGGGTACAGGCAGCATTCAGAGATATATAATGGATGTAGAATCAGCCATGCCATTTTATTTTGGTATTGTTTTTATAAGCTTCTCTGATGCCTCCATTGTCCATGGAGGTAAATATGTGGTCCTGGAATTCCCAGGAAGCTGAAGGTGTTCATCTTAAGCAGATTCCTCTGGTTTCAAAGGAAGCTACATGAATGCAAATAGGGAAAGTTGTGCTTTGTTGTATCAAATGGTCATGAAATACATAAGGGAATAGCAGTGTTTGGACAATGCTTGGCAGTTCCCTAAGAAGCCACCAAGAAGGCTGCCCTTCTCAGTGAGGTCAGCGAGCCTTATTTTCGCATGCTCAGACACTTCTAAATCAATGGTATTTTGCCTGAATAACTAAGCTGCTTACTCAGTCATGCAGAGTACGTGATGCTAAGTTCTCTTCCATGGGTGTACACGTAGATGTAAAGGAAGAAGTGGAAGACCCCTGTGGGCATTCCCCAGCTTGCTAGCTCAAGCCCTTATGAGAAGACTGGGCACTGGATTGCCAGGTACCAGCAATTCCCAGCTGTGACAGTGTTGCTTGTGGCTGCTGGTGTATGGCACGATTAAAACTGGCTTCTGAACTGTGCCAGACTGTCCCAGCCCCTCTAGCCTTGGAGCAGGGGTCGTGCACGGCTGTTCTGCTGCTCCTCTGTTGAGCAACTGTGACTGGAGCTTCAGGTCAGTCAAGAGTCTAGCAAGAACCAGGCCACCCATTAATTCTGTTTCATCAGGTTGCGTTAACTTAGGAAAAAACAGACAGGTTTTTCTGTAGGTTCCCAAAAACATATAGATAACACAGAGCAAAAGATAAAATAGAAAGTAAAAATGCAGTTTTTGATGGGCTAACCGTTTAGCCTACTCACAGTATTTTTATAAGAATATTCAGCATCTCTTTTTTTCAGACAATATTAAATGTTGGTAAAAATATACTTCTAAAATATTTTTTTCTGAATTTCACACCTTCCTTTCACCTCTATCTATCTTTTCTCCAGAGGGAAAAATGCTGCAGACAAGTATTTCATAGAATCACAGCATCATGTAAGTTGGAGCAGACCTCTGGAGGCCATCATCCTGGGCCACACAGGGCCACCTTAGATGCAGTTGCTCAAGCTGTTCCTGGTTCATTTAGTTCAGAGTAGCTACAAGGATGGACACTCTCCCTTTCAGTGCCAGTGCACCTCTAGAAGCAATCTGTGTTACCCTTCATGTCCCTCCCCAGTTTTAAGCCCAGCAGAAGTTTGGCTTCCCTAATACCACCCAGGCAGGCCAGGAGAACCATGTGCTGCACTGCTCTCCAGTGGCCCTCTTGGACCTTCTCTGTCCTTCCCTTTGGCACCCAAGCCCAGGCTGGAGCCATCTCCATAAAGTCTTTTTTTTTTGCCTTTTTCTTAACGGAACTTTTATATTGCATGTGTGTAAATTTATTACAGAAAATCTTAAAAGTGTTTGGAAGTTGATCAAATATATGGACTTTTCCAGCAACTTTTGTTTTTAGCAGGTTGCCACCCTGAGGTTTTTAATAGCATCAGTAGACTAGGCACTATATTTTTCAGTTGTATGGTCTTTTTCCACCCAAAAAAAGATCTTTGATGTATCTGCAGTTGTTGTAGAAGACAATGACAGATTCTAAAAATAATAAATGTTAATACTGCTGCTTGCAAGCAGTGCTATTTTAAGTTTTAAGAAATATATTCAATTCAACAACACAGCAATTTAATTTGCCTTGTGGTAAAGAAAGCAGTAAGCTATGAATTACTGTTGACATAGTCACACTGTCACACTGTATTTGGCTATAGTTGTTTTGTTTGTCTAAACAGTAATAAAGTAATAAAATAATTTGCTCAATGAGCAATTACAATGAATATCTTAAAATAAAAATACCAAAGTCCTGATGCCTTTTCAAATGCAGCAAGTAGAAAATGCTGCTGTTTATTTTGAGAATTTCCTGTGTCTGCAGCGCTGATTACACAGAAGTGGGAATCAATGACAAGGTGGCATATACAAGACTTTTTATTTATAGTGACTTTATAACTGATCCAAAGATTTTGATATTGATTTTTGATAGATTTTGATACCCATGACATTTAATTAAAAAAAAACTCTGAAGGGAAAGTATAGTTTTTCCTCCAAAGTTATCCCTAGTCGAAGTCCTTTGTATTTTAGCCTTTCTGAGGTAATTAAAATAATTACCCGTTCTTTCTTGGTTTCTTTTCTGAATTATTACAGTTTCTTGGCTATTCGCTTGCCATTTTAGAAAAAAATATTTCAGGGGAACTCTAAAACCTGTGAAGCTAAATGTTTGCCCACTCCTGCTGACAACAGTGTTTTAAACTGCTGTGTATTTGAGGGGTTGCATGTTTGTTCTTGACTTGACCCGTGATAGCGCTGTGGTTGGAGAGGATGTGATTGACGTGTGCCTTCCGAAATCTCTTCTCCCACTTCTATCTTAGATGCACCCATTTTCTAACAACGGAAGTGGAGCAGCAGACTGCATGGATGATCATTGTGTTGGGCTTTGATCTGGTGTCCTGTAGCTTGTTTGGTGATCCAGGGAGGAAACCAGGGAACTGAAGTTTTGAAACACTCTGAAACATCTAGGGGTGTGGGCAGCTCATCCCAAGAGAGAAGTCTGCAGGTTTGAAAAACGATCAAACAAACAAAACCCCAAACAATGAATAACTTTTTGGAAGAAATTCCAGGTTGAAAATCAAATAGAAAAAATAAGTCAGACAAGATGTTGGAAAGAGAATGGAATGAAAGGAATGAACAGATAATTCAGAGAAGATGCTGTCACTGATCATGGTCCTAGCTGTGGATTTCTTTTATTTCCCTTGTACATGAGCAGTGGGATTGAAACTTTTAAAATCTATGCGTTTAAAGATGAAAGATAAAAGCAAATAAATAAATGTGCACAATTATTAACTAGTGGAAATCATTGCTGTTGGGTACTACTGAGGAAAATAATATTGGCCACCGAAGACAGGATGCCACATTTGGTCTTTATATCCTGCCTGTCACAGGAGACCATCTTAAGCCCTGAGCAAGAAACTTGAGTCCAATTGATTGTCCCTTCTGTGCAAGGGACCTCATGCATGAGTGGCCTAGGGGAAGGAGAGGAAGGATCCTCTCACGGGCGAGGTGAGTAAATGCCTCCGTAGTGCAGGCTTGCCTTGCACAGCAGTGCACCACCAGTGATCCTCTTTCAGTACTTGCCTGAGGTATTTATTCCGTAGTACTTTTTGAGGAAAAGATGATAAGAATTTAACCTACTTCCAGGTCAGTGACACTGGTACCCCAAGTACACCAGGAAACTCCTAGATGGATATCATGCTTTCAGTTTAATACTTGAACAAGGATATAATAAAATAAACAGACATTTCTTTGCAGGGTATGGGGTGCGTGAGGGTGTTCTTAAGGTCCTTTTCAAATAGAGTTAATGATACATCAATATCACATAAGTCCAAACTCCTCATGATCAAAAAAAAAAAATCCAAAAAGAGAGAAAAAAAAGAAAGTCCTTTTTTTTCTGTATATAGGCTTCTACAGATCTTCTGGCTCCATATCCATGCCTTCCCCGAGCATTTTTTTCCTGAGCATTTTTTTCCTGCTTACTATATGCAATAGAAAAATTAAACAGCTTAGAAGCAAGTGTGTAGCTGACTTGATAACTGCAATAGCCCAAACCTAATTGTACGATCACTTTTCTTTCTGGGTTTGCCTATTACAAAAACTGGTAGAGGTAGAGCCCTCAGCAAAGCGTGGAGAATTTCCTCCAGTTCATAGCTATGAGGTAGAAGTCCTGACAGCTATAAACAGGCCAGCTTAGAAAGCTGTAACCATACATCCCATGTATGGGATGTATGAACTTGATTCTATAATGTTTCAAATCCACATAGGTCCCTAGCAAGGCCCTTGTCTGCATCTGTGCACTGTGTCAGGGCAAGAGACCCTAACCTATATGATTAGAATGAAGCCACCCTTCCTGTAACCCAAATCCAGGGAATACTTTAAAAAACAAATCTTAAAAAAGAGGAGAACTAGAGGGTTGTGGTCTCGGCCCCGTGACAGCCCACCCCAGGTAGGGGTTGTGAGGTAAACTCTCAGGGCTTGGAGCACGCGAGAGCAAAACTCCACGGGTACTCCAGGGCAGAGAGAGCCTCCTGCCAACGACTCTCTGAAACGCAACGCAGTATCTAGCACTGTCATATTGCCTTCAGGATGGTTACGGATCATGTGTTCAGTATGAACATTAGGCTGTTTCTCTTAGCATACAGGGAATGTTTTTGACTTGAAGGAAGTCTGCTTGGTCATGTTGCGTGTTCTCTGAGAGGAGCTGTGTAAGCTCGAAGGGTGCACTCTGCCTTAGTCTCCAGTTAGAAGGGCAGTTTTGCCTTTTTCACTTTGTCTCTGAGATTATGCGGGTACATATGATCTTTACAGAAATCAAGTTATTCCCTTTCCCACCCCGAGCCTCAAAGCACCCACATGAACAGCTCTGCTTTCTGTGCCCGGGCACTGGGTTGCCCAGGAAAAGGTGCTCAGGGACTGGGTGGCACTTTCTACTTCAGCACCTACTTCTTGCCTCCTTTCTGAAAAGGCAGATACAGTTTGTAGATACAGGCTTGTGTGTATTTCATAAATAACACAGCCTCTTCTTCATCAATGTAGTTAATCTCTCTGGTTTTAATACAGCAGTTTACTTTCCAAATCACCACTTATTTTCCCCTAGTTCTACTTCATCTTACACATCCGTGCAGTGGAGATGGGCTTGACACATATCAACAGAAGTATAACAGTAAGTGAGGGCCAGTATGATTAAGCACAATAAAGATGTTCAGTAAAGGTGTCAGCCTAATTGAAGATTAAATTTAATGTTGATTTTATTCTTAAAACCATTTCTATGAGTACTGCTTTTGCTATCTGTATACAAAATGCAGTTGTCCTCAAACTCGTATCTTACTGAAGCTTCTTGAACATTACTACAGGGAAAATAAAAAGTTGGTAAATGATTAAATGTGTAATTAAAGTTTTCACATTTAATCCCATCACTTTAGTGATTTATGGTTTCCATTATTTTGTCTAAGTAATTCATGCTTTTTTTTTAATGTTTGCTCTTTCCTTCATGGTTGTTAGTGTCGGTAAGCTTATGCTAGGGAAATTTATCACCAGGAGGACATTTCTGGCCTCAGCCGCAAGGTACAGAGGAGAGTTAAATCAAAATACAGCAGGTGCAATACAGTTCTCATTGCAGCTGGTGGGAGAGCTGTGAAATGTTTGCAGCATTGGGCCAGGAATGCTTTGTGTGCAAGACCAGAGGGAGGGATGAAATCTCTGCATGCATATTCAGGGATGAAGCAGGTGTCTTCAGTGGCCGGTTCGGAAAGGCTGGCTTGATAAAGAGGCCTGTGTAGGGCTGGGCCACACCAAGTCCCTCTGTAGTGTGTGCCAGCACTGGGAGGAAACCCACAAACGCAGCAGGCGCTGCTTGAAGCAGAGCACAGCACAGACTGACCCGTCGCAGCGCGGCAGGCGGCAGAGGGGCAGACTTGTCTCTGGAGGCAGCTCGCCACCGCAGTGCTCCTCACAAGGTCTCCTCCCGAGCCCCAGGCCTCTTCCCGCCCTGCCCGAGTTGCCTGGCCCCGTGCTCTGCCCTGGGGAGGCTGCCGGCTCGCTCCCCCAAGCCAGCGCTGCCGCTGCTCCCTGGCACGGCTGCAGCAGCCCTGCTGGGCTCTTCCCCACTCCTGTTTTGCACACCAGCTCGTGGTTCTGCTGGGAAGGGGGGTGTCGAAGGCATCTCAAGCAGAGGAGAGCTCAGAAGGGAGATCTCTCTCCGCCAAAGGAATGTGCTAGCTGCACACTTCTGTAATACAGCATGCCACCTTTTCTGGCTCCGCTTCAGGAAACAAGCGTTTTCTGAATGCTGCATTCCCAAATGGGAGATGAGTACTCTGCTCCTCAGGTGGAGATGATGGTGGGACTTTGTCACAGAGTGAGAATGGGTGAGAAACGAGCTTCAGCAGCCACCAAACAAGCTTTCCTGGTGTCACTTTTGGTATTCAGACGTTTCAATCTGCCTATAGTCCAAATTTCCTGTTGACCAAAAGCCCAATTAAGGTCAGACCATTGCAGGATGAGATAGATTAGGTCTTAATTCTGGCTAGGAGTTTGAATTGGCTCCTATGTTAACTTCACCTATGCTTTCTAGCCTGAGTGGAAAAAACAAGTTGCCTTGCCTTCAATATTTTTACCAGTATATGGCTTCATAGATGCACTTGGTGACATTTTGCAGCAGAGTTTCATATAGTTTAATTACACGCTGTTGAAGGTATTATAATTTACATTCTCTATTGTATAATGTTATTGAGTTCCTCCTTATTCACTGGCTCCCTGGAAATATTGAGGCCATTTTGTTTTAATGCTCTGCAACAATTACAGGAGAAACTTCTGAGAAAAAGAGTTCTTCATAGAACTGTAGCAGAATAAAAGAGTTTTTGAGATATGGTCCTGTAGAAAAAGACATCTATTTTTTTCTTTTTGTAGTATGTCTCTGCCTTTTTGGCAAGTTTTTCATTGCTCTAATATTTTCGATCTGTTCTTACTTCTTCCTTTTTTTTATCCAGTAATGTTTTAAGATAGGTAACCAGCAAGAACATGCTGTTCTAGAAAGTTATAAAATGTCATAACTCCAGTATTGCCTTTCTTTGTATTGTTGTTTGGATTGTTTGGGGATGATATTGCTGTGTTTTGAGCAAATGTGCGTTTTTTTTAGAGAGGGAGCTGCTCACAGTCAGTGGGACTTTTTTCCCCCCTTTTTGTTGTTTTCTTGAGTGATCATAGCTGGTTTGAAATCCAGCGCTCTGTATGAGAAGTTACTGCTACTCTATTCAGTCAACAGCCCTTTAATTCCTAGCCTGACACTTGCCCTGCTATTGCAGTGACCATTTAGATCAGTTCATCAAGAGGTTCCTCAGAATTTCTGGACGGGTTTCTATAGGTCTGCCTAACTTAAGCAGTGGCCGATCCTTACTGCTCCTGCAGAACAATGATGAAACATAGAACAAGTCTGGGCTTTGCACAGCCTTACTCACTTCTTGCTGTGTAGAAGGGCTCCGTATCACTTGTTTTGCAGCATCAAAAGTACAAAATAGGCTACAGATAACTATTGGGAGGACAAGAGGAAATGGCCTCCAGTTGCCAGGGGAGGTTCAGGTTGGATATTAGGAAAAAATTCTACACAGGAAAAGAGGTGAAACATTGGGACAGACTGCCCAGGGAAGCGGTGGAGTCACCATCCCTGGTTGTGTTCAAGAAACGTGTGGATGAGGCACGATTCAGGGACATGATGTGACAGGCATGGTGCTGAGGGGCTTAGGGTTGGACTTACTGATCTTAAAGGTCTTTTCCAACCATAATGATTCTGTGATTCTACGAAAATATAAATGCACCATGAGGTGCTTTTTCAGATGGGTTGCATTTCCAGGCTTGCCTTGGGAAGCAGAGAACTGAGCGAGGTGAGCATTCCTGCTGAGGTCTGTGGGCTTCCCTGCGTGAACTGGAGTTTTAGAGCCAGCAGCATTTGTTTGCAGCAAGAGACACTACCAGAAGAGCACTGCTGTGTCCTGTTCTCCATGATATTTAGCCTTACAGGTGTCAGGAGTGAATAATTTGTATTTTGAAACTACCATATACACGCTTACTTTGACACCATGCTGTTCTTTTTTTCTTTCAGCAGACAAACGCCTTTTCACAGTGGACTGAACAGCCTTTTTTGAGCCATAGAAACCTAGCGTGTTAATTCATTTGAGCTTGAGGATTACTGCCCTTTTAGTGTTTATGATCAAAAGTGTTAGCAAGACCTTGGGGCAAATTCTTCGCTGGAATGAAATAGCACAGCTTATTTGAGGTCAACTTGTTGAGCCATTCCTATGTACAACAGAGAAGAATACGGTCCTTGGTCCACAAGCAGATGAGATACAGTGAGGTGCAGACATCAAAAATAAAAGTTTGCAGGCAGAGTATTTTATCTGTTGTAAGCCTGACTTTCTCGTGGTTGGACTGTCTAAATGCCACGGGGCTATGTATGCCATACTTAAACTGAAAAGGAAAAGAGACATAGACATTTTTACGGACTGGGAGCCACTTGCAAATTTGGAACCTGTAATGCAGTGAACAACAAATGCAGTAGAGATCCTGGAGAGTGCCAGAAACACTGCACAAACAGGAGCCCTGTTGAGGCAGAAAAGGTCATTTTTTTGTATCTTATAATACATCTTTTTGCCTTTTTAGCTTGAAGCTTTTATGTGACCTTATAGCAATTGCTTCTGAAAGCGTGAGCTGCAGTCACTCTCCAAAGGAGGAGTAGCCTCCAGGGAAAAGGTGCTTGTTTTCTAACATGCGTATTCTGCTATGCGGTGTTGAATAGAGTGGACACACAGCTAGGAAGGACAAATTGCTTTGAAAAGAAGTTTATGCAGAGAGGATTGGAAAGCATTTTTAATGCTTGCTTTCTTCCAGCTTTAGCTTTTTCTGAACCTCAAGCCACTAGAGGCCTCAAGACCTGCAGGAGGGTGGATGTTTCTGAGACGGTACCCTGCGGGGATCTGTCACTTCTTTGGTCACTGAGTTCTCCAGGGACTTTTCTAGGCACCATCCAAAGCTGGTGGCCAGGGGAGTGAGGCTGCACTTTGACATGGCAAATAGAGACATGCAGATATATCAGCAATTGGTATTTATCCTGATGTTACATTCAATGTTTTTGTGATATACTCTGATTCTGGCTTTACAGATTTTTTAATATAAACTCTTTATAAAGTGTACTACACCGCTTGTAAAAAGAGGGAAGTGTAAATATTTTGTAATTATTAAGGGGATAACCAGGTCTTTGAGTAGTCCGGGAAGCAGTGAAGTGGTTTGGAAGTTCATATCCAGATCTTCTGGTGTAGCCAAAAGTCAGCATTTCTCTTTCTAACCACCTAATGCACCTAATGCATACAAGAAATCTAAAAGAGCCTCGAATTCTTGTTTCCCGTAAACCACCAACAACTACCTTTTCTTGCTTGCCTCCCACTATATCTGCTTTGATTAAATAATTGCATTCACTCTTCCTGAAACTATTAGCATGAAATAATTAATATTTGTATTTAAAGCTGTGTGTGTTTGAGTGTCACAGTTAACACTATGTTTAGGTTTTAATCACTGTTTCTGGCAGCCCCAGCAATATTGTACATAAAGCTGAAGTTCATTAAGTTGGTCTTTCAGTTGTAATAATAAAAATCCTTTTGTTTTGCAAGTGAAGTAGTGAACTTAGGGCACCATTATTTAGCAACTTTTAAAGATCAATTAGGTAGCAATTACACTGTCGTATGATAGATTTCCATAGTCTAGCCTAAGATACAGCCATGTTTCTTTGATGGTACAATGTAATGCACAAATGTATAGCAGTTATTTTACTGAGGACTATTCCTTTTTTTTCTACTTGTGTAGTTTGGATATTGGGAGAAGGGAGAAGGTAGAGTGAATGGAAATCACTGGGGATGGACAGGAGGAGAACGGTTCTTGTGGGTCCATCAGGAGAATGATGGCTTCTTCACTCCAATGCTGCCTCTGGCTTTTGTAATTAAGACACAATAAAGTTTCATCCATGGGGAAGGAAGAGGCTTTGGAGTGACAAAGACTAAAAGTCAATGAAATGAAGGAAAAGTATCTTAAGTAAATGAGGAAGCCCATGGGAAAAGTCAGAGTGATTGGAACACTATTCCGATGAACAAAATAAATCTGGGAGATGGTGAGAAAGAGAATTTTTAAAGGAATTGAGAATAACTTTATCCCCACAGTCTTTGGGACGTTTATTCCCTGCTTTGACTTCATACATGTAAACGTACCTCCCTCCTACCCTCGTTTCAGATACGCTTGACCATACTTCATTAATTTTTCTCCATACTCACCAAAACTTTTGGAGAAAATGCTCTAAATTGCAACCCAAGGTTGCTTAAATGCACTCTGTGAAAATGTAGATATGCTCAAATAAGAAAAAATGTATATTAAATCCATAAACACAGCTCTTCAGCCTTTGGCTCTCATTTTCCTGAGGCATCAGGCTGGATCAGCCTGGAAGATTTTACTGACTTCAAATGCATTAAATATATTGATCTGCAGAGAGCCTTGGCGTCAGGCTGTCTGTAGCCTGCGCTGTGCTGTTAGACAGGAAATGCTTTTACCTCTGTCTACAGAAGAAACAAAATGAAGAAACATTAGCAGGGTTTAAAATCATTATGGAAGCTGGAGATGCCTGGGGAATTTGCTAATAGCAGCTGTATTGCAATTAGTGGGGAAAAATTTGGTTAAGAACAGCAATAATTCTTTTTAACATTTGAGAAAATGTGAAGCAGCATTTTTTCTGGGCAAACAATTTGTTCAGAAAAAACTACATAGTCATCACAGACTTTCACAAAATGGTCAGGAGAGTTTTGGAGGGGAGTTTTACTTGTCTTCTCCCTTTATAACATTATTCTTTTTCTTCACAGGGGGGTTCTCCTGATCTCAGTCTTTGGTGAGTTTTGGACTAGCATCAAGCTGTTAAGAGATCACATAAAGTCATTTAATTCTTTCCCTCTACTACTATTAACTCTTTCAGTAAGTTGCTTGGGTTCAGAGATTTGCCCCCATGAGTTGTTCAGTGCTTCATCAGGCTAAGGAAGGTTAGTTATGCAAATGTTATTCCTCTCAGCAAATTATCCTCCAGTATTTTCTCATGAGAACTTTGAGATAAGGCTGCAGCTGCAACGAGGTCAAAATGGCTGCTTTTTGCAACATGGTGGTTTTACTGGGAAAAAAATAAAGGGTTTTTTTTGTCATTTAAAAATATTTCAGTTCACCAAAATAGTTAGATGCTGCAAGACCCGGAGTATGAGTACTCTGCTGAGTCACCTTCTAGTCCACTGAGTAATAACTTTTCTTTCCTCGCTAAATGGTCTGAAGAAGCTTTTCCTTAATCATAGGCAAGGAGTACTTGCAAATACATCTTGGTACACCATGTAAGGAACACGTTCCCTTAGGGCATCCCCTGTGCTTAACACCATGGAGGCCAGGGCAGACCAAGGTGAATAGGGTCAGGCACAGATATCCATCATCACGGACATCTCCCGTCCCCACCACCCCCCAATCCCCTTTCCCCTCAGAACAGCCCCTTGTGACACTTAGCCTTACAAGACACCTTCACTTGCCCTTAGCAGCCCTGCTTGCACAGCCACCGTGTCCATGAGCAGCTTTCGGCCAGCCACGGCTCCGTAAGATCCCTGCCCCTCCGCAGGGGGCGCCGGGGCCCAGCGTGCTCCTGTGGGCTCACCGCGGTCCCCTTGCAGGTTCAGCGTGCTTCAGGGGCCATCTGCCCTGCACAGGCAGGGTGTCGGGCTGAGTTTGTGTGAGGAAGATGGCGCCACACGAGCGCCCTGCCATTCTTCTTAAAAAAATTTCTGTATTCCCACTCTGATGTAGTTGATACCTCAGTACAGACACAATAGCTGTTGCTTTTTATTTTACTTGACTAGTGCTCCCATCGAGCGCTTACAACCTTCCCTAGGAAGTCTCTTTAGGAATTGCATTTTCAAAGCGTCAGCGTCACCTCCACAGCTGCCGCTCCTTTGCTTTCCTGACTCTGCTCCTTGCCTGCCCTCCAGCACAGAGGAGCCCCTTCCTGGAAGGCCCGGGCGAGCGCTGCCTTCTCGTTACAGGGAGAGCGCTGCTGCCCGGCAGCAGGGCCAGCACTCGCCTTGCTGCCGAGCTGTGTGGGAACAAGCAAAGCCGGCTCTGCGGGTGACATAAACCTGCCTTCTAAATGGCACTAGCGTGTGGTTTCTTGTTTGTGTCCTGTGATTTGTTATTGCACCCCTGCAAAACAGTCTGTCTTCGTTTTCCTAAAGAAAACATTTTGCCAGAGTGGTCTCTGTTATCTTTTAGCTTTGACGTGCGATATCGTGTTTATAAGCAAGGGTGCTGCTGGGGTGAATTCAGGTTGTTTTCAGCTACATAAGGTGAGAGTGAAGGGACAGTGAGCTGCTTTTAGCTCTCTTTGGTATTGGGGTGGCTGTGGCGTGCTGGCAGAGAGACCAAGCAGCCCTGGTGCTTCCTGGCACCGTGGTCTGGAGTCGTCAGGAGGCAGCAGGGTACGAGGCGGGGAAGGAAGTAGAGAATTTGTCCCTTGAATTATACGGACACACTAACGCCGTTCCCCCTTTGATTAGTGTGACCTCTGCTATTTTGTAGAAACTTTAGTCGAGAGCAAAGGAATGGCAGAGCCCTCCTGAGTCATTGTGTCTTCCCCCTGCTATCACAGCTGCTGTGCCATAAATCCCTCTCGTGGGACTGTCATAGTCCGTCTGAGCTTGGCTCTTTGTCTAGTTGTGGACTGCCTGTTCCACAGCTTGCCTCCGGTGATCAACAGGAAACTTGGATTTTTTGGTGAAGGTATATTCAAGACTAGTTTATTCTTGTAGGCTTTACTGCCCATATTGCCCTTTAGTTTAAATAGCTTTCCCTCCCCGCTGCACGTGCAACTTTCTCAGGTTTTACTCAGTGACACTTAGCCAGTTGAATCCTTTGAAATGTCTGTCTTCAGGTAAGCTTTTTGTTTTCTGTTATTCTGATGGGCATTCTTTGCACTTTCTCCATTTCTTATTTGTTCTTGCTTTACCATGTGTAAAACTCTGATAATTCAGTATTTAAAATGATTTCTTTTTCCAACGTTCTTTACAGGATTGCTGTTTCCAAGAGTAGGAGCTTCTTGGTGGTTTTTGGCATCTTGAGTAAGATTAATATCCTCCAGTTTGGGATATCTGTGTCTGAACCTACTCACCTTGAGCTGCCTCTTTAATCAACAGAGAGAGAATAGGTAGAATTAGTATGAGATTCATCTGACCTATTTTAGGCATGTAATTTAGGATGAGAAAAATCTCACCCTAAATCTGAGAAATGTGGAAGCGTGAGGTGGCTGGTGCTGATGTGATTTTTTGCATTTAGGTTAATCCTGCTCCTTCTGTCTCCCAGTTTACGGTGATAATTCTTGTTGCTATCCATGAGTGCATGTCCTTGCATAGAATGCGAGCAAACTGGAATATGCTGGTACTGCTTCTCAGTTCCAAATGTGTTATCAAATGATGCAGATAGAAGTGCATAAATAGGGTGAACCTGTAGGCTTTGACTTGCACAAAACAGTCTTCTATATGTTTTTGGTACAATAAAGCAGAAAGGTTTTTTCTGCACTTAATTTTGAAGAACTCCTTGAGTCTTGAACTCTCTCCAAGACTTGAAGGCAGAAATCATTGCTGGCAAAGCAGGAGTTTCTCAGACAAGATGGTTTTTTTCACCTACTTAAATCTGCTAAATGTCAGACAGGGCAGTGGGATTCTTTGGCTGCTGCCAAGGCGTAGCAGGGCAGACAGAGGGCCTCAGACAATGTAAGGCTTTCTTGCTAATAGCTTCAGTAGAAAAATACTTTCTGGTGTTTGACCTACTAGTGATATCACTGAGGACCTTGAGTAGAGCAAGAATTTTCAAGGTTGGTCAGTATTGCATAAATTTTTAAAGAAAATAGAAGTATTCAAGACACTTATAGGCCAGTTTTCAATCTCATGCCAAGGCAAACGATCAGTTTGGTCTCACATTGACTTCATATTCTGAGTCAATTTCTTAGATAAGGAGGCTAAGAATATCCATAAGGGCTTGATGAATGACAGCGATTTGGGATTATTTGTAATCATCTTTTTAAAATACTTTACAGTTGTCACTGGGGCTTATGCTAGCTTGGATTGAGCTTTCCAGTGTACTAATGACAAGACTATCAAAAAATCATTCCTCCAACTGGCCAGCGTTAGTGATGATCCTGAGCACTCATGTGTTCTCATGCCAAAAATGTGCGCATCTAGTCTCTAAAGCAGAATTCCAACTGGTCCTTGAACCAAGGGGAAACTAGTAGCCCTCCAGGGTGGTTTGGAGGAACACTTTCCAGTGTGTGGAGGGTAAAGGAAATGTTTGTTGCCTGGTAGACAGTGTCTGCTCAGAGCTGCTCTCGGATGGGTTGCTGGGAGAGGTGAGATGATTAGAGGAGGGAGTGCAGATGAAACAGTCAAAAGCCTTGGGAAAACTGGTAATCTATGTAGACTAGACTGGAGCAGTGAGTTATTGTTGCATTCTGTGGTATATGCACCTAAAATGAACAGCAGGAGTGTTAATGGTGTGAAATATAAAGGGAACAAAAATCCCCACAGCAGTCAAAAGGGGCTTGGGTTGGCTTTTATGTCATGTCCGCATTGCCCATGTAAATGGGAGTCTCGCTTATAGGCTCCTCTGCCAAAGCAGCAAATGGAGCGTATAGCTCTTGTGTGCTGCTACTTTAGAGGTTTGAATTACCGATCTGTTTACTCTTGTGGCAGAATGGCATTTTTTTCAAGTGATGATAACATTCATCTAGTTTACATCTGCAGATATGATCGCAGTGTTGAAGTACATCACTGTGATGGCTAATAAATGGACAAAAACAAGTTTATTACTAAGCCATTCTTGCTTGCAAGTCACACTCTTCTTTATGACTTGTCATGCACAGGCTTCGGAGTACAATTATGCTCCTGGGTTAGCAGAGCAGATGGATGCAATCCAGACTCATTCCCACTGAGGAGCAGCTGCCAACATCTTTTGATGTTACTCTGGAATTGCTCTGTGTAGTTCTTGCAGTTGCTACTTTGTACAACTGAGGAATCATTTTATTTTTTTCCTCTTGTCTAACGCTATGTTCCTGCTCACTTTGTTGACCACTGCACAGAGACCAGGCTATTTCTTCAGCAGCAGCACTGGGCGATGTTGTCTGATGTTGCTGTGCCCTGTTCCTATTCCTTTGCTTCCTTTATAGTAACAGTCATTCTTTGAGAGCCCTCTGAAGACTTTTGAAGCCAACTAAGAATGATAAGAGCTCATTTTGTGTCATTTGTCTATACTTGCTCTCATGGCATCAAGCGAGTTGCTGGAAAGAAACTGTTTAGCCTGTTTCATTTAGTTGTAACCTAGCTTTTTGCAATTCTGCAGTGCAATCATAGCTCTTTCCCCCAGAAAATAGCTCTTTCCCTCCCCTTATCTGTTATAACCACAAGTACTGTAAGGAGTTGAGTTTCTCAGGGCAGTATTGTTGGTGGCAGTCATCTCTCTCCTCCAGCAGGTTCCACTGTTGCAGGATGGCTGTTTTCCTTTAGAAGACCACGTCTGGAGTTTACCTTTCATAACAGGGGTTGACCCTGATGTTCTTTCCACATCTAACTTACTACATTTGGAATATACTGCCTCTATTTTGCTGGGCTTTAAATTAACTTCTTAAGGGAGGTGGGGTTTTATGAGTGAAGTGGTAGTGAGGATTTTTAAACTAGGTGTGATCTAAGGGCATTTTGTATGCAATTTGTGATCAGTGATTTATGTGACAGTTCCTGAAATTGTGAAGGGGAAATACTTTCATGTCTATACACACACATACATACATACACATGTAAATATATAAACACACAGACACTTCTATAATATGTAAACTGGTGCATTTTTTCCTCTTCTGAACATGTGTAATAACCTGAGTTTCTTGTTGTACTGGAATTATGAAAAATTAAAGTAATTAAAGTAAAAATAAACTAACAAAATAAACTAGATAATCTGTACCTGGAAAAAAGAATTGAATATTCTCAAATCTGGAATACGTACTTCAAGAAGCTCAGTACTTCATTTCAAACCTGCAGCTTTTTAATTGAAAGATAAAAAAAAAAAACCCTTCTCCCCAGGTTATGTTTTTAGTATTTGCTAGTTCAGAATGATATATGTATGTGTGTATGAGTTTACATCATGAATGTATATGAGCTGCTTTCTTTGCTCCTGCAATGGTTTCCCTCAAGGAGAATGCTCAGCTTTTCTTGACCTTTAACTTTTCCATTTGCTGGAGAAGTATTTGGGACAGGAGAAAGTGGAACAATATCAAATCTAAGCCAATTCACATTATTTTTCCTTTCAAAAGCACAGGTAAGTTCCCTTTGAAAGAGATGGGGATAATGGGTGACAATACTTACTTTGGGTATGAAATGTTTTGACTCTCTTAAATTACGAGTTTAAGGAGATATAATATTTAGAAAATCTACTTGCAGGCAGATCTTTTCAGGTATCTTATAAAGCAGCTGTATGGGTGATAATAGCTCAGTCTTGTGAAATCTTTAGAGGGTTTGAAATTTCTTCTTTTGTGTCTGAAGAAAAACACACCTTTAGGCAGTTGTGGAGTAAGTTAGTATCAAAAAGTGAATTTGGAATCCAACTGGACTCAATCTCTTGGACAAAATGCTCTCATGCTCTGGAAGGGTTTTCAGCTTTTAGAAAATAGTACACTTGACAGAATATTAATTCCAAAATTCCTGCCTAGAACCTTGTTTTTGTAAGATCAACTTAGATTAGATTATATAATGTTGACATACAAATTCTAACAGAATAATCAGATCATTTTTAATTAGTTTATAAATACAAGCAAATGGTAAGTCAGTAACTTTTTCTGCCAAGCAGTTGAGAAACTAAACATTTATAAAAGAGCAGATTTTTTTTTGTTTGTTTGTTTGTTTTCTCTTTAATATCCAGGCTGATGCTTTAAATGATACAAAAAAATTTATCAAGTATCATATGGCTATAGATAATTTAACACATTTATTATGTAAAATCTGGAATATTGAGGAAGAGCAATCTCTTCAAGATGGATTAGTGTTTTGATTTTTTTTCTTCGAGGATCTGATCTATGGAAACTTTCTAGCAAGAGCAGTGCTCTCCAGTGAAAATGTACCTGCTACTTGCATGTTGTAGTCAAACGGTAACCCTATGTTTAAAAATGTGAAATGCAGGTTTTATTGGAAGAAAAATACTCTATTTTTGCTGGAATATCAATCCTTTGAAGTGGACAGGGGAATTAGGTACAAGTTATGAGATAAATGCTCTTGTGGGACACAGGGAGGTGTCATAAAAGCTCCGAACACGGGACCGCTCAGCAGCAAATCTGCACTTGTCTTGCAAGTTCGACCCCTTGGACATCTCTTCTCCTCCGTGCCCTAAGCAGTGCTTTGCCAATGGAATCCTTCTGCAGGTGGGGGCTGAGGGCTGCCACCCTGGAATGATGAAGGCTGGACTGGGAAGAGAAACTTACCTGGAGGAGAGGCATTTAATTTCCTCTGCTATTCTCCTCCCTGAATCTCCTGCCACCCACTCAGGTCTCCTGCACTCCCCTACTCCGCCATCCCACTGGAGGATTTGGTGGGAACCTGGGACCAGGATCCAGAAATGAGATTTTCCCTCTCCTCCAGCTGTGCCAGGGTGCAGGGCTGCTCTCCGTGGCTAAGCTCGTGGCCGGAGTGCAGAGAAGAGCAGGTCACCCAAGAAAGTGGAAAATCTTTGAAAGATATTTATTACATTAAGTGAGGGAACAAAACTTTTTCCAGCCTTCCCCCTCTGTTTCTGGGGACCTGCAAGGCTGCTCTCTGCAGCTCTTCTCAGGTTAGTTCTGGAGCTTTCTGGGGAGAATTTGCCCAGACCTGTGTGACACTGAGTATGGTGCTCTGGCCATTGCTGCAGTGCTCATAAATCCACTGTATAGCTCGACCTCAAAGGCAACCATAACTCACTTGAAACTTCTGAAGGCCAGCACAGAATAATGTAAATCTGCGGATACCCGAGCTATCAAACCCACTGCTGGTGCATATATTGGCATTAGTAGAGGTCAGATGTCTTTTTTGATGGTTTGCTGAGCTGCACGTGTCCCTGCCAGCATCAGCCAAAGCTGTATCTCCACAAGGATGACTCATGCTGCTTCTCAGCTTCTTTGGAACTCCATGACCAGCACTTCAGGAGCATCATTTCCCAGATTTTGACACCCCGCAAGAGGAAGTGGTACCCGGGTAAAATACACGTACGATGGAGGGGAATGTTACCAGCAGGCTTCTCTTGCATTAAAACAGCCATCCTCCACATGGAGGAAAAGCTTTCTTATCTGTTGTTTCTTGTTGAGCCTAGTGACTGTGAGAATTTTTAGTTTNAGCATCAGCAAAGCTGTATCTCCACAAGGATCACTCATACTGCTTCTCAGCTCCTTTGGAACTCCATGACTTCAGGAACATCATTTCCCAGATTTTGACACCCCGCAAGAGGAAGTGGTACCCGGGTAAAATACACGTACGATGGAGGGGAATGTTACCAGCAGGCTTCTCTTGCATTAAAACAGCCATCCTCCACATGGAGGAAAAGCTTTCTTATCTGTTGTTTCTTGTTGAGCCTAGTGACTGTGAGAATTTTTAGTTTACCACGGTGGTATTGTGTGGAAAATTCCTCTGAGTCATGTGACCTAGTCTCATATCAGTGTTCAATTTTAAAACCTAAACCTTAGGAATGCTGCTGAACTGGGTTGAACAGCAACATTGCTTTGCTAGGAAGGAGGACAGCATTGATTCCTCTCTAGCTGGGACACAGCACCAAGGTCTGCCTTTGCCTCTTAAAAACAGCGAGCGAGGAGGTCTTCCAGCTGACTTCTCTGCAGCAGGGATTGCTGCTTTTGCTTCATGTTTGTACAGCATCAAGTCGGGGTGGCTCCCGGCCGATGACTGGAGCTCCTGCAGGCTGCGGTGCGCTCCCAAAAAGGGCTGCGAGGGGGAATCGTCAAAACTGGCTGCAGCTCCGGCTTCTTCCTAGTGACATAGCTTATTTCAAAGTGTTTGCCCTGCATTCCAAGGGATACCCAGGGGATGTGAAACTTGCTTGGACCATAACTACTAATGAGTAACTGTATGAGGCAGCAGACCTAAAGCAATGGAGAGCTTATGTAAGGTCAGACCTCCTCTCTGTTTAGTCCAAAGAGAAGAAAAGTCCAAGGACTATTCTCTTCTCAAACTAGTCTCTACCTGTTGCCTCCACTAGCTAGATGCCCCCAGTTCCCACTTGCGCTGCTGATGAGAAAATTTCACTTTTATTAAAGTCCTGTTCTGTGTTAAAGACCTGAGAAAGTTTTATTTTGGGGAAGACTTAGGAAATCTGCCAGCAGGTGGAATTAATGCACGAGAACCACCAACAGTCTTAGATTTATAGTAAATAACTATGAAATGGGTTTGCAGATGTAAAGTGCATTTACACTGCCACAGTTATTTCCTTTTCAATGAACAGCTTGAGAGATGAGAGGAAACATCACTAGGCATTTCCCAGAAGAATCTGGAATACGACATTAGCAGAAACAAGGAGAGCCATTACAGCATGGGAGAACAAAACAATTCTAACAAAGTCTAAGTACGGGTTGTGGAGGGTTTTTTATTATTTTTTATTTTTGATAGCAGCAACTACGTAACAGTCCCTCGGGGCCCCAATATACTGTTCACATTTCGCTTTTTGCTCCTGTTCTGACAGTACCAAGGAACGAGATGTCATCTTTCTTCACTACCCTTCTGGCATTATTGTAATATGTTTCCTGGGCATCTTTTTAGATATGTGTAACAAGTGGTAGCACATAGATATTAAATCTTCTAAGACTGCAGAATGATAGCTGGTTTTGTCTACCTTTCACAAGCAGCTTTCTAATAAAACATTTTTTAAAACTATAGAATCTGTTAAAGGTATATGAGAGTCCCCTCATATTTACTCTATCCTGTTTCTTGTTAAAGCTTGAATATGCAAAATAAGATCAGTGTCAGATGTTACTCCAGATTCATGCATGTTTAACTTGGAGTATAACTGCATCCTTTTTTTTCAACAGTTTCATCACTTACTTAGTTACACATTATTTGCTACTATCCAATGCTAATTTTGTCACCTGTCCAAGGATGAGACCTCAAATCCAGATGCTATTCTAATCTTGTTTTCACTTGGTTGCATAAATTACTGTTCAGACTTTGGTTTAGAGGTTGTTCCATCATTCACCATTTAAAACCTGTTTCCCTGAAAGGTGAATCTTGCAGATGCTTGCACGGAATCTTTTCCTTATCACATATGCACAGTAACTTATATTTAGCCACATAATCTGAAAGATGCATGTAATATTTCTTGAGTGAACCTCTCCTTGTTGTTAATTATGACCCCTTGGGCAGAGGAAATCTTGAGGATTTCCCCCACCCTTTCACTACTGCTAGAGAGACGATGTGGTTTTAAGGTAGTACAGCTATCCCTGCTATCACTGCTTGGCTTCAAGTGTCTTCCTAAAAAATATGGTCTGATAAAAGTAATTCTCTAATGGATGTCAACATTATCTGTTAACTACTTTAAAGATACAGAGGATTTTTTCTTTTACTCTACCCTTTCCATTCAATGCCTTTATTTATTGTGCTGCCTGTTTCCTAGAAGCAAGCTGAACAGACGCGTTCCACGTTAGCTCCTCATCTGCCTCCTCTGTAATTAAGAAATGAGACACTCGCTGAAATTCTCCAAGGACAACTTTCATTTTACTAATAATTCCTTTCTAAGTATCAACCGTAGAGAAAACAAGTTTTAAAGCCATGTACCATTGCTGTTGGAACAGCTTCAGTACTACTGAAATCAACTATTTCTATTAATAGAAGATTAACCTTAATTTAATTCCTCAAATGGCTGTTCCCGTAAGGAACTGAATGATTCCTCAGGACATGTCTGCTTTTCCCTGGCACGCTGCTGAAGGTACGGAGCGGGTGTTGCTGTTTAGAAACAGAGCAATTTTGTTTGTAGCTCCCATTACACAGGGAATGAGAGCAGCAAGAGCACAAGAACCCCTTTTTTTCCCCCCACACTTCAGAAATTGGATGAGTTAAACAGCAATTTTTAGCCACAGTGTCTGACATAGGCTGTGGGGAAGCTAAGTTTTTTACTGTGACTCTTGCATATTTTTGCCTCCTGTGTAATCATACCAGTCACCTCTAGAGTGAACTTAAACTGTGCAGTGAAATATGGTGGCTCCTCCTACGCGTGGGTTCCTGCCGTGAACTTGTAGTAGGGAGAAAGCCTGGCTTTTACCCCCTCCTTCCTGTGATGGACTTGGCCTCAGCATTGTAGTTTTGACATGTGGCCTAACCTTGTAGTCTTGGGGCTCTAGGGCCTAAGTTCTGCCTTCTTGTTTGTCCCAGAACCGAGCAAAGAATTGGCCTCAGCATCAGCTGAACTGTGACATAAATTCCGAGATATCTCCTCTGACTTACCTTTAACTTTGCCACGTTTGGACAACGTGGCAAATGACTGTGTAGAGCCACCGTATTTGCCCAGCCTGGCTCAGATTTTTGAGTGAAACCTCTAGGTTGCTCTTACAGCATTGTTCAAACTTCGGCAGCTCGCGCGAATGCTGGCCAGACCTCTGCTTCCTAGCGTGTTAAGTCATTCCTCTTCTGTGCAGAGCACACATCACCCAGTTTTACCACAGCGACATATTGTATTATAAAATACAGGAGGTCAGTAAACAACTTGGCAGCAACTGGAACAAGAATTTCTTGGTATTTGGTGCTTGGGAGGGGAGAGAGGAATAAAGAGGCAGGGATCTGCTGTTAAATGAGTTACCAGTCTCCCCAGTTTTCAGGAGCCTTGTTTAATAAGGATTGTAACTATTGCCTGGCTGTGGATGACTCTTTTTCAAGAAGACATGTCGAAACATTGCCACTAACTCAGGTTAATTTTTAAGGTCTTTATGCATTCATTTCCTGAACCAAAAGTCTCTTTAAATATTTGTCTTAAGATAAAATTTCTTTTGGGAAAACTCCATTTATGTAGTGATGTGACTTTTTTTTTTTTTACATGTTAATGGTCAGAGATTTGTTTTTCTTCATGCTGTCTGATCAAGGTTTGTTTTACAGGCTATTTTGGCTCATGCTGTTACTGTCTAACAGATGGATTATCGATTAACAGGTATACTGGTAAAAAAAAGGCATCTAAATCTCTCAGCTGTTTGCATCTAATCTCCTACGGTGATGAATTCCTGGAGTTCCTGTTTAGCCATTATCAAGGAAAATGAAAAAGTAACTTAAAAATGGTTATAATTCTATTAATTGGATAAAACTTTTCATTTATTTTAGAATAAATGAAGCCATACCAATAACAGATATGAATTTTGGCACAATGTGCCGTATTTGCTTTACTTCCTTGGACAGAAAGATTTGAAATTATCCCAGACTACAGCAACTACTGCAGTATTGGGAAACAACCCTACAAAGTGATCTTGATGAAGCCTGAAATCCAGAGTGTTCAGCTGTAGCTTTTGAGGGAGTGAGCTTGGTGCAGTGCTGATCAGCAAAAGACTGTTTTTGTTATATCGTCAGAACAGAGTGTGTTTTCCCTCGCCTTCTAAGTGTGTAGCATGCCCAGGGTGGGAAGATTTTTAATATCTTTAGTTTGTGGAGCTTGCTGGTGGATTATCTGTAATGTACCACTGCATTCCTTGTGCCCCTGGCTTGCATACAGTGATAGAGGAAAACACTTCAACTTTAAGCTTAAAAGGCTTGAAGTGAGACCCAGGAGATGAGCTGTAGTTACTCCTTTCTTGGGCATCTCTCTCTGTGAGGGAGAGACAGACACCAGACATCCAGAAAGGTAGCAGCATCTCCTGCCTTTCACTTATCATGGTTTATAAGTTCATAATCTATGGGGTATATTTTGTTTGTGTGTTTGTTTTTTCATGTAGGAAAAATATCTGTTTCAACATGACTTATATTTTTTGCTTACCCAAAACCTGAAGGCATCAAGCCAGACAGGAGGGTTAAGTAAGGCATACCCGAGTGTTTCTGGGGAATGAAACTGGTATGACTATGAAGCTCCTCTGGTGTGAAGCAGTGATTAGAGCTACCACCTTGGAAAGGCAAAAATGTTTACGTACATAGAGAGGCCGGGACCTGCTGAGCCCCACAGAGATTCCTCCAGACAAGCTACTCACCTGGAGAAAAAGCTGCTTAAGATCCTTCTTAGTTTGAAGGCGAGTGGGGCAGGGAAGTTGTATTAAGAAATGTAACTTAACCTGTGGTGGAGAAAAAATCTATATGATGCCTTTCCTCTGCCTTTCTTCTTTCTTCTGGATATTTTCCTTCTGTGGGCCCAGGGCTGGGTGGCTGTAACGTGATCGCTGTGGCCCTGTCCCGGTCACGGACGGCTTAACAGAGAGAGGCACAAAAGCCTGCGGGAAACTCGATCCAGGGAGAACTACAATAGCTGCGTGCTGTGCCTACAGGGGCATGTGTGCTGCTCGCGGGAGGCTCCGCAGGGATAAATAAGGGGACAACCTGTCTGAACTGGGCAGCTGAAAGAAGCCTTTTGATGCTGCCCCCGGCACGCGGCCTCCCCGTGCAGCGGCCAAGGTCAGAAACGCGACAAAGGCTCCCGGGCACCGCGTGGCTTTCACGCTCCCGGGGAGCAGGCACGGCGTGCGTGGGGCTGCCTTCCTGAGGGAGGTGTCCCTTGCGCGACAGGAGGTGGCTCTGGCTCTACGGATGGGCTCTGGCCAAAGTGCTTGTTGGAAGTGCACCAAGTCAGCTGAGTAGTGAAATGAGAAATATCCCCTTTATTTATACTGAGATGCTGAAGATAGTATAAAAATAATCATATTCAGAAGTGCTTCTCAATGGATACAGCATTTCAAAGGTCTTTAGTGGTAGGTGGTATGTGTCACTAGTGCCATTGGTTCTGTGTGGCTTGATTTCATGGAAGGGAACTTCACATGTATCACCAGAACAATGTCACACATCAAAAAGAAAAATCTACCATAATGGTGGCCAAATCATCGTCTTATTTAATTAAAAAAATATGTAGTTTCAGTTTATGTAGTTTAGGTTTTGCCTTGAGATTGTCCTTCACTGGGCCTCTCCTCTCTTCCTCCCAGCTCTGTGTCCTGTCACCTCCCAAGCACAGGGTACACAGTATAACCCACGCAGGTAGTTATTGCTGAGGGTTGTCTTCTGCTCATGACTAGAGCCCAAAAGGTTGGATGGTGCTTCAGATTTGCTCCATTTGTTAGTGTGACTGCCTCTAGTGGGGTGTTTTGTTTTGATATCTTTGATTCTCTTGGATTTTTTTCCTTTGACTGCTGCTCGACAAAGGGCTGAACACTGTTTTTCTTCATCCCTGTCATAGTGATCCTGACCACTGACAGTATAAGTCTTTTAGCAGCTCATGAAGCCTGTCTGCCTGTCTCTGGTTTAGGTTTTACCGCCATTTGTACTTCTGTTTTGTACACATCTCCTCCGCACAGCCTCCTCTCCCAGTATTCCTTGTGTTCGTGTGTAGACAACTTGCTGAGTGTGCGAGATCAAACATGGGTATCTGCAGAGGAGGTGAACTACCCTGTCCTTCATGTTCCTCCCCCTGCATGTGCCATAATGCATACACCAGCATAGCCAAGGGATACTGAGCAGGCACCATAGGGCTGTAGCTCTACTTCCATGCCTTGTGTCAATATTTCTGCTTAACACTTGTAGCTCTGGTATACAGAGGTGTTTACAGCCTTTGTACCAAGATGAATGCTACTGCTCGGTTTTGTCTGTGATGAAGGAAGCTTTTGGCATTGATCATACCAATTATCCTTCAGTTCCCTGAGGTAGCTCTGGAGAACTAAAGGGCAGAAATATCACAAGCGGGCTTAGTTTTAATTATGCGCAAATTGCCTCTCATTGAACAAAATTCTGGCACTTGAGTAATTGTCGACTAGGGACTGCAGAGGAAAGTATGGCTTACTTTGTATTGCAAGTGCAAGCGGGCCTCTGGGCCTCGGATTTCTTGGTTTTTTTTCAAGCTGAAGAGTAAAAGCAGCTGAGTATAGAAGTATAGAAGTTACCGCACTGAGGTAGTCATTTGCTGAGGAAGGGGAAGGAAATCAATATGGGAAAAGTAACATACTTCTGTAAAGGCATCAAAGGCTGCCCTTCACTCTGCTCTTTGGCCTAACTACAGGCTGCTGGGAATGGTTTTCCCAGTTTTGCCTCTGACTTGCTATTTTACTCTTCCTGTAGAAATCCCAGTATCAAACTTCCATCATTAATATGAACCTGATCTTCACAGACACTTGCTAATGCCTCTGCTCCTGCAAATCCCTTGGCTTTCTGTGAATGAACGTAAGAAAAGCAGTGCTGGGGGTCTGGAGACTGTAGAGCTGTGATTTCACATCTTTATTTCAGACTTACTTTCATATAACATCACAGGAAGTTGAGGAAGGGAAATATTTTGCTGTCTGTTCTCTAACTTGCATGGGCAGTGGGAGAGAGGTACTCTTTATTTTTGAGTAGATTTGTGCAAAATACATTTAGGAGGTGGTGTGTATTTGATGAATGATTTGTGTGTGTTGCCTGTGAATTTGGACTGAATTACTCTAATAGTAAAAAATATCCCAGAAAAAATCTGAGATAACTGTGCTGGTAGTTGTTCTTTTCCTACACAACAATAACTTTCCTGAGGTATGGAGACCAGAGCTGAAATTTCTCTTTTACCTAAAAGGTCTTAATCCATTATTTCTGCTGCCTGCCAGGATTGGATTTTCTGGGCAGGGAAGCAGCAGCTCCTGGTTTGTAGCTCTGTCACGCCGAATACTGAGGTATTATCAAGTGAGACAACACGAGTGTTCATGTCCCGTGCTGGCTAGCTGGGTGCCTGAGAGGCCCGAGCCCCGTCTTCACACGTCTGCCCCAGCGTGCGCATGAGGGAGAGACTAGGAGCTGCAGCCGAGGCTAAACATTTAGTTTGGGATTTGGGAGGACCTTCCATCTGACCTGGATGCAGACAGAAACCTGGCACACACACGTGTGCGTGTCAGCAGTGGAGACGAGGAGTGTGTGACCTGCGCCTCCTGCGTTCGGCTTTCCATGCGGAGGCAGCAGTGAAGGATCAGGGACGTGTGGGTGCTCCCTCACTGCGGTCTTTCACTGCCAGCAAAGGTTGTAGGAGATTTTAAGCCCCCCTAATATGTTGGGTTTTGCCAGTGAATGGATCTAGCTGAGATGTAGCACTGCCGCTGGGGCCAGAGGTGGCTTATATCCAGGTGTTAAGCAACGGGTCATGAAATTTAGGGAAATACAGATTTCATATCTTCCTGGGGAAAAATCCTTATCAGACAGCCTATGTGAGACGAGGTTTATCTGCAACAACAAGAAAGTTATTGCATGATAAACCTCCAATATATACCTTCAATCTACGCTTTGGCACATACCATTATAAGGAAAATACCCAGCGCAAGTGTTTGTGAATGAAAACTTGCATTAGCCCTCAATTCTGAAGTGCAATTGTGAAATTGCCGGTGAAACACTTTGCTGCTGGGGCTGCTTGTGAGACAACTGTCAGTTTGCCAGAGAGCCTTTAATAACGCTCTTGTTTTTAGAGCTCTTGGCTTCCAAACGGTGCCTGCTCGGAGAATGCAAAACAGGGACGTGCAAAGCAGAGCCATTCCTCGGTCGGGGGCCCGCAGAACAAAAGGGCCCCTTTGTTTCATTTTTCCAGCAAGATGTAGAGCGAATGGGAACTGGGGAGCAGCTTGGGCTGCTCTTCGGAAGCCTGAAGTATCTTCTGACTGGCTTCCACGCTTTGGGAATATGAGAACAGGCTTACAAAAGAGTTTACTGCAGAGCCGTTATGAAAATTAGAGCAAGGAGCCGTTTGAAGTTCATATTATGCTCACTGAATGGTTCTCTTGATTTCAGTGAAGTATTTTTGTTTCCCGCAGATGTTGGAGAGCTTTTGCCTCCCTCCCTGCTTTGGAAAGGCCGCTTGGTTTATGCAGGAAGCCAGAGCTCTCTGTGGCAGTGGGGAGAGAGCAGGGGAGGACAGTGACAGGGGGCTGTGCAAACCACTACAGATAAAACCAAACATATGCAAACTACAGTATGAAAATGCCCAGGGAAAGCGTGGTGGAGATGAGAGATGCCAGTGAGCTAATCCTCTCCTGAGCCGCTTGGACGCTTGCCGTGTGAGCTGGGTGCGTGACACGGCTCTGCATCTGAGCCAGACTGATGCCTCCCTGCCTGTAGGCTGCTAGTCCAGCGCTCGTGTATACTGCTCTGCATGGTGGTGAGTCGACTGCGTTTGAAGTATTTTTCAAATCTCTCCTGATTGTGAATGTAGCATGATATTCTTTTGTCCCAGACTTGTGTTTTTAAGCCCCTCTTAATGTTATAAAATTCTGCCTCCATGGTAGGGATCTCCTTGTCTTTGCAGAAACTCACTTGAGTTCATCCCAAAGATCATGACGTTGCCTCCTGCTCGACAGGTGACATCTGAAGAGCTCAGGTGTGAAAAGACGTGGCTGCTTGCAAGTGCTGTTGTGGTGAGGAGAGGACTGCAAATCAAACCCTTGAGCAAATTTCTGTGTGCGTAGAAGAAAGCTAAGCGAGATGGAATAAACTAGAGAGATGTCAGGAGATGAAATGAAGACAGGAAGATGAGGTTGTTTCTTTTTTGTTTCTGAAATCCTATTTTAGCTGGAAGAGAACCTGCTCAATCATCAAACTTGCATTTAATAATATGTCAAAGTAGGTGCTTGTAGAATAAGACAGGGCCTTGTAAACTTGCAAGTCTCAGGCCAAGAAAGCATGTTTCGCGGGTGTGAACATGCACATGTCCAATTTTGCAGGGCGAGTGAAATCCCAAGGCTTAATTTCATCAGCAAAATGAGCTGATACGTTTGTTAAACTAGTTGTACCTTCCATGGAGCCCTTGGGGCCTCATTCCCTTGCTTTTGAAAGCAGTGCTCTTACCATGCTTTTATAAGCAGGGTTATGATTTTAACCTAAGTAATGCACAAACTATGCCTCCTGTTTTTCGGCTGCAGCAAATGTCCATCTGTTGTTTGAATGGCATTTGGAGCTCTCGCCCCGTGCCAAATCCTGCTTCCTTTGAAGTCCATGGGAGCCTTGCCACTGACTGCAGTTGGAATAGTTGACAAAACTGTTGTTTACCTGCAGTTCATGCAGTTTGTGTGGGGGCTCTAAGACTTATACTTATGGCTAGGGCTGAGCAAGGGAAGAGGACTTTTTTAAAATGATATGTATATTTGTTGTTTGGCCTAGTAATCGTAGCTCACTGCAGTTTTTGAAGTTACAGTGCCAGTTTTGATTATAATGCCTGTCTTTTCTCATTGCCTTTTGGGAAGTGAAATATCTTTCAATAATTCTTGATAGTGTGTTTGTGGTCTGCCTTGACAAAGGGAAACCTAGTTACCTGAACTTGGGCATCATATCAATTGTATAAAATATATATATTCATATGGCACAGTCTTTCCTGAACAGTGCAGAAATGCTCACCATTGTTAGGAGTGGCAGATGAATGACTCCAGTCACTCCGCGTAGTGAGTGATTGCGTGAAATATTTAATCAATCCTCTGGTAATCCACCATTCTGCACTCGGGGAGCTCATAGTCTTTTATTTTTGGCTCACTCGCGTGCTCGTTTTGCACAGTACATTTTTAAGCACCTACTTAGGTTTGGGCTGCGCTCGGCGATGGCACCACGTGCTGCCGGCAGAGGGTTACGCTGTCAGCGCGTGTCAGGGTAACGTGGAGCCGCGCAGCCAGCTGCGTGACGAGCAGGGTACATCCAGGAGCGCCGCTTAGGCGACTCAGTCCGTATGGATTATTCCGTATGAGCGCGCTGCTGGATTGCAGCTGGCGCACGTGTGCTTAGGAAGTGCATGTTCATCCGAGTGCCACGGAAAGAGGGATGAGCAGCAGTGGTGTGTGGTCTAGATGAAGTGCTCAGAGCGGATTAGGGAGGGCTGTTTTGTGCCAAGTGATTTTGCCCCCTGTGGCTCCTCAGTTGCCTGTTGTTGTTGAACAGGCGGTTTGGGAGAGCCCTCGCGGGCAGTGTTGGTGAGCACAGCAGCGTGTTCCCGAGGTGCTGCATGACCCGTCGGGGCAGCGTTTTCCCAGCAGCCTTCTGTAAGTGCCACAAACCCCCTTTTCTGGGATGTGCCCCACTTACAGGCGCTGGATAAATCCAAGCGGCCCTACTGCTTCCAAAAAGCTGTCCCTACCGGGTACTGAGGTCCTGGCACTGGGTGAGGAAGAGAGAGTCTAAATGGGCCAAGATGAGGGCTGGCAAAGGGATATAAAGCTTGAAGAAAGTCTCCTTTTAACCTTTATCACAAGCCAGAAACGCAAAGCATCATAAATGATGCAGGTTTGATGACGGATTTCAAGCCTGGCATTTTAGGGGCAGGCCTTGTCTGTACATGCACTTATTGAAGACTTAGATGGTTCCCTATGGGGTAAAGCTCTATCTCGTGGTTTCAGATGCTGCAGAATTAACATAGGGAAGTCTATGTCCAAATGCTGTACTTGACTGTCCTGGTAGCTGTCCTTCCTTGATGCCATGCATACTGTAGAGGTGAGAAAACTTGGCCTTGTATTTCTTCTCTCCACATACGCTGAACAGTAATTTGGGTATTTGTGACTGTGCAGCTTGACCTGAAGGGGAGCTTGGTGCGCTTTGAAGTGCAACACATTGATTGCAAAATTGGCAATGTTGAAACAAAAATTTGGTTCTAATTTTACCAGCTGTAGGGACTGCACCTTTGCTCATTCTATACCCCTGTGAAAGCTCTGATGAACTCTCTGGAGTTTGATGTCTAAACCCGAAGAAGAGACTCGTGGCTTCTGTTTGTGAAGTCCTGCGCAAGACTGAGCACAGCACTTGTCACGGTTGCCTGTGGCAGCTATTGAATATTTCATTTAAAATGCTATTTTGGGTACTTGATTAATTATTTAAGGCTAAACATGATTTCTCTTTGAGATATGAGAGAGATCCATAGGTGGTAAAGGCCAAGTTATCGAGAAATTTTTGCTAAAATCTTGGGGTTTTTTGATCATTTGCCAAGTCATATCTGTGCAAGTTAGGACCATGTTAGACCTGCCTGTAGACCCTTGGGCTCAGGGTCCCCTCACAGCTGCTAGCCAGTTCCATCTAGCTCTGAGAAAACTGAGAGAAATCCATGTATAAAACGGATGAGTGGTTTGTGGGTTTTTTTTTTCCTTTTTTTTTTCTGGTTGTACTTATTAAAATTAATTTATCAGATGAATCTCAATGGTTTTCTTTCATCTCCAAATACATCTTGCTGATTTATTTTTTCAGATCTCTTGTACTCTGCTGCAGTCATAAATAAATAAGGCTCTTTCTATTTATTGAAAATGTACCCTACATAATCTGGAACACAAGCTATTACTAAAAATATCAGCTGCTTATGCATCAATTATAAGACATATGAAAAAAATCCAAATTCAGCGTGTCAACCCTAGTAACCCAGCCTCACAGATTTTTGCTAGTGTTTTTCACCAACAACCCCACTTATGGACAAAATTTGATCACAGGTTTACTTTATATTGTTGCTTTTTCTAGCAATATCCTTTTCAGATGGGTTCCTCGTGTGCCCTTTCTGTCATAGAGGGAAATCACTGATTTTTTTTCACCCAATGCATCATTATGCTTGGTAGTATGCAATTTCTTGTTGTGAGAGATGGAGTGATTTTATTGATCAAAAAAAGCAATAGAGTAACCATGAAAATATATCAAATTGGATTCAGTTTGTAAGGAACTGAAAAACATTCATAACTTGATCTGCAGTTCACGTAAGCAAACAGCATTTGGGATGCTGCAGTTAAATGGGTGCCTAAAACAGGGGAGATCTTGGATGCCTCCAGGTTTTAGTACAAGTTATTCAATCTAAAGCCTCTTAAACTCTCTTCTTACTGCCATAGTCAATGACACTTAGTATAAATTTACATTGAAAAAGCATTGTGACATTAACAGGTGTTTAGCCCATCGATGTAAGCTTATGTTTGTCTCCTTATTGTATCTTAGTTTGTGATTATGGGTAGGATGGACTGGAAATTATTGAGATATTTTTCTCACACAATCCTAAAATCCAGTTGTCTTTCAAAATTCTGCTATTATTGCAAAAATGTTTTTTTCATGAACAAAGGAATAGAGGATGCCTGCACTTCTGGTAAGAAATGCTCAAAAATTGCCTTTCAGAATGATTTCAAGTGTAATAATTTTATTATATGTGAAACTTAAGTTTGCTAAATTCCCTATAAAAATAGGTTAAGAATTTTATTAATTTGGAGGTTTAAATTCTATTTGAACAGAATCTTGCAATCTTACAGCCAGGAAACCATCCTAGCCCTTAAGCTGTGAAGTAGTCTGCAGTGGCATGATCCCTCATTTTTTTCCAATTAGATGTATTTTTTTAACTTTTAACTTAATCTCATGTCTTTGAAATATGGGCTTGAAGTTGAGTTCCACAGCTGAAAAACTGTGGAATTTACCTGAAGCTTGAGATATTTTTGACTTCATGAGTGTTTCTGAAACTTGAAAATGAGCCTGTTGGGCCTCCGTGAAATTCCCATTATACAGAACTTGTGCTGTTACAGAAATGTAACTAGTAGCAGTATGGATTTGTTAATTAGTGTGATAACATGTTACTTTTATTATCCATGGATCTACTTGTCTCCTGAAAGCATGTGGAGACAGTTTAGACTTTACAGCTAAACTAGATGCAGTATGATTGAGAGCACTTTAGAAGCGGACGCTGGCTTGGGCTGTGGGTCCTTTGCTTTGCTGACGGTGCAGGAAGGACGCGTCCTTCCTTCTCATGGGTGCTGAGGCCCTCTTGCTGCTCCAGGCTGCTGCACGACCAGGAGCTTCAGCTCGAGTCTCGATTTTAGCGAGGTGAAGGCTGAAACCTGTGAGTGCTCCCTCCTTAAATATCTGTGGGTCTCCTCCTGCGCGGCTTTGGAAGAGCACGGCAGTCAAGGACGGGGTTGCCTGCCCCTGTGGGGATCGACCTGAACTTGTGTCTCCTGGAGGTGGCTAGTCCTGCACGCAGGGAGCTTGCTGGTGGGCCAAGGTTCAGCCTCGCACCTGCCCCAAACTGCCCTTGCCCATAGGCCGTGGGGCCGACCGACCGTCGGTGTCCGTGCGAGGTGTGTGTTCGACCCGAGCTTCCCTCATGTAGAGTTGGCTCCGTGCGCACTTGGGTTTCCCACATGCCGCAACGTGGCTGCCTAATCAGGAGGAGGATTTTTAAATAATTCTTCACAAGGCCTAAGAAACAAGTGCGCTCAACGTAACTACAAGCGTGAAATCAGCAACCTTCTGCTGACAGTTCATCTGCCAGACACAGCTAATCCACCATGTGCGTGACCCGGAAAGCAGGGCCACATGGATGTTCTTCCCTGGCCCAACTGGAGGGCCTCTTCGTGAGGGCGGCAGTTGTAAGGGCCCCGTAACACGATACGCTGGGTGGAGGCTTGGGGTCTGGGACGGCGCTTTGCCGTTGGGGTTGCCGCCTCGCGCGTGTGCCTCCGAGCCACATGAAAGGGACCCGTAAGCTTTCCAGCTGCGATGTGCTGCGGCGAGGAAGAGGAGAGCGTGGCAAACTTTCAGCAGTCAGGAAGCCTGTTGCATACCACGAAATATCTTTATCACAGTTCTTTCTTTTTCAAGCTGCTCATGTGTTCCCGATGAGCTTTCCATACAGGGCACCTCAAACTGCCCCTTTGTTCTGTTCGAGTTTGCTGGTGCCCCCACCGTTACCGTGTGAAGGACAGAATAGGCTCTGTTGTGTTCTAGACTAAAATACTAATCTATATATGTATGTTTAGTTTGTTTAAGGTTGCATTTCCTCGGCATAGCATTGGGAGATATATGGGCTATCGTGTCCTTGTGATTTGCTGCCTGCCTCCAAACATTGGTTAAAAAACCAAAGCGGTGGCCAGTCCTGTGCCCACTGAAGTCGTCTGAGGTCTGATCCTGCACAGCACAAGTCATGTGAGTGGCAGAGCTTTTACTCACTTGCAACTAGACTGATGCCCACCATGGGTACTGCTTTTTGATGTATAATTCTTGTCACTTACTACATGGCTGCAGGACATACTATGCTATTTACTTCTGTCAAGGTTGGAAAAATGCATATTTATATACTGTATATACTGTGCCTTAGCCAAAGGGGGAAAATGTACTTCAAGACTTTGTTGTTTGGCCACAGTGGGTATAAACCGTTCATTTGTGCATACAGCTAAAACTGCAAGAGCAGCTTCCAGTAGTAGGGAACTCTGGCAACTGCCTAATTAAGCATATAGGTATCTACTTAACTGCAGGCTATTGCCAATAAAGTAAAAATTAAGTAAAATATAGTAAGAAAATAATAAGTGCAAAGGAATATAATGTATACGTTAGATAGTTTAATGTTTAAAATACTGTTCATAAATACAAGCTATTAAAAAGTGAATCATTAAAAAGTGAGGCACTAATATACAGCAAATATGTATACATGGTATTGATTTGTTTTTGATCTCTTAAAAATTTGTGCACATCCATGATGAAAGTTAATACCTGCCTGAAGAATCAAAATTGAAAAAAATACTTGAATTTATTAAGAGTGGGATGCACAAAAGCTGATCAGTAGTTAACCAGCAAAGTTCATATTCGTGCAATGGCTTCATTCATATTCCAGTTTTTAAAACAACTACTGCTCATCATTTGTAAGGTAAGAAAGAAGGTTGCATCCCCTATGGAACTTTGATAGTCTCAGTCTAAATGTTTAAAGGCAATAACCCAACAGTATTAGCTGTGCACAGAGCAGGTAAGGAACATGGTATTACTAGTTTTCTGTCAAATGCCTAGCTGATTTCTTGTGTAAGAGAATATATATAACCTATATACAGACAGGAAAGTTAAAGGATGGCTTGAATTTGAAGGAAAATATGCCCTCAGTTCAAGAATCTTAACAGTATCCTATGGTGCAAAAAGTTACATGGAACAACATGCTTGTTGCTCCTTCATAGCACTGGGGCTTAAAAGAAAGCCACTCATTTTTAAACTGGATTTAAAAGGTCAATTTTAAGTCTCCAATTAGCTGTGTAATTGCTTCTCCTAAATCTCCCCAACATTCATATTGCTGTTAACAAATGAGGACTCTGTGCTTTGAGGAATTCTGCTGCGGCTTTTAGTAGGCTTCCCAGATCCTCACCTGAAGTGAAAGGCTCAAGGCTGAGGGAGCTGGGCCTGTTCAGCCCGAAGAAGAGAAGGCTGAGAAGGGATCTAATCAGTGTCTATAAGTACCTCAAGGGAGGGAATGAGCAGGATGGGGCCGGTCTCTTTTCAGTGGTGACCACTGATAGAGCTAGAGGAAACAGCCACAAACAGAAGCACCAGGGGTTCCACAGGAAGTTAAGGAACTTTCTTGACAGTGAGGGTGACAGAGCACTGGAACAGGCTGCCCAGAGAGGTTGTGGAGTCTCTTTTTCTGAAGATCTTCAAGACCCGCTTGGATGCAGCCCTGGGCCACGTGCTCTAGGTGGCCCTGCGTGTGCAGGGGGGTTGGACAGGATGATCTCTAGAGGTCTCTTCCAGCCTTAGGCATTCTGTGACTGAACCCAGCCTATTTTACACAAATGACCAAACTAGTTGTTGGCTTCTGTTGTCTGACCCTCCTTTTTCAAGGTCTCAAATTTTAATTCTGGGGAACTGAAGGCATGAGGAAGTGCATGGGATGCTTAAAATCAAGAGTCAGATTGTTTGAGGACTTATTAGTACCCAGTGTCTTGTATTAAAAAGGAAGGTAGACTTTGTTTCTGAGAAGGTGGAAAAAAAAACTGTGATTCTTTTCCAGACTCTAGTAGGAAAATCGGCTCACTGCCTCTGTGTGGCCGAGCAGCTGGAAATCATAAAAGTGGCTATAGGGAATTAGATTCTCTTGCATTGCTGAAGCCACTGTGAGTGCAAAATGGATGTTTAGCATGTCTGAAAAGCAGATCCTTAAAACAAGCTCCAACACACCTAGCTTTAGATGCCTGATATTCCTGCTGAGAGCAGAATTTTAATGGGTATTATGCATTTTACAATTCTGAGATTCAGCGTTTTGAGGCAGGAGTCATTCCTCTCTCTTTAGACCTCACTAAACTGATGATGATGGCAGGCAGGAGAGATTGACAGAGGACTGCCTTTCAGATTTTCATGCATTTTGACATCCCCTAACTAAATTCTTCATCTGAAACAGGGATCAAATGCTGAAATAACAGTTTGAATAATTTTCCCCAAATAAGTCTCAGTTAACTAAAGTATTTGAACGTGTTTTTAATCTTTAATTTCTTTTTCTGAGCTGAACATTTACTTGCCTATCCAAAGGTTTAGTATTTATTGCTTAGAGAAGAGAAAAAAAAACCCTGAATGTCTAAACATTTGGATATGTTTTTTGTTGTTGGGGTGGGGTGTTGCTGCAGGGTGGAGATCTTACAGGAAGAAATAAATTCTAAAAAGTTGTTGGTGGTTTCCAAGCTGAGCAGCTGTATGGTTTTATTTGTGTGACTCCTGTAGGATACACTGATACTTGCTGCTAATCAGGTAACTAGAGGCTTGTCACGGGCAAGAGCCATGGGGATGGCTGTGCTCTTTTGGGCAGTGACATCACTACTGCTGCATCCAGTACTGAAGACCAAAGCAGCAAATAAACCAGAGTGTTACAGTTTGATCCGGTGGTGAAAAGGGAGAGAAAGAATTACTGAAATGTCTTATGTGTGACTCCAAGACTGAGAAAGATGGTGGGTGGCTGAGGTGCTCTAACATGACAATGTATAGCAGGGAAGAGAAGATATACTTCTATTTGAGTGTATGCCAAAACTGTGTGATTGCACTCATCTTTGGGCATACATGGCCAGCAAGAACGCATATGGTAGCAGGAGCTGGCAGATTTATTTGGTTCTAACAATCCTTCCTGGAGAGGGAGAAATATGGTGAATTTTTATTTTAAAAGTTCAATTGTGGTTTAATTTTCAAATTACAGAAAGAAATGAATACAAACATTGTGTGTAGAAATAGAACATAGTTTGAAAACACTCCAGTTGCAAACAGTCAAACTTTTTCTTTGTGTGCCCAACATATTGAAGTTTTCACAGAGAACTCTGCATGTTTCAAGCAAATGTGTCATGCTTTGGAGTGGGGTTGTTTGCTCAAGGGCATTCAAACATACCCTGAGGTCCTAACCCAATAAATAGGTAGTTATTGCTGGAGTGTACAGTCAGGAACCTGGTGTGTAAGAGATTTAGTGTTCTTTTCTTACTTTTTTTTTTTAGTTTGAGAAGGGATGCATAAAATACTGTTTCAGAAGTTATTTGCAAGCATTAGCACTCAGGAAAGCATTTGCACAAACCTTCTGTTTGTTGCAGCCCTTTTTCTAAGGCACATAGCAAACAGGCCAAGCTACACTCCTATTAAGCATCCTCTTGTCCCTGCAGACCTACAGAGGTCCCTGTGGTCCTTTGTTTTCTGCCTGGGACTGGGGACAGTCTCACCCATGTGATTCGGCAGGCGGGAGACGGACTCAGCAACCTCTGCAGCGCCTGCCGAGAAATGCTGCCTAGTGTCTCCTCTGGCCACTAAGTAGAGAGAAGAGGCAGAAGTAGTAGCCCTAATAAAGAGCAGCGGTGATCTGCCAGTCTGATGACAGCTCCCAAGGGATGGGAATGGCAGGTAGAAGCAAGAAAGGGCTTTGCTCACTGTGAAGCTGACTGCAGAATTGGGAAGCGGGAGAGCCAAGTGTCTTGAAGGGGAGAAGGAGCTAATAGGGACACAAAGTGTTCAGAGGTGTCTTGAGATAGGTGCTTTAGAAGAAGAAATGTGTGGAGGAAGAAAGAGATGGCCTGTTCCTCCTGCTTTTATGGCCTTTGCCAGTGTGTGACCAAAGGAAGAACAGCACAAACCTATCATATCCAGAGATGTGAGGATGTGACGAAGGTCAATCTGCTGATGAAGATGCAAATATGCAATACTTGTTTTCCCTTTGCATTGTGCTATTAAACTCTGAAAAGGGATAAACCTAGGGAATTGCTTGTCTCAAAGGAAAATTTCAGGTTTGTGTTTTTTCAGTCTGCTGCAAGCAGGTGCGCAGCCGGTATTGGTGTGTGACAGACTGTCAGAGAATGAGCACTTTAAGTACACGTTAATTTATTGTGACATTCATCTGTTTTGAGTGATCAGCTTTTTGGCAGATTTTCTCCTCCTCCAATTAGTTCCTCAAGAAGCAAGGGCTTCACATGGAGAAATGAGCAGGAGCAGCAGCTGCAGGGAACACCCCTAACCTCCGCAGGTCACTTAAACCGTCTCGGGGCTGGCTTGCATCTGTGGAGGCGAGGATTGGAATGACCAGCTGCAAGTGAGTTTCCTGCTAGAATTGAGGTGATTCTTCCTCTTCCTCAAGCCACTTGTCTTCGCCTTCTTGAGCCTTCACCTCCAGGAGGCAGAGGCTGGGACCATGCGTTGTCCCGTGCAGCACTACCCACCAAGTGCTACAGGCCTCCCCATCCCTGCTATGTTGGCTCTCCTGTGCCGGCCGATACATTTTAACTGGAGCCCCCAAGTTTTTCAAAGGGCCTGACAGCCCAATTTGTGGGATGTTCAAGTCTTAAAAGCTCTACAGAGGCTTGACTGCCTGTTTATTTACAGAAGTTGAGCCCCTGGGTCTTTATCCTTGACTGAACACCCAGAGACAGAAACCCATAAACCTCTCTTCTCTTGGCCATATATTTTGGAGAATTGCAGCTTCTAAAAGTTGATAGAATAGTGGCATAAAAATGGTCTTTTAAATCTCCAGCATAAATGGTTCAGAACTCAGAAAGTGTAAATATTTTCATACAGATAAAAGACTAAAGCAGTAAACTCAATTAATATAACTTTAGTCACTTGCATTAATAATAACATAGAAATGATTAAAGAAGAGGGAGTAGGTAAACCTGAACGTCAGGACAGGTGATAATTATTCACGGGGTGCTGGGAGCTGTCTGCCGAGCTTAGTGTTGAGCTCTCCTGTTCAGCTATTTTTAGCCGATCAATCTGCACCCCTCGGGCAGCCCATCTGTCCCCTGCATCAGGCCACATGTGGCAGCCGGTGTCTCTGTCCCTTCCAGCGCCGGCTCCAGGCTGGGCTTGGGAAGGCCATGAGTGTCCGCGCTGAGCCCGAGGGGAGGCTGAGAGGTGAGGTCCGTGTCCAGCTGCCTGTCCCTGCATGCCTGTCAGGCTCCTTAGAACTTGGATCCTGCTTCCCGCCTGCCAGGAGAGAGGCTGCCGCACCAGCACAGGGAAGGTGCTTAACAAGTAATAAAGAACAGCAATAACAAGTGATTAGGTCTGGGCAGGTATGCCAAAGGGGAATACTTTGCAAATATTTAAAATCTTAAACATATTGCAAGGAAGTCCCTGTATGCAATGTTGTTAATTACCTGGGTGATGGGAGCTTTGCAATCACCTTTAATCACAGGCTTCTCTTTAATGCACTTATTGTAAAGCATTGATGTTAAAGCTCTCCTAACAGTTTATGCAAGGTTTGAGCTTTTTCTTTCAGGGCAGCATCACAAATCTGGCTGTAAAACTCATTGTTAAAGCTGCTTCCTCCTTTATTAAAGTGAGAGGTTAGAAATTCAGAGCAGCAGAGCTGGAAGTGGGATCCACTGCATACTGTGATAGGTTGTCGGGCAGCGCTGGGCAACTGCAGACGTGAAGCACGGAGTAGTGTGAGATAGTGAATTGCTAAACCTCTTCAGGAGGTCTCACTAATTCCACAGAAACATTTGCACATTCACAATATTAGAAATGTTTTTGGTGGCAAGAACTGAGTCTTTCCTATTGCTCTTCTATAGTCAAGTCAGGCAAATGCTGCTCTCTTCTGCCAGCCCTGTCCAGAGCGACTCCACTGCAAGAATAAAGCTGCTCCACTTGCCATCAGAAAACTGAGAGCAGAATTGATGCTAATGAAGTTATTAGTGAGATTAATTTGGCCTCTAGCCTTCATGTTTCTCATGTTCATGTGACAGACAGCTTGTATATGTGACATTAATAGTCTCAAGCAATAAGGTGCAATGATTGGGAACATTTCAGTATTTTTCTGTGAGGATGATACTGCACAGGGAATATCTTTTTTTTAATAGACTGGGTAGTATTGTTTAGAATATTATTCTTCAGCTGTTTATCACCACACATTTTATATCTGACATCTGTTTAATGTTTCAGTGATATTCGTGCTGTCCATATAATTTGGGTTAGAGCATTTGCAGGTTTTTACAGAGTATTTATAGAGGTAAAATACGTACAACAGGTTTGTAATTTGCAACCATCAGGTGCAATATTTTACTATTTAAATATGTATGTTCGACATCTTGGGTTACCATGCTATGAAGACCTCAGGATAAAAATGCTGTATGTGCCTTGGTTGCTATATTTGTGAAGGTTGAATAGACAAAGAGGATTTACTGTTTATTATTTTAAGGCAAATAGTTAATTACCTCTATTGAGCTTTCTTTCGTCTTTTGTCTATGTGCAGAGCTACTCATTTTGGGGCAGGTTGGACCTCTAGGTGAGGAAGGAGGAGCAGTGGCCTTTAAGGTTTCATCATTGGCTTTTGCCAGCAGGTCCTGGTGCCACTGGAGGTGCTCTGTGAGAGGGCTGTCTCTCAGGGTGCCCCTCCGTCATGGCCTCAGGGCTCCCAGCTTTCCCTCCACGGGGAATGGTGATGCAGGAGCGTGAGGGGGAGCACAGGCCTGTCTGAGTGCACCAGTGGTGAGGAGCAGTGGTGAGGAGCAGGCAGAGGTTGACTTGGGTCCTCTAGGCAAGAACTGCATCTGCAGTCTGAATGTGGGATGTTCAAAGGCGAGAGATGCTCCTTGGTGCTCACTTGGCGATATCAAGACTAGCTGTGTTTAAGTGCAGGGGACTGCAGCCTCTGGAAGACATTTGTTCTTTGACTTGATTTACAAGGGTTCCTCTCCATAAGTTGGCTTGTAACACATCCAAGAAATATTTTAATTCCGCTGAGTTACAAGACTTCTAATGCATCGTTATCATGCTTGCAGCTCTCTAGCAATGCTGTGTTGATGTTATGGATGTGTTGTCACTCTGTAGCCTTCAGGATTGATTAGCTGGCTTCAGCGGCTCCGTGAAATTCCACTTCCTGTAACGTGCACTCCTATCAGACAAATGTTATCTCGGGCTTTAAGAGTAAGCCAGGAGCATTTTTAACTGCACAGCCCAGGAGATGTGAGAACACAGTAAGGTGATAGAAGCTTTGCAGGAATTACTGGACAGTCTTCACTACAGCCTGTGTGTTGAAGCCAGTCCATAACTGAGAGAGAAGAAAAAATTGTACAGATTTACAACCGATGTTCAAGGCAGATCTGTTTTGTCTTGATGCCTCCTCTCTGTGGAATTCAGAGGCAGCAGATAAATGCTTGAGGTGATTACTAAAGGTGTCCACTAAATACAAGCATGTGTAAACCTTGCATTGAACTTTCCTTTAGGTGAGGGAAAGAATGCTTGGGGTAGTTGAGAGGACAGGGGTTGTTTTTGGCTTGACCTTTATTGTCATTGATGAAACTCTTTTTTTTCAGGTGGAGTAGAAGGGAAACAAAAATATAAGGAATGAAATAACACATAGGGAGAGCAAAAAGTCAGGAAGGATTTTGTTAGAAGTGTCAATGTAAAAAAAAAAAAGTCCAACTTGAGAAATGTTCTCTGTAAGTCAATAAATGTGTGGCTTTTTTATACTGTGAATATCTCATTGTTTGATCATTGGGATTTTTGGTGTGCCATTCATCATGCATTTAGCTTGTCTATTTTAGTTCAGTAATTACACTTTCTCATTTTGCTTTAAAAAATATATTTGTTAGTGCAAGCAACTGTCATGAAAAACATGGAAGCTAGATCCAATCTGTGATCATTTACAAAGAAAGTAGGGCAATAAGTACATACATTTCAAAAGTTTCATTTCTATTTTATTCCAAGATTTATTCAACATTTTGATTGCAATGTAGCTGTTTCCCAGCACTACTTCTGTGGAAGTTTAGTACAACTTTGTTCAGTGACTTTTAGACACTGGAAGAGAAGCTTTAATAAGAGGTTATCAGTGCTTAGAAGGTATCATTTTCAAGGCTTCAGATTCATTTAACACTCTAATGCTTTTTGGTGGTGATCTCTGCATAGAGTTTTATCTTGGTATGTCAGCAATTTTTAATCATGACCCTTTGAATTGTTATGTAGAGTATATAAGTGTGTCCAATATCTGTACTTACTCAAAGGTTTTTTTTTTTTCATTTCTGAATTGGAAGACTCTTTGAATGATAGTCAAAGAGGAGCTGAGAAACCACTGCCGCCTGGGCCCAGTTTTGTGCTGGGACATGCTAGAGGAGCCCACAACGTGGCATCGCTCACCCCATTCCTGAGCTGAGGGGAACGGCGGGGGCCCGTGCAAAGGACACAGACCTGGGATACAGCATGACCCCCGTGTGCGTGACACATGTTTAGCCTGTGGTAAATACATACCTGAAGGGGAGTTTTCAGGATACAGGGAGTCTGCATGGTTGTGCTGAAGTCAACCAAAAGCAGCAAAAGCAAGGGCTAGGTGAGCTTTTTTAAAATTGTTCATTTATTTCTTTTAATGAAGCGGGGCATGAAGAGGAGGGATGAATAGAGCCTATTCACCCCCTCTGTTTGCTCTTTGATTAAACTTGTTTGCACTGTAGGATTTGTTATTTTTATAGTGGAAATATGGTAAGTATTCCCTTACAGTTTTTTTTTTCCTACACAAAGAGGTTATACATAACATTAGATGGCTTCTGTAAGAGGCAAGGAAGATTTGAAAGAAAGCAAGCATCTGTTGGGGAGTCATGAGATTCCAACACGCAATCTTTGAAGAATTTCTTTCATCTTTCAGTTTCTGCATTTAGCTGAGAAGCAGTGGTTTTGAAGTACAGACCATGTGTCCATAACCAAGAATGGCGGCAACTGAATTTTCTTAAAGTTGGTGTATTACAGTGCAAACATTCAGAGTCTTGTATGCTAACACTGGAAGTATAATATTTTATTACTGGCAGTGTTCAGCAGATGAATGTTGAGCTTCAGTAAGTGCAACATCCTTGGCATGTTGATGCTTATAAATAGATTGCTTTACTGCATGATAGAAAAATAAAATCTAGCTTTATGTAGGTTTTTAGGACATCTCTCTTGATACATAACAGATGTTGTGATTTCTGAGAAATGCTGCAGTAGATTTGAGTGTACATCCTTGCTAAAATGTAAATAAATACTACTTTCCTGGGTAGGAGAGGGATGAAATGTGCCATACTATCCTCATTCTTTTCAATAATGTAGAACCGTATTTGAAGTCAAGGGATAGTCAATGAAGCAACAAGGCCAGATTGACTCATTGGATCTCATTCCTCACTAGTCAATGAGGGAACAAGGCCAGACTGATGCCTTGGATCTCATTCCTCACAAGCTTATTTGCAGTGGGATAAGAGAGCGGGATTTTGAGATCTGCGTAGGGCATTGAAATCTGCATGGCCCTTGGGGGTTCATAACACTGATTAAAAGAAGATAAGTCTTATATAAACAACTCTACAGGAACTTTGTATTGACATCAGAATAATTTTTGAAAATATCTTTCAGTTTAAGCTTATGAGTGCCTACACAAAGAGGTTATACATGGGAGCAAGTTTTGCTTCATCAGGCAAAGGCAAGATCCAGTATTTAGGTACTGAAGAAAATTCAGGCTGGAAATGAGGCATGGTTTAATATAATGACCATGGTAGATAATGGTTAAATACCAACCTATGTGGGCAAATTTTATAATTTCAAGGCTTTTAGTCAATGGCAGATGTCTTTCTGATAGCTTTGGGGTTTTTTTCAAGAATATCTTTTTATAAAAGTGTTTCTTCTCTTGTAAGGATATTACAACTAAAGAGAAGAATTAGGAGCTGAAATATATGATATAAAGAAAACTAGATAATTTCAGTGTTATAATTATTTTTTTTAGATCCAAAGAAAGATATTGGTAAAGGTTTCTTGTTTTACTCTATCTTCCATAACATATGACTGCGCAAGAATTAAATAATATACTCTAAACTTAAGCCCATACATATATGTGAGTTGGAGACCTGGCTTTATGCCATTTGTCCTGCTAGCAACTAGCATCTAAAAGTTTGAATCCAAAAGGATTTCTTTTATGAAAATTAGGACAGAGATGCTAGGTTGTCCTTCAGCCCTAAAGATGACTCCTTCCTGTGAACACAGAAACACCAGAACCCAACACTCCTTGATAGAGACCAGCACAAGTGCCAGTGAGTGTCTACACCTGTGTTACTGCTCAAGGCAGGCATGACTCATGAGAAGAGCTTTTGTTCTGTGCTTCCTAGGGCAAAGTTGTCCATGTCAGATACTGAGATACCCTATAATCCCTAAAAATGGCTGGAGGTAGTGGATGTTTTAACAAGCCCATGCAGGTCCACCTGCTGAGGAAAGACCACAGTTTGGAGTTAGTGTGGCACAAAGGAACTCCAGAAGTCCTTCTTGGCCATGTTCACATAAATATCATTTTACTTTGCTGCACGCTTTGAGAAGGAAACAAACGAAAAAAGGAGGTAGGTGTCATTACTTCAACTTGGTAAACTCTAGTAACTAAAGGCAGAAGTTTGGGTCTTTTTTAGATTATTTGTTTTCTATTCAATTCCCACTACTTCCCTCTTGGGAACTCTGCCAGCAAGACCTGAATCAGGTTATTGCAAGGTAACTCCATAAACCTAATCATACCTTTTAAAGTCTTTTATGTGTTCTTTAAGCACCTGTTTGACTATAAAAATCCAAAAAGGACAGAAATGATTGTGATGCTATGTGGACTCTCACATAGTCAAGCACCATTTGTGCATATTCTCACTTATTTGAGGGTATTTTAAAAAAGCAAACAAAAATAATGAAATCTTCTGGAACACATGAAATACTGTTATAGTTATAAACTATGTCAGCACTTCTAGTATGAAGCATAGTTTCAATAAGGCAAATCTTGCTTCAGATTTACAGTTACTTTAAATTTGGTCTAGAATGAATGTTTTCAGCTAAACTTGTCTAAGTAGCACTATAGGTACAGAAGAAATGCTTAATTTATGTAACTAAAAACTAGCCGAATATGCCAGGGCAACTTGGAAAAAATAAATGGAAGAGGGATAGTAATTTCATATGTAAAGCAAGTGTTAAGGCCTCATTCCCCTAAGGTACAATGTATTTTGAGTGCTGTTGGAAATGCTTGTCCAAATGCTGGAACTTGATTGCCTTAGAGGAAACATGCTGGATGAAATTAGTTGTTGGTAATCTTGCAGCACTAAGGTTTGAGTTTCTGCCTATTCCTTCCTAGCCTAACTCATGTCTGCTGTTGTTATAACATAAGCTTAGCTTAAATTTTCCAGGAAGGGAAGGGTAGATGCTCGTAGGGAAGAAGAGCGATGCAGTTGCTCATCTCAGAAAGAATTTTGATCTCAGTATTTCAAACCACCTAAATAAATTGTGCTATTAAAATATAATGTAGCACCACAATCAGGATGTGTCATGTGAAATCATGCAAAACTGCCTTAAAATTGCATTTTCATAGGAACTAGTAGAGCTTGAGGGTGAGGAGAAGAGGTGAATGGTAGAGTCCATCTCTACCTTCCTGTTTTTATTTTTGTCTTTTTGTGTGTTTATATCTTAAAAATAACATATGTCTGATACTATAAAACTTTATGCCTTGGGGTTGATTTCAGGGTCTGGTTTAGATTGACATCTAGCAGGCTGCACATAAAGCAGCCGACAAGGCTTAACGCCGACAAGGCTCTTGTGAAAAATCAATGTTCATCTGTCAAGTTTGCTTCATTTTTCTGCTTCCAGAAGTGCTTCAAAGTGTGTGTAAGAATTAATATGTACATATATGTATATCTTTAAGCCCACTTAATAGCATAGGGCTAATCTAGATAGCAATAAATAACATGATGAAAACAAAGCTACACATTGAATGCAGCTATAAATATCGTACACTGTGAATAAAATATGATTGCAGTGGAAAACTCATTTACATATTTTTTGTAATCATTTATTTCAAATATTAGCTAATCTACTTTAAGTGCAAGGATGCATTTATGCCATCTATTTACTAATGAATTATTCATTAATTTCTTTGTTTTAAATGTATCATTGTAATTTTATTTTAAAAATTACCATATATATACATTAAAAAAGTCTGGTAATTAACTGTAGGATGAGCAGCTGTAGGATGGTATCTCCAGTTCCTCTCCCTATCTCAAATCATGTCTGTCCTTAAAGTACAAAATATCTTTCTAGAGAAAGGGCTCATGCCCTTGACGCCTGTTCACTAGCTTTTCCGTTCTGGAATGCTTTGGTGGCTCCTGGCTGTGGAAGCTCTTTCAAGTACAGCCTCCTGGCACCAGGGGCCTGTGCCAGAAGAGACTGTGAAATTCGGTGGGAAGAATAAAAGATGAAGAGAGAGAGAACAGGAATTCCACTAAGGTTTGTTTTTTTGCTTCCATAAGGATGTTGAATCAGAACTTTTCGCTTCAACAGACCTGAATCAGTTGTTTGCGATAGTCAGTTTTAAGTATTTTGGAACTTTGTTCTCTTAAGCTCTTGTGGAGCTTAACTTAAGCTACTGGTTTATACTACTAAAAACATTGGAATCAGCCTCTTCAGGAGATGCTGCAAAATCTCAGCATAATAAATTTCTACCAAGCCAGCAAAAGGTTATTCTGGCTAAGATGAGAGTTCCCCATTTTTTGCTCACTTGGGATGTGACAGAAAAGCAGAGTTTTATGGCCCTGGACACTACTACATTTAGGCTAGAGTGGGCATCACTGAAAAATGGGACAACAGACTTTAAATAAATGAACTAACCCTTTATAACTCATGATACCTTTAATTTTAGCTGGAAGCTTTAAGAATTTTACCTTCAGTCAATCATTCATCAAATCAATTCAAACTTCATTTTTTATATATTTTTTTCTTTTCCTCTATTCAGCTGTCCTGGAGCATGACTGTTGAGATATTTGGCTTTTAAAACATTCACAAGGTATTTCTCTCCAAAATGAGCATTTCTGTTTTCCAGGGCAGAACATGGCTGCTTGATGTGAGGAGAGTGAAAAACAGCTTTCTGACTTCAGAATGGAGTGTTGTTGTTTTTATTTTTTTATCATTTAATGATGATAAATTCAGAAATGCTTTGAGATGTTCATCTTTAAAAGCAGTGACTGCCAATATCTCTGACAGGATCAACTGCAAATCTGTAAATGTGACGAGGCAGCTCTCTTGAAATGAACGGACACCTTGTTCCAGCTGAGGATTTGCCCTAGCATTTTTTTATTTATTTTTTAATTCTGTAAGCTTGCATGAAAGCGTGCGCACTTCTACACCCCCCAAAAACCCTTCTGCAAATGCGCTGCAGGTTCACAGGCCGTTTAAGGGCAATTCTGAGAACTGAGGTTATAGCAGCCGGAGTTCTGCTGGTGACCTGGTGGTGTGAAATTGGAGACCTGCACTGAATCTTGGGGAGCGCTGAATCGGGATGAGAATGAGGTGGTGCCGTGGTCCTTCTGTGGCCCTAGCTGGGCTGGTGCCCACATGTTCTGGCTTGGTTAATGCTGTCCCTCCCTTGCTTTTGTGCGAACCGATTGATTTATTTTTGTAATTTGTTGTTGTTGTTTGCAGCATTCAGTTTCATAATAGAAACTGTAGAAGGAACTTGAAGGAGAAATGTAAGTAACATGGGTAGAAGGTGGCAATGAATCATGTGTGTCAGTACAAGGAGTGAAATATTTGTCGTTTAGCTGAGACATGCTAAATCTCACCTCCTTCGTATTTAGGGTATTTCTCACTGTGGTGAATAGCAAAGAAACATAAATAAAGTGCATGTTTTCTGGCACATAATACTTTTCGCTTTTATTTCTCTCTGTGTTTAGAGGGGTTGATGATTAGAGTCTATTGTATCCAGTGTTTTTTATCTTAGGTTGGAAGGAGGTGGGAGTTATATTGTGATTTATGGTAAAGAGACATGGAGCTAAGCTGTAAAATTCTAGGTTAGGCTTTGACTTTCCCAGTATTATGAGTGTTTGTGGTCCCCTACAGAATCTAAGTTTAGTATAAACAGCCCACTTTATGGATGACTAGTTGTTGAAACGTAAGTTCCTTTTGCTCAGAAATAAGCAAAAAGATCAGTGATATCAGAGTTTGCTGTTCACATAGAACAAAGAGACCTCTTCCTGTTAAAATGTGTGCAGCCCTGTGCTTGTTCATTTGTGGCTTTCAGTAAACTTTGGACCTTGAGGCTTTACTCTGTGGCTTTTGGGATCTTGCAGCGTTCCGCAAGAGCTGGTGTTTGTCCCCAAGGAGCTCGGGGAGAGCCATGCCGAAGCACCAAGGCTCTGTGTGACCCAGCCGTGTGCCTGGAGTGCGCTGGCTCCGCAGTCAGACTGTAGCAGCTCCGGAAGCAATGGGAAAGAGAGGAAGCGGAGCCCCAGCTGTTGGCTACAGGGCGCTGATTCACACTGCCTCAGCTCACATAAGAGCAGCCTGAAGGCTGCTTTAATTTTTATTAACAGGCTGAAGTTCCTAAGGGATCACAAGTAGCGGGGAAGCCAACAAGAAAACAGCATGTTCAAATCATTCCCCATTTTTGCTTTCAACAGGACTTCAGAGGCGGTAGCTACAAAGAAAGACCTGTAGGGACTTGCGCATCTGTTGCATGACTTCCATTGCTAATAGTTTCTTTCCTTTTGAGCCACAGAGCTGCTTAAAAGATTTTACTGTGGAGTATCTGTTTTTGTCATTAGTTTTCAGTATGCTCAATCCTTAGGTAAACACATGGAGTCCCTCAATTTCAGCTTAAAAAAAAATAATCACTTTGATGGTCAAGTAATGCTGAAGGCTTCCAAGTGTCCTTTCATTACAAGTATGTGCTTTCAAACTTGTACCATTATGCTGTAGAATACCTTACATTTACTGTATGACCCGAACTTTCTAAAGCATGTCATCTCATTTTAAAATTCGTGTCTATTTTCATACTGATTTTTTTTCTTCTTAGCTCACATCAAGTAATATATCAGAACATTTATATTTTAGAGATTTTTTCTCTGTGCGCAGATGTTCTATGCTTTCCAGAGCTGCTTAGATTCTTTTGCTCCGTCTAAAATCTTAACTTTGTGATTGATATAGATCCATGTATTTCTGCCTTTGTCCTGATGCTCAAGCTTTCGAGTGTGCACACTGTCCATGTCAAAAGGTGTCCAAAATAATTTTTTTTACTATCTTCAGCAGTAATGGTGAATCACTGACCTCAGTACCAAGTTTGATGTTAAGGGAGATATGGACCAAAAGCAGATAAGTTCCCATGTTTTCTAGAGTAAATTTATCACATACCATCAAAAAGATTTTTATCACTGAGCACCAGTGCTCATTTCCTACTATATCTTTCTGTATCTCTCAGCAATTCCAATAAATTTAATACTGGATTGCCTCTGCGGTGCAACAGCAAAACATAAGATATACCTCAAAGAGCTGGAAGTTTCTCAAATGTGATATTCGGGAGTCCTCTAAGTAAAGTTGTATCTCCTACAGTTTCTTCTGCAACTGATGTACTAATTATTTATTTCTGCATTTGCATAATGACACTGGTTGGGATTTTTAAAGGAATTCTTTGTTTCTTCCTCAAGAAAAACAGCATAAAGGTTTTTGGCCAAGAGTTTTCCTTTTTTGATGGATGTGTAGGGCAGCACCTTGCTCAGTGAACCCAAGATTCCCAACTGAAGCCTCTGGTTGCTCCTATTTCTGCTGTCCTAGCAGAAATAATCAATACTGTATAAAGCTTTTAATTTAGGGGTTCAAGCAATATTATTATTCAAGACTTTGTTTCTCACAATGGGATAAGTCTTTAATTTATGGTTAGTCTCTTACTGAAATATTTCTTTGGTTAGCATATAACATCCATCAGTTTGGGCAAGCTACATGCTAGGTTAGTATACATTAAAGAATCTTGTACTTTTAAAAAATACTGCGGTTAGACTCAGTAGCACAGCACACCATAAGCAGTTGTGTTTCTCTGTGTATCATACCAACCATTTGTCGGCTTTATCCATTTGTCATCAACTGGTAAAGGAACCCTCGATGTAGAGTCAGTCCACGTGTAAGCCCTTGCCCAAAATTAAGCATCAGAAGCATTTGTTAATGCAGAGGCTCTGGGAAATGCCTGTATCTTCCCCTGCAAAGCAAATGTATTCCCATGAGTACTCAGGGTTTCTACCCTGTTTGAGATGCATTGCATTTCTATATGAAGAGGAGTGAGTGACTGAAGACTTAATCTTCTCTTTTTGGAGCATGGCTGTCTTCTACATAGATACTTTTGGAGTTTGCTTAGTTTGATGACTAGCAGGTTATATTGCACGCTCCAAACCTGACACGTTTCCCACCAGAATATGACATTATGCACAACCATTAGACTTGTTCCAGAGTCTGCACTGAGAGGGAAGGAGCGGGGACTGCACTTACGGATGAACAGAAGTTTGCCATTTGTGTCAAGGTCTCAGTCCTTGTTCTGTTTTAGCCTGACCCTCTTTTATGGTAGCAAACTGCAACACAACAATAGCTTGTGGAAATAGATACTGAGGGTCATCAGCAGAACAGTAAGTGCCTTAATGCCCGCAGCTATAATTAACTCCAGAGGGAATTAAGTTTATGCAGCAGTTGGCAGCAGGACAGGGACTTTTCCTCTTGAAATAACCCCCTCCTCTCCCAATATGGTCTTTCTAGTTACAGACTATTGTGATTAGAGCCCTTCACTCTCCTTTATGTTCGATGATCCTGCTTCCTCTCTGTCTTGTACTTTCTTTTTAGTACTGTTAAGCACTTTCTAGGGTTTTTTTTTCATGAAATGCCCAAATATACTTTCCTTTTCCCTTGTCTCTTTATTTTCATTTCTAGACTCTGTGCTAACCTTTTGGCAGTCAATTACTGATTTATTATGCAAGTGCAGTCAGACTCAATGAAACTAGTAACTGCATAACTAGTAGCCTTCTCTTCCATTCTGAAATGTTTCCATAGTAAGTCCTCGGAGCTGTTTAAGCTTGTTCTTCACATGCTGAAGCAACTACCTTGTCTTGTAGATGTTGTCTAGAAGTATGTGGGTATGTATACACATGTACCCATAAAAAAAGAACTATATGAGAAATAAATTTGTTTTTCTAATTAATTCAGTTTGTTTGGTCACTTTTTATCTGATGATATCTGGAAATAATATTTTTCTTTCTTGATACCATTATAAATTAAAAAAAAAACCAATGTATTGGGTTTCTTTCCTTTGTCCGTGCATTAGCAGAAAGATCCTTTCTCCAATAATACTTTTTAAAGAACTGCCCATTTGTGTATGATTTATATATAAAATTTTTACACTTGCCTCTTTAACATGAGAGATAGCAGTAGCATTTTGTGTCGAGTTTAATGCCTTTGGTTAGATTAGAGTTACATTGGAATTATACTGGAATTAGACTAGATTAGAAGTTGAAAATTGTGTTAGGAAATGCTCAATAGCCTCTCAGGTTGTAAGACCTCCCTGACATAACCCAACACACGTGGTAATGCTGTTCTCCCTCCCACAGAAGGGTGGTGGTGCCTTCTCCCTTGCTCTGACTCCACACGAAGGGGCATCAGCCAGTGCAGTTTGCCAGTAGGACAGGTAATATCTGCCTGTCCTCCTGTCTTGTTAGCAGAGGGAGCCGTCTGTCTCTAATGCCGGCTCAAGGTGGAGAGGAAGGCTGTTTGGGGAGAGGTGAGCTGAGGAAAGGGAGCAGCAGGGCCTCTTCCATCAGTCGTGGCACTGGGACCTCTCATTTAACTGCCCCCGTGCTGTGTATCCATGGTTGTCTAAAATGGTCTCTTCACTAACTGCTGTGGTGCTGGCAGTTGCCTGATCCTGTTCAGTGGTCTACTCACAAAATTGGTCCTTGCCAGCTTAATGAGGCCCAACAGTAGCCCCGCAAAGCTCATACATGGATGGACAGTGCTACAGCCAGCTAAGCCACCCTGCCGCAGCCAGCAGGTAGGTCAGCCTAGGCTCTTTGGGACAACAGCCTCTCTCCTAGGGCTTGAAGTCGGGAGATCCAGCCCTATTTGAAAAGGACTCATCTTTTTCAGAAGAGATCTTTAATGCCTGTGAAGTCTTCACTTACCCACTTGTGGGCTTCCCCTAGCCTCACCCTACCCAACGTCACCTTCTGATCTGCAACGCAGCATTTGGATGGGTACTGGTAATACTTCTGAACAAACTGCTGTGATTTAGAAGAGACTGTCTCAGGCCTGATTTCTTCACATGCAATCTTAGGACCGCTTTCCGTATGCCTTAATTACGGAGAATTCCCCGGGGCTTCAGCAGCAGTTTTTGCTTGTATAAGGAATGCTGAATGAGGCCTCCAGTTTACAGGACTAATTACCCTGTACTTTGATTTAGTATACTAAATACTGATAGTATATTTTTACTGGAAAAAGCCATCTAAAGGCAATATTTGTTTAATTAATTTCTTTACAAATTAAAGCATGTATCTGTTTCCTCTTTTTCTTGCTATGCTTCTATACTTTTCCGAGACCTAATTTTGTTTCCCAAATGTTGTGAAAAAGATGAAGAATCAAGGACAAGTCTGTACATTATAGTACAGCATTCTGCCCATCTACATTTTTCATTCCCAAATGTTATCCGTAACTACAAGTGGCTGTTGTCACAGAGGTATGCCTTTTCCCTTTTATATATATTGGTTCTCACAGTAGACTTTTACTCTTGGTTTTCCCAGAAGGTTTCAATGTCTTTCCCAGCATCACTGGCAATTAAAATATCTCCCAGAAGGACTGGTTTACTTCCAGCTGTGTTCTGCAAGTCGCTTAATTACACAGGAACTTTACTCATGCAGAGAGTGCCTTATATTTTAGTGGAATTGCTTAAATTGCTTTGTTTTTTGCTTCAGCTTTAAGTCAAAGAGGAGTCATATGGCACCCACAGCACAAATTCCAGCTTTATTTCAGAAGTCCAAGGGGCATCAGAGAGGAATAAAAAGCCCTTCTAGGTGGCCCCACCAGCAACACAGTGATCTTGAGGGTGACAGAGCACTGGAACAGGCTGCCCAGAGAGGTTGTGGAGTCTCCCTCTCTGGAGATCTTCAAGACCCGCTTGGATGCAGCCCTGTGCCACGTGCTCTAGGTGGCCCTGCGTGNCCAGCAACACAGTGATCTTTAGGTCAGTGGAACAATGATGTCCAGCAAATGTCTCTGAGGCCACTTTTTTGGCAGTTTTTCCAGCTACCTAATGGAAGAAACGGCTCCTATACCCTGGAGATGCGCCTGTTGTGATAAATTTTAAGTATATGTGTGCGCATATACATATACAATGCATATATGCATATGTGCACTCCCTTATACATAAGAAATATTTTTGTTCTTACCTATTTGAGTAGATGCGTTAAATGAGATGAAATGTTTTTACAGCTTTTGTAAACTTGTCTTTTAGAATTACTTTATGGGTTATTTATTTTGATAGTAAGTGGATGTTTTATTTTTCTGTTTTTCATCCTCATTTCCAGGTTAAATGAAACGTGGTCCAAGAAATCTTGCAGAGTACTCTGGAGTAAGCATTGGAAAAGTGGACCTATGGGTACCATTTCATGAGGAAAATCATATAAGCTGAGGAAGCTAGTGATCCTTGTGTAGAACACATCCCATAATGAGATCTCTTCCAAATACTTATTTTGCTCTTTTCCTCTCTAACAATGAAATACTAAAAAAAAAAAAAAACCTCAATTTCCCAACTCTTTGCCTTTTGCTTTTCTACTGTTCCTCCTAGCCCTCTCTCCAGATGTCATAAATCCTTATAGTTTTAAACTTGACCTAACTATACATTTAACAGCTAACTATACATTTTAAAAGTAAACCTAAACAACTTCACAGATGCAGAACTGATTTTGTTCAAACACAGCCCCACATCTCCACCATACACAAGTCATGGGAAGCTGGGATTCCTTCTCGGTGGACATCTCTCCTTTCAGGCCAGTCAAACCATGTTTAGTTCAGATATAATCTTAGGGACATTTTCTATATATCTTAGTTCTGGAGAACTTCCTAGGGCTTCAGCAGCTTGCCTTCATGCCTTCATAGCATGTTTTATACAGATTTTAGCAGAAAAATAGGATTTTTGTACAAGGAAGTATGCAATAGTTAGATATCTAATAAGTCACAAGGAATTTGCAGTTACGAATTAGATAAAAAGGTGCTTCCTGAAGAAGGCATGATGTGACAGTGCCTAATGCAGCTAGCTTCTGTGGAAATAGAGGGGGAAAAATACAGCCTTCCTCTTACTTTTTTCCCTCCCTCTTTCTCTCCCTTTCCTTCCACCCCGTTGCTGTTGCACAGGGGATGGTCTGCGCGAGGGCTGCAAAGGGCCCGTGCTTGCCGAAGGGAAGTGCTGTTTTGTTCTTGGGGAACCCTACGGCTCCGCAGCATTTCACTGGTCACTTGCTCCTGCCAGTCAGTTTATTCTTACAGCTGATGCTAAAACAATGCCACTCGATCCAGCCGCTCGGTTGTACATTTAACTTGATTTATTGCAGTTCATTGTCAAAATGCTTTGAAGGACAATTACAGCTACTGTTTGTGGCATTTAAGCAACATAAAAAATAGATTAATTATCTTCAGTGAATTTATGCTGGCCCTAATTTCTAAACTTGCAGGTATTTCCTTGAGGGATGCTCTGGCAATTGCTTTGCGGGAGGGAAGGCAGCTGGAGCTGCCCTGGCAGAAGCAAACCTGAGCCTTTGCCTCTCTCTGTTGGTGTCCCCGTGTTTTGGATGGGGACAAGTCAAGCAGGAGGGAGGAGCAGGTCTCAGTGCTGGCCGCAGCCTGCGGCACCAGGGCAGGTTCTGCGCGGCATGGGGACCTGCTGCTGCTGACCTGCCCCTCATCCTCCCGAGTGCCTTTGCTCTGGGTTTTGTTCTCAGGTTCCATAAGGAAAACCAGTCCTTTTTAATGTCCTTGCCTTAATATGGTGTCTGAATGTTGGTTTGTCTCCTTTCTCAGATAGTATAACAGAGAGTCCCAGGTCAGTAAGAGGTGTCACTAGTTTGATCTATGTGGGATATTCACCTTCCTGGCAAACGCTGCCCTGAACTGGGAAATCATGCTCTGTTACTGTACCAGACAGGAGTCGGGTGCTTGAACAAGGATCTCTAGCACCGTCGGTTATGGCGTTTGTGTAATGTGAAGGGTTGTATGTATCCCTGTCTGTCTTTCTCACTTAAAAAAAAAAAAAAAAAGAAAGAAAAAAAAACAGAAAAAACATCGTTCAAATGGAAATATCTCCATAAAACATGTTGAGTTTAATGAGATAGCATATTTTTAACAGACTGTGTGGATCAGCCTCAGTGCAAAAAGTGACGGCGAAGAGGAATCTCAGAAGCGAAGTGGTAAACAGACTAGAGTCAAGTTAACACTGAATATAGATTTTTTTTTCCCAGCCAATAATAGATGCAATAATTATTTTGAAATAACTCATACTTTGTTAATTCTGTTACTGGTAAATGGTTTGGGGATTTGAATGTCTCTTTTTTGAATCACAAAGCTTAATTTTCCATTGCACAAATGCAGTGCCGTGTATGTATTTAAAATCTCAAGAAAGCTGATGAGGAAGACCCCATCCTGTGTTAATGGAAATTCTGCTGCACTCTTGTGCTGTCGGAGAGGCAAGGCTCGAGGAGGGGGCACGGTAAAAGCGCTCTCATTTACACTATGTAGAGGACAGAACTGCAGCTACTGCGCCAGGCTCATTTTCTGCCAGTGCTCTGGTCTCTCCTGCTTTTGTTCTCCCTCTCCAGCTCTTGGTGCAAGAGGAAAGGCCGTGTAGACTTCTGCTGCTCGTTGCTGAAGTCTGCTTGTGCTGGTATGCACACGCTGGAAAACAGGCTCCTTCCGTTAGTTCATAGAGATTACTTGAACCCCTGGGACTTCGCTGCAAATTGCTGTCGTGCTCTGATTTGGTGTGGAGAAAGCAGTATGGTTTGGGGTTTGATTTTAAGTGATGAAAATGGATATGGCATGCAACACTTTACAGAAGTGACAAAGGGCAACAGATGCCCCAACAACGTTCCTGTAGTTTTAGTATTTTATGAGAGTCTTGCATCTGCTGCAACACGAGTTGGTGTGTTTTATCTTCTGCTCCAATCTACTCAAGCCATGTTATGGATGATGTGCCATAAATTAAGGATGAAGACTTAAGAATTTTATTATTAATCTTGGTTCTGATTTTTTTTGTGCTCGGGACAATCTTTTAAGAAACAGCATTCAAATTCAGGTAATTAGTATGCAGACTGGGGAATTCACCAGTGAAATCTGTCTCTGTGTTGTAAAATGCATACATGTAAAAAGAGGAAACCTTTTGCAATCTGGCCCTTCTAGATTCTAGAGAACCCATATCTATGCATATTTTAGGCCTTAACTTTTAAAATTAATTTGCACTGCAAGTTAATCTCGTGGGAAGTGCCCGCACCAGCAGAGTTGGATGCAGTTTTCTGCATCTGCTGCCACTCTCCCAAGTTCAGCAGTGGAACTGGGCTCCCGACATTTTACAGTTTCTGTTTTGAAGGACACTGTTTTGCTTTGGACATTGGAACTCGGTGAAACGTATGAGAGTTTAGTCTTTTTAAACTCCACATAGCATAGAATCACAGAAAGCCTAAGGTTGGAAGGGACCTCTAGAGGTCATCTAGCCCAACCCCCCTGCACACGCAGGGCCACCTAGAGCACGTGGCACAGGACTGCATCCAAGCGGGTCTTGAAGATCTCCAGAGAAGGAGACTCCACAACCTCTTCGGTAGCCTGTCCCAGTGCTCTGTCACCTTCCTCCCTTTCCCTCTTTATTTACCTTTTGGTGGAATTGACTGTCCTGCTCATTGCTCCATAGCAAACCAGGACAAGTGCTCTGCCTAGCCAGCCCTCTGTTGCCTCGGCTCTTTCGGTGTGGAAGTTCTCCTTCGTGCGTGCCGTATGCTGTCTATTTTCTAGCTGCTCCTATCTGCCCTGCTTACATTCATCTTGGGCTTCCTTCCTTTTTCTGCCAGAAATGCTGCAGCTACTCCTTTGAAATGGTTAGAAACCTGCAATAAACGTGTAAGGAACAGAAAATCATGAATCTTGATGCTGCTTTCAGCTTGCTTCTGTCGCACTTGCTGTTCTTATTTCCCTGCCCATCACCATGTCTCACTTGCATCATTTCCAAGTTTTTTTTCTAGTTCCTAATTTTCTCAAGTACTTCTTAAAACAACACCCCAGAACATATAAACCATCTAAATGTGGCCATGAGTGGATTTGCTAGTCTCCAGTGGACACATAGTGAGCCCTTTCAGGCACTCTGTTATAATAAAAATGTCATTCAACTGTCTGCCCTTCAGGACAACAAGGGCCATATCTTGATGGCATTTGCACAGGTGTAAACCCAGAATTATTTTATTGCTGCTAGTTTAGTAACTTGGGTTTGGATTTAACTCTGTGTTCAAACAGAATCAGGACGAGGGTGGTTGAATATCAACTCTGCTTTGTAGATGGCATAACAAGACTAACGGTAATTTAATGAACAGTCAGTTCTGTCTTGTGGGACTTCTCTGGCCATATTTGCTTTACAAAGTTAGAAAATGACAATATGAAATGTTCCTTCAGGTCATGTTTAGCAGATTCTGCCTCTGGAGATACATTCCTGTCTTGTGCATTTTGTAAGGTCCCGTTTTTAGCGCATTCATTTTGTTACCCCTTATGTTCAAGTTGAGTTACAAGGAGTATCTTTGAGCAGTATTTGCCCTCCTTCTTGAGAGATGGTGCTCACTGTAACTGTAGAGCAGAATTTGAGCTCTACAGTTGCTCTTGTGACCAAATTTATTTCAATACTTATCACTTGAAATATTTATCAGGCTGTGAGCTCCTGCAGCTCGCCTCCTAGCAGCTCGCAGGATCTGCCTTGTGTGTAACCAGTAAAACAGCAAAGTCTGGAAAAGCCATTCAGATTTGAAAGAAATTAAATATTGGCTATCAACAATAGAATGGATTATTAAAATCTTGCTCATCTGGGAGAAGGCAAGTCGTATAGAGAAGACAAGGTTTCCAGCAGCTTTCCTCCTCCGTGGCGTGGGCAGTCCCAGAGGGGCCACTCTGCTGGGCTCGCTCCATGTGGGTCCCTCTCCATGGAGCAGGGCTGCCGCACAAGCAGGATGCGGAGCCCTCGTTGGCTTTGCCTGGGGATTTGGCCTCAGGGCATCTCTGTGCTCTTTTGCCTGTTCCTTGCAGAAGGGGCTGCAGTTGAGGTGGGCGCAGAGGAGGGGGTAGGTCCTGGGAGGTACTGTTGTGTATACGAATAGATTAACAGGATGGTTAATTTAAAGCTGAACAATATGTAATCTGTAGCAGGAACAGTCCATCCTTTTAGTCAGGTAACCATCTATTTTTCTGCAAATATGGTTCTGTGGCCTTGGCCTTGCATACGGTCATTTCTGTGTGTGACTTCTGGGTTAGGTTTTGCTGAAAAGTTTGTTTTGAGGTTTCTGGAGAGCAAGCTAGGGAGAGTAAGTGGGACAGAAGGTTTTGAGCCTACAAAATGTGGGGACTACATGCATATTCTTGAGCTCCATCTACAGGCACAGTAATGCTATGCCCAGGAATGGGTAGGTTTGCTTGGGCGCCATGCCCACAGCTCAGGTTGCTTGCCAGTCTTCACAGCACACTTCTGTTGGTTGGAGTGATGCTCAGGGAGCCACCGTTTCTGTTTTGCAGCGTAGCGGTTGGTCTCAAACGACACACTGGTAGCTTCGTGTTAGTCACAGTGTGGCTGCGAGCACGTTCATGGCTGGCTTCAATATCTGACTTTGTGATGTGCACGGGCATGTCCAGTCTTGATGGGTTTGTACCAAGAGTGGTGGGGAGCTTTGAGAGCAGCCTTGCAGGGCCTGGGATGGATCAGATCCATTTCGCATGCCCTGCTTTTCTTACCTGCTAGTTGAAAATAATGCTTGTCAAAGAGCCTTGAAAGCTTAGGCCCAAAGGGCGCTGTGTGAAAGCACCAGCACCTTTACACGGAGCAGCCTTCACAGAGGTGGGCTGGAGGAAAGGGTCTGATGGGCAGCAGGACTCTGTCCCACTCATGTGAGGAGTCTCCCAATCCACAGGAATGGCACTTCTCTTTCTAAACTGGGAGGTCGTTCTTAGAGAGAGTCTAAGAGACTAAAAATGTGATCACACTGTAGCTGTCGAGCTTCATAAATTGCCTCCCCTCCTTCTTCTTGCGCAAACTTCCTTGAGGGTGAGCGACGCCATCTTCTCAGAGCTGCGGGCAGATGCAGCTGCTTGAGGAAATGGAGGAAGGGCAGGAGAGCAGAGGGGTAATTCCTGGGGGGTGGCGGCTCATTAGCGCCATCAGCTGCTCATCATCTGCTTCCCCTGAGCAGATGTTGAATTACTATTCTGGGACTTCTGAAGATTATAATCTTTTTTTTTTTTTCCTCCCTTTCTCCTCTCCTCCTCCCTATCTTCCCCTCTCCCCTTCATCTTACTTTACATCCTGCTGTCCAAGCAAGGGGACTTACTTTTGCCCTGATGGCGTAAATTGGGAAAGGATTAAGCTGAGTGACATGACCCCAGACCTGAACTTTTGGGGGAAGATTCCACTTTCATTACTAGTACTTTATACGAATACTGGAAATATTTTCACTTTGACTTTTTTTTTTTTTTAATTGTGTGTTTAGCCCCTGTAAACCGTGTGTCTAATACAGACAGTCCTGGGAACTTGTTTTCTTTGGATCAGCAGCAAACAGTATGTGGACTGTGCCTGAAGATAAAAAATCAAATGGATATAGATGTAATCAGAGCTATTGTTCTGCTCAGAGTGAATATTAACAGCAGTGTTTTACGATAAACTATAACTGAGTGCATTAACGTACTGGAGAAAATCATCTTCCTTGGCAAATTCATGCACGTTGCTGTCACAGGCAGAAGCAATATTAGCTAGCTTTGAGTAAGTGTGTGTGCATGCAGGTGTGTGCATAAAAGTATTTTATGACCAAAAGAATATACTCATGAAAGTGTTCCAGATTTTAATTTGATTCTCCCATTTGCTTTCTCTTCTTGGAGTTGAACAGGCTTTATCTTCACTTCTGTTCATTTTTTTTTTATCTGCAAGCATAGCCTATACACATATTAATCTGTATCCATGTGTATTTAGCTAATTGTGCTGTGCTAATCACAGCATTATCAGAAGCTATTATGTCACGGTAAGCCTGACTGCAGGTCTAGATCCATGTTTAGATTATTTTCCTTTATTATTGTATATCTGATCCTGGGGAATGCTGTTTTCATCAGTGGCAATACATCTCAGGTACAGAGTAGGAATGAAGTGTGCAGTAGAGCACAGTGAAATGTGCTCCGTATGTGGAAATGAGACTGCTTGAAATAGCAACGACATAAGGAAGAATTCACAAATTGCAAGTTCATATAATAATAGCAGAAAGGAAGCAAACAAAAAGGCATTTGACCAAGGTCAAAATGGGCCAGATTCTTGTTCCAGAAAAAAAATCCCAGTAATAGGTAACTTGAATTTAGTTACAGGGGTGCATCTCTCTCCAGAAGTTTCTCAGTAACAGCCACTGTTGTGCACTGTCTTCTAAGCCATGTGTTCCTACTGAAGCAAAGTTTGAATGAACATGGAAGTTGGCTTATCAGACTGTCTGGGCAGCCAGTAGTTTTTGTCATGCCAGATTGCATCTCTATTAAAAACTGAATAAAAACATAGTGACAAATTCTGGAAAGGACCAGCTCTGTTGCCTTCCATGAAATCAATAATTAAATATTTCATACCTCAGTTATAGTTTTTAAGAAGTAATTTCATTATTTAAATGTGTTCTTTTTACAATTAATGATGTCAGAGGTTTCATATATTAAAAAAGCATGTGGGAATCAGGTTCTGCAATTGTGTATTGTTACTACAGAAACTCATCTTGGAAACCAGATGTCTAACCAAAGTTTTCATATTGAGGCATCTCACTTACATATTTATCTGTAGTGTTTTTATGAAAATCAGGATATGAACAGAGTATGTTGTTAAGTAATAGCAAAGAATTATTACTTTTTATCACGTCTTAGGAGACCGCTGGTGATGTGGTATGTTTTAAAGAGAGCGATGGGTTATGCATTTCATTCCTGAGAGAAATTGAATGCTATTTAAGTCTTTTAGTTGTTGAGCAGAAAATAAATAAGTAGAAATTCATTTCTTTAATTACAGGTGATTAAGTTGGTTGAAATTGATTTTTCTTTCCTGGAAAGAGTCCAACTAACTGAACCTCTTTCTAAACAAGAACAGAGATGACTTTGGCTGCAATTGAATACAAATCTTGAGAAAGTATGCCGATTGCAAACATCCTCTGCTGAACACTTGTCAAATGCATAGCAGTGGAAATTAGCTACTTCTATCTAATCCTAGCTAGATTGTAGAGAATGGGAATTTGATGGGGCTGAGAGAAGAAAGGGACAAGAATTGAGTTGTAAGGTTTGAGAATGACATCGGGCAGAAAAGAACAGTTAGGGTATTTTGAACATTTTGATGGCCAGAAAAACATTTATAGCCTTTATTATTAATGGAAGGAGCGTCTGTCTGTATTAGATGAGCTTTTCTGAGAAGCTGTCAGGATTCAGTGCTACAAAAAAAGAAAAAACAAGCCAGAATTCAAGCAGCCTGTAGTAAAGTTTAGAACTGACTGTGTAATTCTAGCCTAATAAGTAGGTGAGCTATTCGTTGTAATGCTAAACTACTTATTAAAAAAAAAGGGGGGGATGGGGGCTCAGCTGTCTTCATGTCAAGAAAAGAGTGTCAGAGTTGCAAGTGACTTGCAGATACCTCAAAATACAGAGAAAACAAAACAGAAAACTTCGTGTTCTAAGTTGTGGAGGTTGATACCATTCTATGAAAAAAGGACATTTTACATGGATACTAGTGGTTAGAAATAATGGTGTAAGTGGTTTGTTTGCAGTGAAGGGGAAGTCTCTTGTAAAGCTCATCAGTGGAAGAAGCAGCAACGTTGCTTCCAGGTGTGAGGAAGGAGATAGCGACAAGCCAGAGTTTTGTTTGAAAAAGGCTTGGGCAGATTACAATCAAAACAGAGTGAGATGATGGGATGCCAGGGTCTCCCAGCACTGGAGTTAAATTTACTCTTTTTGCTGGTGTGCTGATGTTTAAAGAAGCGCCCAAGGTACCCTGGCATGAGTTTGCAGGTGGAATTATGGAAAATCCCCGCTGTGAGCATTGCCAGAAGAACTGATGAGATGACTGCGTTGTGCGAGGGCTTTGGGTAGGTCAAATCCATGGTGACTGAACGGCAGCTCGTGTTCAGTGGAGATCAGGAGTCTGATCTCCATGAGGCTCCGCGGCACCACTCGACTCCGGAGCACAGTTTGCCTGCTCATGTGTCAACAGGTCCTTTTCCAAGCCAAAGGACTGACCATGGCGGCTTCTTGTTCTGGTGCTCTTTGGAGGCTTTCTGTAAATAACAGAAGCATTCTTAAGGCTCTCTTAATTCATTCTTTAGCTCAATATCATCAGCAAAGTGGTGACTATCTGGGCCTGTGACTATCTGGGCACTAACACAGTGCTGAAGTGATGTAACACTAGCATAGTTGGGTGTTTTGTGGGGATGGGGGGACATTATTTAGATGTTTGATATTTCCTGTTCCTTTTTAGAGTTTCCTGTCCCTCTGCCAGTCATGAGAGTGTATTGCAGTACTGGAGTTGCAGCCTTACCGTGGGTTAAATGTTTTCCTCTGTTTTTGATTTTGTGCAGACCAGATTTAAATTGGAAAGTGTTTGTTTAGGATTCTGTACTCAGCACTTTGTATTAGATGAGAAGAAGCCCTGCATTTAAATTATTCAGTCTTTAAGGCTGATGAAAATTGTCAATCACCTTCTAGCATATTTAACTTATCCTAAAGGATGCTTACAGGTGCAAAAATTCACAGCCAGGCAAATTTATAGATTGCGGGGAGGGAAGGGGAAGTTATGGAGTGACGCTCTGTTGTATCCTTGCCTTGTGATGTATTTTCATGTTGCCCTGCAGACTATGGGCAGAAGTCAGTTTTTGAATATTAAGAAAATAAATTTCATTCTCTTCAAATTGACGAGACTGACAACAAAATAAATCACATGGAAGCACACAATTCATATTCCATGACACTAAAAAGTGGTAGCTAGAATGTACTGTATGAACCAGGAGAAATGCCACCCTAGTAGATTAGTCAGTTGGTGCTAGCTATAACATCAGTCTGTGTTATTTCTGATGTTTACTTTCTGTCAGTGTGGAAGAGAAGAGATGGCATTAATTAAAAAAGTGACACCAGGACTGAGGCAAAGCAAAATCTTGAAGGGGCTGCGCAGCAGAGCAGGGTGCCTGTCTGGTGCCTGCCTGGTGCGTGGGGCGCACTGGGGAGGGCAGCACCCCCAGCCCCACACACGGCTGCAGCTGGTGTACTCCAGGCTGCCTCGCTGCCTTTGGCAGCTTTTGTGGCACTGCCATTTGTGTGCTGCTGGGAATAGCCAGCTAAAAACAAGTGGGAGAAGCTTTGCTCCTGTTTCTACTCTGGGTTTGCTGCTACACTGGAGAAAAGGGTCGGTACCAGGAGTGAATGGGAGAACTTGTTCCCTGCTCCCGGTATGTAATAATGCATCCAGTTATTTGTACTGTCATAAACCATTTCATACCTATCTTGCAAACAGATAAACAAATAATATCTACAGATGTAAACCTACCACAGTGCACCTCAGGAATTCCCTCACCATGGTCTCAAAGGTGTTTCAGGTGCACTGGCATTTCTCTCCTAGCATCCATACCATTAAATACGAGTGCAACTTGAAGGGACCTAGGATGAAACTTGCCTCCGGTGGTGGTGTTTGTGTGCTCCTGTGGCTGAGCTCTGAGCACTCGGGAGCCATTTACCAGCCTTACTGGCAACAGCGAATGACCGCTTTCTGCATGCGGGATGTTATGGCTAGTCTATCCACCATTGCCCAATTCCTAACCCATTTGATGAGGGTCAGTTTTCTCAGTTTAACTCCTTACCACTCTCTGAGCAGCTCTCACCTTCAGCTTTCCAGTAGCAGGATCCTCAATGACCTTCCTTTCGTAGCTCTGCTACTCCTCAGCCTCACTAAGGAACCCTGAGTGAATGTGAGCAGTAAGCAAGCAGCATGCGGGGCCACCCTGATCCTGAGGAGACCCTGTCCTTCCTTCACCGTCGGCGTTGTCCTGTGTCAGACTAACTGTTGCCTCCTAGAAGAGTGTGACCAAGGCATCAGCGCACCTACACCTAGACCACGTGCAGGGCCTCGTTTCACTTACTTAGCTCTTGTGAAGGAATTTGAGAGCTCCCCAGGAGCTTGATTCTCTCTCCAATTCTGAACCTGAAAGTGAGATGACAAAGGAAAAGTGACTGGGAGCCCTGAAAATATCTTCCATGGTGACACATCTACCCTTTTACGTGTGGAATCAGCAACAAAGAGAAAAAAAGTTGTCTTCATGCCATATCTTAGTTCTGAAGCTAGATGACCAAAAGCCAATAGGGGACCTCCATAAGGTAACATGACCTTTAATTAATAGTTGGTCAGAAGTAGTGTGATGCTGAAATACCGCTACTGAGATACTTCAGTGAGAAGTGATTCTTTGAGACAAAGCTTCACAATTGTTTATTTAGTTGAAGCAGGTTTTCTTTTTAAGGTTGAAAAGTTAGTAGTTTCCTACTGTTGCTTTGTATTGAAGTGCTTCTGCTGAGCTCGTGGTCACTGTGGCCTTCGACTCTGCTGAGTTCTGTGGCCATCATCTGTGTAGACTGTGGGGGGAAAAACAGGAGGCAGAAATACCAGGCTCTCACCAGATAAGTATGCATATATATCCAAAAGGAAGATACAAGGAATACTTTTTTCCCTTGTATCAGGAAAGTAGAAGCTTTCCTTAGACTTATGGATGTATACTGAAATTCCTCCTCCTAATTCAGCAGGTCTTTGTACTCTTCTTTATTATTATACTTTTCCCCCTTATGAATCTGGATCTCTTTGTTTTGAACTATGATTTTTTTGCCTGAGATCAGCAATTGTCTTTATGGTAAATGTGAGGGACAGGGGAGGGGACCACTTTTATCTTGCAAAATTTTAATGAGGTATACATTTCTGTCAAACCTTAGTGGGAATAAAAACCTTCTTTGTAGAAGCCTCTGAGAAATTTATCCAACTGAGAGTTGTCGGATTTATGCATTTTTACTCATTTGCTGTCTGAAAAAAAACCTCAAGCCTGGCAGTCAGGTATACCCTGCAGGTGTGTGATACACCCCAGAGGACCATGAAGCCAGTGAATAGTCATTTATAGATGATGCCAGCTGTGTTATTCATCATACAAAAGTACCTACTTTTTATGCTTTCAGAAACTCACAAAGTAGTACAGATTTGAGTCATCCAACTTTAAAAAAATAATTATCAGAGCGCCTTGTTAAGGCCCTGTTTTTCTTGCTTCATAAGGGCTAGCTGAGAGTAGTTATTTATTTTGTTTTGATGTTTCTATGTGATGGTAGATTCTAAGTACTTAATTTCAGTGTAGAAGTGTTGATTCCTAAATGTTTTTGGAATTATTTTGAAGGCTTTTAGGTAAAGATGAGGAACAGTTTTGTCTTTAAAACAAAATGGAGCATAAGATCTTAGGAAGACTAGGTAGCTAATGGAAGCCAATGATGCCATATCAGATAATTTCTTATAGCTATATTTAGGCAGATCTCAAATTAACACTGCCCTGTGCAAGTATTTCAGGTGAGGTTTGTTTCGTTGTTGCTTTTCTTATTTGGGGAGAGGGAGTTGTGTTGTCACCTCGGTCTCCAAAATGAGTAAGATGAGGCAGGTGCCTTGTACGTATAAAGGAGAGATGGATCAGCTCAGTTTGCCCAGAACATGAAGCAGTAGTTTAAAGGTATGTGCTCACACTTTGGAGGATCTGCCTGTCATTTACAGGTAGAGGGATGTCAATATGAAAGGGAGTAAGTTCCCCAGTGTCCTGTCCAGCTATCTTATGCAGGCACACAATAATTTGAAGGTACTTAGGTTGTCAAATATTGTTTTATGACTTCTCTGTGTGCTGCAGAGGCGGCTGCCCCGTGCCACGAAGTGCGTGAGCTGTTGAGGAAGGCACCTTACATGCAAAGGGAGCTCCTCTCTGCTGTGTGTTGCGTAATTACCTCTCATGGCCACTGCCAGCCCTGTTGCCATGTGTGACAACACGTTTTGTTGTTGCCAGGCCTCCATGTCTAGGCTTGGCTCCTTCATCTCCCTGCACTCCTGTTACCACAACCGCTCTCTCCAGTGCAGGTGTGTGCACATCGGCATCTCTCCTTTTGAGCAGTGTAGCAATGGAAACACTGATTCTGAGCAATCAGAGGAATGGTGATCTCTCCTCTACATTTGCAATTCAAAGTACCATGCTTTAGGGATCTGGTTCACACTCTCCTTACACTGTGCATAGCTGTCTGCTTCATGGCCAACATATCAGTGTCTTACCGTGTTACGCTTTGCATGATCACGTACACTACGACAAAGCTTAGGAGAGCCAGATCTACAGGGAGGGAGAAATTCAGTGATAAATTAAAACCCAAAACGGAGCCAGAGAAGTGGTGCACCACTCCTAAGAGGCCTGAGGGCACAGTATATCCTCCAGGAGGTCCATGTATACCTCGGGGAGGTATTTCAGTGTTGGAGCAGACGTGTGAGGATGAGGAGAGTGTAACTGCAATATTCTGAAGCTGTTGGGTTTGAGGTGCCTGCAATGGTCCTGTGGGGCTCCTCTGATAAGGGCAGAGTTTTGTCCCTCATCAGCACTCATTAGTTGCTGAATGCAGAGCTGCAACTTGCTCATCACTCATTTCATCAGTTTGATCGCCACCACAAGGTTGAGACTGGTCTTTTCACTATTAAGGACAACCCAAACCAAATCTTAAGCTTTGCTGCATATTACACATGGGAGACACGGATGTTTTCAGGATTGAAGTTATATTGAACATGGACGCTTACAAAAATACTCATTTGCTATAACTCAGTTGTGCTGTGATGATCCATGCTTTGTATTATTGCAGCTTATTTCCCTGGAAAATTATATGATGATACCAAAGCATTATTTAGTGACCTGATGATGCAGAAACTGTGCAACTTAAACCTTAATTCTTACAGTTTAATGCTCTTTACCTGAGAAGAACTGTGTTTTCCATGCACCAAGGAATAATTTGAGCTTACTGCGTAATGATTAACAAGACGTGCTATGATTTATGTGCTCATACACCCAATTGGTTCCTTGTAAGTGGCTTTTTCAGAAACCAGGTAGATTGCTGGAGTGTCTTCTATTTTCATTCAGTTTTGTTAATGTGATAAAATATCTGTAACAAAACATGCAGGGTGGGTGGGAAATGCCCTTTGTGCATTTTATGCATTCAGAGAGACCTGGACCATTTTGACTTCTAGAGTAGAGGAATAGTAATGAGGAAACATGGAACAGCTATTTCCCTATTTTTGTATGCCTGCAGTGTTCATGTTTCCACACTGAGAACCAAAAAAACACTGTATATGAAGAGTAGTGTGATATGAAGTATATCAAAGCAGCTTTTCTTCTTCTATGTCCTTGGATATTTTGAAAGTTCTACAAATTACTATCTGCTTTCTGGAGTTGACTAGGTCTAGTCAAAGAATGCTGGCTTTGGTGCTATTTTTGCTCAGACAGTTTTGCTTTTAACACAAAAGAAAACACTCGCTTCATCGCTATATTGCCGTGTCCTCTGCGAACTGCCTCTCGAGTGTCTTTGTGGACTTTGGTTCTCTGTGCAGGACTTGCTTTCCTAAGAGGGCTGGCCCTCGCCGGGCCCTGCTGGAGGAGGAAACTCCAATGTGTGGTTCTTTCCCCAGTCTTGTCAGATTTGGGGCTTGGGGATCATGGCTACTGATGACAAGGAGAAGCATAAAGCAGGAGAACCACGACGTGGAACATGGCACTTACTTTCTGTAGAAATGGTCAACTTTCCTTGGAGAAAAGGAATGTACTAGAGTCATGTCTGGTATTCGTGATGTCTCTGACTGCAGTGCAGCAACAAGCTTTCCCATCAAGAGACATAATTTTGCACTTGGGTGTATTTAATTTTAAGGCTGACATGGAATATATCATGTGGAATAATCAATGGGACAATTTGTCCAAGTATCGAGGTGTGTAAATGCTTTGAAGGCTTTTGGACTGAAGTCCTTCTGAATAGTGTCCTATATCGTTCTTGGCATGACTTTAAGAATTCTTCAAGCAGGCAGAGTATTTGTTTTTCTCAGCTAATGGGAATCACTGGGGAAGAGATAAATTGATCAGAATGTGAGGGGTTTTTTAAACATAGTTATTTGAATTCACGTGAGGTTGCATGTCTTTGTTTTTTGGAAGAAGAAAATATTTAAGTGTGAAACTGGCAAAATGAGCAGATTGCAGATTATCTACAAAATAAAAAATAATTATTATTTTATATATATTTCGAAACATCTAAAACAAAATGTTTAGTCTTGCCAGAATGCGAAGGCAGCAGATTTACTTGTGGAAGGTTTTGTTTCTCAGTGCTGGTTCTGGCTGCTCTTGTGCCAATTAGCATCATCTGGTTTTGTTTAATGAATGAGCTATTACTCTGGGGCTCCTTTCAGCCAGCCGCAGAGCAGAAGCCGTGCCTTGCTGAGCGATCCATGTGAACTCGGACCTTTCCCAGTGGTCTCAGCGTGTTGTTTGGTTACCTTCTACCCTCAGCCCTGCGCATCCCTGAGGTTTGTCTGGAAACCTGCCAGAAACCACGCAGCAGGAAGAGAACTGCACGTCCTGAACATCTCCCATCTCCAGCTTCTATTAATATTTAGATCCTGCTGCTTGTGTTGAAAGGCTGCCTTGAGATTTATGGAATACGGTTTGACAACACCTCGGTAACCTGGAGTCTACGTTTTTGAGTGTAAATAAAATGTGCAAATCCCCCGGCGTGTGGTGAGGGAGCAGTAACTGGAGTGCTCCAAGACCAGGGTGTTGAGAGGTGCCCCCTTGCTCTATAGGGTGGGGGGTTTCAACCTCACGGGGAACCAGTGTGGGATTTATTCGCTAGAAAAACAAACAAAAAAGCCCATACAGGGATGAAGGTTACACAGGTTTTGGAAGCTGCTAATCAAATACAAACATTTTAACTTTGAGAGGTCTTATTGATCCCCATCTCCTAACTCTTTGCATCGCAGCAAAATAACCAGTCTAAGTCCGGTCGTAATATATATATTATATATATATATATTATATATATATATATTATAACCAATACTTTTGACTTACAATTTACAAGAAGGAACAAAGATCAGCAGTTACCTGACACATCTGTGATGCCAAAAAAACTCTTTATCTATGAGAAGTTTTATTGGCTTTAAATTGCTGAAGCATCTGGGTAGTTCTTCTGAGAGACAACTTATACTTGTGGTCCTTGGGCTTGAAAATCATCTTGTTTTTTTTTTTTTCTTTTGTTTTATCGTGCAATGCAAACAGAGAGAGGATGGAACTCGCATCAAATTAACTTAACAGATATTTTTATGGCATCATAAGGACTAGCAGTTTCTATTAGTAATGATCAAACTAGAAGCAGTGATTAAGATCCTCTGGATATGAAGGATTTGTTTCTGTAAACTGAAGAGAAGTCCACTTGGGTCATATCTATAGTACCCTTTTGCCTTAAAAAGGCAAAACACCAAAGGTACCAAATTAGAAAATCTTATAATCCTTTTATTAGTTTCACCCTTGAAGTAATCTGATGCCCTTTGTTCCTCAGCTGTTGTTGGCTTCTGCATCAGCCTCAGCTGAAAGGGAGGGCAGAGTCCGGGTGTTGGATGGGCTGTGTGGGGAGCCAAGGTTGCTTTGGGGATAGGGGTTTCAGAGTGACCTTTTATGCTCAGCGCTTTCAATATTGATTCTATCAATTTGTGTAGATTAGACTGTCATTTGAAAAATCTAGCATCTATTTAGTAATTTAAGCTTTGCACTTAGTATATGGCACTCACTTGGCTGTTAAACCTGTATGTAGGCTGCAACCTGTTCGTTTTGCAGTCCAAGGTTCAGAGTTTCATATTGACAGTGTCATTTTCCTTCCTATTTTTAGTTTTTTGTACTCCCCGCAAGGCAATCCTTTTAGAAAAGCAAGTAAGAAACTTCTGGGTTTGTGTAGGGCTTACTTCCAAAATAAAACAAATTTCTATCTTGTGGTAGGTCCTTATTTTAATAATTACTGCAATAAAGCAGGGGAGTGCAGAACAGAAAAGAAGATTCCCTTAGGATACATCCTGATATAGAAAAACTTGAGAGAGAAATCCATTTATTTTAGAATTTGGATGTTAATTTAACTGTACTCAATTCATATGTTTTCAAAGTAGAATAAATTTGACTGCTATAAAGATAGCAAAATAGCACATTCAAAGAGGATCCATAATTCAGGTGGGGAAAAGCATGTAAGACCAACCATTAATAAATCTAAATATAATTGTACATAATTTTTCTAAGCTTACCTTAACTCTGCTGTTTTCCTGGACTGCTCTTTCTCGCATAATAATTAGCCCCAATCCCTATGCTCAAGAAAAGTGAATTATTTTTTAATAATAAGTTAATGGAGTCTCTGACATGATCAGACCATTGCATTTCTTTTTTTTTTATTTCACTGGGTGTTCATAGAGAAAACCTCTATACTCTGTATACACGACACTGTATATTCTGTATACGTGACATACCAAGGAAGATTTCTTTCCTCTTCCTCCCACTTTCATCCTGAAAATATGGGACTTGTATCTGAAACTTCAATGTGGATGCACTTAAAGTTAGGGAGCAAGAGAATGTTTGCTTCAGATTTCATTCAAGTATAAGCTTAAAAGGAAACAATGTGCAGCAAACCTAATGCTTGTTAGGAAGGATAAAAGGATAAATGAGGGACTAGGCCAAGTACATCAGGCATGGAAGGGGTGCTATGATGAAGCAGAGATAGAAATTGAATCAGTCCTATTAACTTGTAAAAGAGCTGCAGACGCATGGTTTTTGCAGTGTGGTGAGGAATTAATATGTGAGTTTAAGAACTTTTAGAAAGTAACGGGCAAATAAGACAAATGACTCTTTTTAGATTATCTTGCACTTTTAGAACTGAAAACCTCCCTGGTTGACAGCCCAGGGGAATATCGATGCACCCAGAGGAGAATCTGTGCCAGTCTTAACTGTGACAAAATCTTTGAAAAGAGACCTAGCAACAATATCAGCATTTTCAAAAAGCAGAACACCACTCTGGAGCCTTGAAAATGCTTCCAAGGACCTTCCCGGCGGGGCTGTGTGAGGAGCTGAAAGAAGTGATGTGAGTGCGGAGGGGGAGCTAGCCTGGGCTCGCCCAGGGTGGCCCCCGGGCTGCTTCCCTAGGCAGGTAGCTAACGGCAGCGCTAGGGCTTGGTCCCCAGGAGGGGGAAACGGCTCCTGAGATGAGCTGAAGACCCTCCAAGGGCCAGGCCCGGGGTATGTGGCTGCTGGCACTCCAGTCTCTCCCTAGCTGCCAACTAATGCAAGACTTGACTATGTAGGCAAAACGTGAAGTTAGGCGTTCAACACGCGTCATGCCGACGAATCCTGTGTGGGAAGGCAACAGATTATGGTGCGACAGGAAGCTAAATCACCACCACACCCCAAATTCAGCCTTCAGCAATAGCTGTTTATTTCATACGTGAAACGAAAAAGCCATTATTCTGTTCGTTTTCGTGTTCAGCACTGTTTTACACCCACTTACGCATGACCCATGCAGTGAGAATGAGCATGGCCAGTGGCTGAAATGGGAATTCGTGTGTCTTGTGATACTTAGGATCTTGTGGGCGGCTGACTGCCTGTGACACCTTTTAACTAGAGCAAATATGCTCATAATACATACCATGCTAATAAGATGTTAAACTGATTTTTTTAATTTGGCAAAAGATTGTTCGTGGGGAGAGAAGGGCCTTTCAACAGATGCAGTTATGAATTTTATGTATGTATATACTTTATAAATATGATGTGAACCCTTGACTTTTAAACTCCTGATGTAGACTTCCAGTGCTTGATCAAGAATTGGATCTTACTGGTTATTTTCAGTAACGTATTACCTACCAGCTATCGGCAAGGACATGAACTTAAGTACAGAACAAAATCTAATACTGGGGGAGTAACTCCTTTCCTCTACCTTTGATTTCTCTTTTTTCATTTCTATTCCTTTGGAGAAATGCTTTAACATGCTCTATTAAAATAGATCTCATTGATTTTTTTTTAATTTATTTTCTGTTTCATATCTATTGTGAATCCGAATACGTAGTGACAGCTACAAGCTCTTGACAGAATCAAATTAGGGCATCCCATACTTGATGGACCTATAAATAAAGAGTTCTACTTGCACCACGCTTTCGATCAATGAACCTCCATTAAATAATGGGAGAAGAAAAGAAGGACTCATTTCTTCAGTTGTGGACTGCTGGGTTGTCATAGGGATGGAGAAATGAAGCTGTGAGTTTGAAATCATTTTGTGTAAAGATAAATAAATTAAAACAACCTATTGTGCAAAGCTTTCATCGTAGGCTGCTCAAGGAGAGGTGAAAACTTAACAATATCGCATGCACTGACATGCATTTTTTGTCTTAAATAAGGCCAGACTTTGTGATGAAGTTGTTGAATAATGAGTTTTCCCCTTCTAACATACTTCACCTTTGTGAAGGAACTTACTTAATCTAATGTATGTAAAACTCAGTGAACAGTCAAGCATTTCTTCAAAGACGGCTAACAACTGTTTCTTAGCAGTGCTCTTGCTGGGTCTGCAAGCATCCATAAGTGAGTTAATTCTCTTGATAGACAATATTGCTCTCTATTCTAGGAAAAAAAAAGAGCAAATTGTTCATGGCTTTTATTGCTCGAACTTCATTTAAACATGGATTTAAAGGTTAAAGCGTGTGTGCAGCTAGGTATATTGAACGTGTGCTTCTTCCTGCATGCCCGCATTCTCCAAATGGAAGAGTTTTTCTCAGATAGCTGGAAGAGCCAGCCAGAACAGCACCTATTTGTGTAGTAGCTACGCCATTTGTGTGCTGTAAGGCAAGGTTCAGACCAGTGTTACTTGGTCAGTACGTCCAGCATTCATAGAGTGACTGATTTTTAGCTGCTTTGTCAGTTGTGAGTTTCCTTGTTCCCTGCCTTTCCACTGCCAACCACTAGATACCTCCTCCCTCAATTACTGGATGTGATTTATTGTGCTGGATTTATTGTGATTTGTTGTGAGCTTGTGCTGGACAGCAAGCCAGGTGAGAGAGCAGTCCGAGTGCCCACTCATTTAAGATGCTGAAGCCCCCCAGGCATCGTGAGCTGGGAAGCAAGGCAGTGCCGTTTGGGCAATGGGCTCCTACAGAGCTGCTCAGTGTCCCCTTGGCCGCCCATGGACCAAAGCACATGTGGGCTTTCTTTGCAGCGTGGATCTCTCGGTGCTCTGTCCCTCAGCAGAAACTGCCCTTTAGGTAGGTAGAAAGTGTGTGGCTCAGGCTGAGCGGGTTCGGGAGGGGGTCTGGGAGATGCTGCTGTGGCCTGTGCCATCAGTGTGATGTTTTCCGCCCGCAGCCCCACACTCAGCCCCAGAGATGTGTCCAGGGCTTTAATGAGCTTGAATTTTGTTTAACGAGTTTATCTGGTTATGTGAAATGATTTGATAATTCTGAACACAGGTTAATATTATTGTATGTGCCATTAGCGTATTTTTGACTTTTTGACCTTTGTGTTATATATTCTTGCTGTAAAGCCAGCTTTTTGAAACTAGAATGAGAGCTAGTGACAGTGTTTTTTGCTAGCTGAAATTACACGGGAATTGTATCGTGAAATGTAATCTGTATCTGTAGTTTTTAAACTCCATTAAGCAGCATCACCTTTAAAATTTTGTGTGTTAGAAGTATTTATCTTGCTCACTTGCATTCAACACAACGCACAATTCCATTTTAAGGTCACAGGTTGAAGAATTTTAATGAGATGGCATATAAAAGTAGGTTGGTTGGTAAATAGCAGTGAAACATTTCCTCCAGATAAAATAAGACAATTATTTTAAAATAACTTTATAAATGTAAATACATTTTAATTTTTAATTTAGTCTTTGTTTCCAAGACAACATCTAAATTTAAGAGAAGTTCAGAGGTACTGTTTTTTCTATAGCCATTTACTCCAGTCAAGGGATTGTTTGGGAACCAATGTGCAATAGTGGAGTTAATTGACCTGAAAAGGTGTTTGCAGTGGTTTTATTGGTAGCATTGAAAAATTAATCATAGCTTTAAAACAGCTCCTTCCAATTTGGGAAATTGTCCAAGTTGTTAAAATGATGACAGCAGTAGGCTTCAGAAGACGGTGGTTTGAGTCATAAAACGCAAAGACAGTTTCTGCTGTAAGAACTCCTTCAAGTGGAAGGTTGTTAGAGGTGCTTAAATGCTAGTGGGGGAGGAGGATGGATTGCGGGAGCTCGGAGGACATGAATCCTTCCATGTAAAGCCCCTCAGAAAATGCCCTACCACTTGCCAACTGGCGCTGAAAAACAGGAAGGTGTCTTTGTTGCGAGGGGTCGGGACAAAATGGAGCAACTAGAGGAAAGACTATCTGAAAAGCAACAGTAAAGCAGTAAAGTCTCTGTGTAATTGGAACAGTTTTACAGGTGACACTTGGGCTACAATTTACTTGGCAGCAGCTATTCAAAATACATGCCGAATGGAAATGTACCAAATTGCTGATTAAAAGTCAGGTGAGTCTCCAACAACAGAAGCAGGAGGAGGTGCTGTTCTGGCGGGCCGGAGGGAAGAAGAGAGACGTGTGGGTGCCTAACAGTGTAACGGTGTGTTTGCTAACACGGCACTTAACTGGGTTTGGTGCCGTTACAGTAAATGCTGCAGTATCCACAGAACAGTGTCAGAGGGAGCAATGCAAAGAACCTTCCCAGGCAAGATTACCTGTCTTGTACTTACTCTCGAGGGAGTTTTGGATAGGCAGTGTATTCAGAAGCATTTTCAAACAAGAAACCCCCTAAGACATGGGATTTACAAGCACTGTGTCTGATTTCGAACTATCCCCTGCACACGCGCTTTCGTCTCTGTACCTCCCTTTTCCATTCCTTCTTATGGGTTGATCACCTCTATTAGCTTGTATTTTTGCTGAGGTTTGTGAGCTGGGCTGACATATTCAAGAGTCAGAAATGCTGTTTTGTATTGCTGTTTTGGGTTAGCAAAATGGAAAGGGCTGGCTGCCAAAGGGAAAAAGGTGGTTTCCATCAGTGTCATAGTGCCACGCAGCAATAAAACACCGTGTGTTGGACACACATTATATTGTACAATTATATAATCATAAACAGTCTAATTGGAGGCAGTTGAGCTTGAATGCAGCCGGCTGTTATTTAGCAATCATCTCTTTCAAGGCTCATTAAACGCAGATTTACACACAAAGTAAAAGCTCTGCTCTGTGCGGGCTAAATATGTCGTGGCGTTTAGTCACCAAAATATAACACGCAAATCTAAAGCTGTCAAGATCTATAATGGATTTAGTCAGTGGGTGTAAATGAGGGCGTTTGACAATACCGAGGCCTTTGCCTTTATTTGAGGTATTATTTCTGTGCCTTCGTTTGCATGTCAGTTTTGAAAGGCAGAAGAGGCAGCATAGCCAAGAGTTTGGGCTCTTAGTTTTTGAAACCTGACAAGCAGCAACTCTCTACAGATGCCAAAAGTTTTTAGAGAGGTAGAAAAGGTTTCTTCAATATGACAGGCATTTTTGACATAAGTTGAAACTTCAAAATTTTAAACTACTTACTTAATGTACTGTGTTACTGGGGAGAAAACAAAGAAATGGGTGTATTTTGTTGCTACTACCTCAAATCATTTAGGGTTATTTTTAAAGCATTTAATTACGTTAATTAATTAATTTAATTAGGTGAATTAAAATAAGATCCATCTATTTTCCCTGCAGTCTTCTGAGTTGAGAGGAAAAGACGGCAGGAGGAACCTGCTCAGGTGCAGAAAGCTGCCACACATCATGTTGCTCAGTCTGATCCAAACCAAAGCAGCTTGCTAGACGTTTGGAACCTAAAACAGTATTTAGGCACTTGAATGAATTTGATGTTTTTCTTTTTTTTTTTCCCTTTGCATGTTGAATATTCACAGTTCCTCCAGACTTACAATTATGGCTGTATAATGCTATAATGCCGATATAAGTAACTCAGAAGCGTTCTTGAAAGGCTGCCTGCAGGCCTTACATTTGAGTACGGCTTTATTATAGTGCCGCTCAGCGCTGCAAAATAGTCTGATCCATATGCACTTCATCTACTTCTGTGTTTGTTTTCAATAAACAAACCGTTTTCATCCCAAATTCCATGTTAAGGGGAAATACAAAATTATTCCCACTGCCTTTTCCCGCTGCTCTGTCAAGTGATCTCCTTGCAGACAACTTGCCAATAGTTTCCTGGTGAGCTGGATAAAAAGAAAAGTAATTCTTACCTGGCACTTTATGGCATTTCATGACCAGAAATGTTTTCTGTTGCCTGCTCACTGCAGCAGCATGTACTCGCCTGTGTGGCATACAGAAAGCTAAGGTTGCACTCCCGTTGGGAACTCACCTTTCCACATGTGCTGCGTTTTGCTTCTGTCCGATTTGTGAGTTAGCGGCTCCAGAGGCTCCACCACTGGGATGCTGCAGTTGCTGGATCGAGGGCCTTTATTCCCACCTTGCACGGAGGCACGATGCAATGAGGAGCCTCCTGCGTTGGGGACTGGCAGCTGGAGAGTCCCTGCAGCGTCACGCGGCTTCCCGTGTCTGTCTGTCCCCTCCACGAGATGGAGAGGCTGCAGGAGCCCTGGCTCCGGGAGCCTGCGCCCTAGGGGCAACGGGCACCTGCACCCGAGCCCTTTGCCGTGCCTGGAACAGCAGACGTGCGCTTTGCCTCAGGAACTAGACAGTAACTTACAGGGAAGGCTGGGGAGTTAAAGTTACAACTTGAGGGAGTACAAAAATGTAAGATACAGTGTAAATGTAAAACAGAAAGGATAGCAGGATAACACTGCCTGCTGAATAATCCTTGTTATCCGCTGAGCAAATTACTTTTTTCTTGAGGCACCAGTTCTTTTAAGAATCAGATTCAGGTTCATGCAACTTGCCTGTTTTTCTAAATGCTTTCGTATCAGCGTGCATTTCTCTTAAAGTCTAGCCCAAAGATCAAATGTTTCCTACTGTCAACATCCACAGACAAGCTGAACACATCTAATAGGGTGCATTCGAGCAACTTTCCCCTCGTTAATATTGTGTAACATCGTGCTGCAAGCAGGGAGGAACAAGCCAAGGAAGATGGAGTTAGGAACTCCCTCCTGGCCTAGAAAGGAAATGATAATTCAGCTCTGTATATGAAGAAAACACAAGTTTTTAAGTGCAAAGGAGAAAATGGTGTGTATTAAACCGTGTGGATTTTCAGGATACTGCCCTTGGTTGCTGTGGTTGCTTCTTAAGCCTTCGCCTAATCATAAATGCAAATGAAGATAAAAGCACTGTAGAGGGAAAGGAGGCAGTTTTATTCCCGAAGATATTACGGTTATTAAAGCATAAAAAGGGCTTTCAGCAATACCCATGAGAGGGGGAGTGGATGTGTGGGTGCTGCCGTTGTGGTGAGCACTGCTGCTCTCCTTTCCACACCTGGAAGAGGCGGGAAACCCGGGCTCTGCTGCGAGCGCTGCTAGGGCAGAGCCTGCGCGAACCTCCCCGTGCCCCTGGAGACCCCCCTGATGTCTGTCTGTGTCTTGGGTCATGAGAGGGGAAGGGGCAAGGGAGCCTTGGGAGAGCTGCCGGGGAGCAAAGGGGCTGGTGTAATTTCCTCTTCCTTATAATTAATGAGAGGGGTTTGAGTGCTCCGCGTGTGGTGACGACGACGCCTCACGGAGACGGCACCTGCAACGGGAAGGAGGTGCTCGGGGAGTGGCCCTCGAGGCAGGCCCAGCAGCGCTCATTTAATTGAGGCTTGCGCTTGGCGGGCTGTCAAAAATCAAAAGCAGGCCAACACGTTAAAATCAGCCCCTCCTCCAGTTTTCACAAATGGCTGTTTTTTTCCCCTCTTGAATATTCTAAAATATTGAAGTTCATAACCCCACACAAGGGGAGAAAGAGGAGCTACAGGATATATTTTTTTACTCTGTGTCTGCTGTAACTTCCCATGGAGTTAATGGAAGCATTACGCCTTCCCCACGTGGAAATGCTTACCAACCTCATTGCAATATATTGGGGCTTCACACCTATGAACAGAGGGAAAATAGAAAGTCCAGTGTTGATAAGGATTGATTGCTTCCAATCCAAGTTGAGAGTATAAGAAATACTTGTCATCTGGGATATTCAGAGGGCTGATTTTATAAGGCTGCAGTTAATGCAGTGGCACAACTGGCAGAAAACAGCCCTCTCATTTCCCTGGCAGTCTGCTCTGTTTCTTTCTGTTCCCCCTCTCTTGATTTTAGCCTATGAGAGACTTGTAACTTGCAGAAAGGAGCAAAGAGGAAAAGTGGAAGGGAAGGGAGTAGGGGAGTGACTGACTTGCCACATTGTAGCTGACTGCTGCCTTTAGTCTTCCTGTTACCATCAGCCCTTCTTGCATGGAGGCTGGGCAAACTATTGCAGTTGCAGTAAACTTGAAGCTTCAAGTCAGGATTAATAAAAGTTTTTAAAGTCTTTTCCTTTCTGGTCTTTTGCAGGGGTTCTTGTTTTTGTGTTTGTTTGTTTTCCTCCAGAAATTGTGTAAAATTTTTCTAAACTCAGGAGACTTCTGAGTGTCTTGAAAATCTTCCTGATTTACTTCTTAGAACCAAAAGCTGAGACCTCAATGCTGTTAAACCTTAATATAAAGAGAAGGGAAGACAAGCCTTGGACTGGGAAATCTAAATTACCTGTAACTATTGCAATTATAATGGAAAGCAGAAAAACAGCTTTGGGATGCTAAGTTCTGTGTGGTGACATAGCAGTTTTCTTCCCCACTCCCTCCCCAGAAAGGATTGAGACTTGCTAGCCTGATATAAAGGAGAACAAGATGTTATCATAGGTGAAAATGTCTTGCTTTATATCTAACAGGTCGAGTTATCTTCCGATTAAGACGGCTTTGTGGCTCGTGGACATCTGATGTTGTGATAGGTAAGTTGCTTTTTGACACATCTTATTACATTGCTACAACATGACAAATCCTGATCTTGATTATTCTAGCATAAGTGCAGAATAGAGGCATTATTTATTTTGCATTTACACTGGTAGAACTGAAAAGAAAATTTGCTTCCTTCCCCTCTCTTCCTATTGAGACTTCAGAAACAAGGTTAAATTGTTATTAAGGAATGTCCTATTGAAAAATGGTAAGCAGATAGAGATAAAGGAACTAAAAGTAGCTTAAATCTACCCTCTTGCTGAAATAAGGTAGTGGGATTGTGTGAAGAAGGGTCTTTAAGCTTACCTGGGACAGCTCAGAAAATCTGCTCTGGTTGGCGCGTAGTCCCCCGTGCTCAAGGGGTAGAAACTAACCGGATATGGTGATATCCTTAACGAGGCTGAATTTTTTAGAGGCACTGTTCATCCTTTGCAGTCTCTTCAGCCAGTTAACCAGATAAGCGGTGTCGTAAGCAACATACCCACGCGTGAAGCCGCTACTTAAAGGAGAGGCTAAAGGGAGAGTAGAGCTCATTGGGCTTTACTGCGCAGGGCCCTTGTGGGGGCCTTGGCCCTGCAGACCTCCTGCATTTGCGGTCACGAGGCAGTGCCGTGAGCAAGGAGGAGCCGCGCTTACCCGGAGCATACTCGGAGCGGCAGCCCTGCTCCCATGCAGAGTAACAGGGGAGGAGCGTTTTGGAGGATTCAGATTCGGGAGAGGCTCTACAGACCCTTCCCTGCAGTAACGCCAGCTGCAGCAGTGATCAGTGGGTGCCTTGTGGCTGCCCTGGGCTTCTTGTGCCATCCAAGCACAAGAGCTGTGGAGAGTTGGATTTGATTGGGCAAAGGTTGGTCTGGCAAGCTAGGCTGAATTGAACCTTGCAGTATGGTTTCTGGAAAGACTGCAAAGAGGTGGGAAAGACAGATAGCTTTTTGTTTGGCATCTGAGGAGACTGCTTAATGATGTGAGTTTTCAAGTTGCAGGGTAACTTCCTCAGTGATCTAGGCAAGACGTGTTCCCGGTAGAACTTTTGAGTACTGCTCACAACACATGTTGTTGACTGCATCCGATTTTTATCGTTAGAATTTAAAAACAAAGGTAAGGCAAACTGTCAGTGCTTTCTGGTATGAACGTGATGATAATAAACCTGTCAAAATCCAGCAATGCTTCAGAGTTTTCTTCTTGTGAAGCTGTGCAGGAGAGAGTTTAATTCGATTCAATCTCCTTTACTACATATGTAAAGGAGCATACATATATACTACATGCTACATATGCTTCCTTCCTCTGTGTGTGTATACATGTGTTTTCTAAATTACATCAGCTGCTTGTTCTGGCCCAGACCAGTAAATGTAAACTGCTGTCACTAGCCCAACTCTGGGGTGGTGAACAACTATCAACAGATTTAACAGGAGTGAGTGTAATTCATGTAATAATGTTTTTGGCACAAGAACAATTTGCCATTCTGGTCATGTGGTTTGAATAGCTTCTAAAATGCTGATGTATTTATAGTTAAGGCACTAATCCCTTGCTTGCCAAAATAAACCTTAGTTTTTCAAGCGCATAATACCTTGAGATAAATTATATTCGCAGGCACTTAACGTGATCTGATCCTGCATTCCTTGAATGAGAGCTGCACTGGCATTGCAGGAGCACACGAGAGACGTTGCATGGTTGTGATGTAAAAGAGTGGTACTGGTAGGTCAAATTGATGTATTCTTCCATTGCTGTATTTTGTTTTAGTATGGATTGAATAAATCCTTGCTGCCTCGTGGGAAGGAGAGGAAGGAGTAGTAGTGCTGCAGAAATATGTGCACAGAAACTGTAGAATTCATCTTATTCTGTAAGCTTATATTTTCAGAATTGGACTTCCTCTGTGTGTGTCTATCTTTTCTATATCATAAAGCTTGTAGATGTTTATAAACAGAACCTTACTTGAAAGAAGGTGCATTTTAAGGGTGAGGTTTTTCCTTTACTGTGTGAGGAGTAACTGTCCAACATTTTGCAAAGTCTGATCTGCAGGAAATGGCTACCGCTTACGCAGCGCGGTGAAACTGGACACGCCAAGGAAAGGGAGTATGTGACAGTACTTTCAAACTGTGGGGCACACTTGCCATTTTTCAGAGCGTCTATTAACACCCTAAAAACAACACAAAATTCAGCCAGTGGATTTAGTGTGTCAATCACTCATTAGGTGGGAGCAAGTTGTGGAGAGATTTTATACTTGCAAGAGGAATAACACTTTGTTGGAAAGCAAAGGAAGGCATGGGGTGCTTATTAAGGGAAGGAAATTCCAGAAGTAGAAAATAAGGAACTGAGAAGGAGAGGAGGAATCAAAGACTGAGGTTACAGTGGAAGGTGAAGAATAAGGAGCTAGTGGGTATGGCGAAGGAGGAGAAACGCAATTAAAAATGAAAGGATCTTTTTGCTGGCTCGGGGCATTAGGTTTCTCTTGTTCCTGCCCCTCTGTTAGCTGCTGCGCTTAGCTCGACTGCTCGATTCCTCCTGCTGTCGGGACGGGGCTGTCAGGTGGCTTGAGCAGAGCGCGAGGGCGACGGAGACGAAATCCCAGACACAGAGGGGACCTGTGGGACCGTCCCGCAGGTCCCACAAGGAGAGCGGAGAGGGATCCGCCTGACACGGGAACCTGTGAGGGCTGCTCGCGCGCTGGGGAGCAGTGCTGGGAAGCAACCGTGGAGGAAATAAGGAGCCTTGACCAGGCATAGCTCCAACGCAGAGGAAAGGTGCTCAGCAAGGTGAACGTTGCAGCTAGCACCCACTATAGAGGTGAGAATGCAGCGCCAACTCACCTTGGAAAGTTATTCATTACAAACAATCCTCAACCATTTCACATCTTTTCATTAAAAGAGGGCTTGCCATAAAGCATGTCCTGCTGAACCTTTTATCGTTTTGGTTTCTTAATACAGTGTTTTTAACATGCATGGCATAAGTTATGTTGCATAACTGAACACTTGAATGGATTAGAAATAGGCAAGTTTTATTCTTAATGATGGTCTTGTAGTTACATTTTACTTATACTGCTTTGCTTTTAAATTGAATGCTCAAATTAGTTATTGCAATAATGTTATTTAGCTTTTGACACCTGAACTTTGAGTACTGTTCCTCATAGAGATGAACTGGAGAATTAAGGAAAACAGATGTATACCTTTAGTGGAAACAGAGCTCTGAAAATGAGGCTGTTTCTGCACTGCCAGTGCTGCTCCTGTCACTTCAACATTGTACTGTGCAAAGGCTCAGAAAGATGTTGGCATTATTAACAGCCAGGCATTATATGTGCAGTAAATACCGAAGACCAGAGGCTGCCTGGGCAGGAGGCAGCCTGTTGTTAATGGTGCCCCGCCTGGGGTCTCAGTATTTTTCTTCTCTGGTTTCATGGCAGGCTGGCTGTTTAATGTCAATAGCTCTTTATCCAATCTCATCAATCAGGTCATCACTTCATGACACTGACTGGCTGATCTCACTCTTCTTTTTTTTTTTTTTTTGGAATATGGGTGTACTGAAGAGAGAAGAAAGGGGGGTGATAGGAAAGATTTTCATCAAATTTTACCTGACATCTAGTGTTGTCCTTTGAGACTTATGTTTAGATTTAGTCAGAGTTCATGACAACAAATAGCTAGATAATTGAAAAATCACTTAGCCAGTGAAGTTTTGGCCTTTTGGAGAAAAAAAAAGAAAAATATATATACATATGTGTGTATATAAATATATATATATCCCTTCTTCCCAACTCAAAACCCCAAAATAGAACTGGTATGAGTATATTCACTCCTGCAAATATCAGGGTGCATAAGAGTTTTAAAAGTTATATTGTTTTAAAAGCTGAAATGTGTATGTTAAACACAACACATTTGCTTGGGGAAAAGGGGGGAATTATTGCATAATTTCCCAGGTAATACCTTCCAGGCAGAGTCCTTTGAGCAAATATGTAAGAAAGTCCTTAGTTTGTATGATGAAATGTTGACCAGCTCCTGGAGATGATCAGAGGTCAGCTATCCATTTGTTCACTTAGTGGGGTTCAAAACCTGAATTTCTGCAGGAAAATCTTACTCCTAACTGGGTTGAAAGAAAGATTAAAAGCAGTTTGAAAGAGAGGTGGTGGAGAATAAAACAGAAAATGGATGGTGGAGAATAAAACGAAGGGGGATGGCGGAGAACAAAGACAGAGCCTTGCTCTGTCCGTGTTCCTTGTGGAGGAATGAGTGGAGTTAGCTGATCATTCCCCAGGAGGGAGTCCTTGCTGTTCTTCCTATTTTGTGCCATTAAACTTGCAATTTAGAGCAAGGCCAGGTTTGAACTTCAGTTAAAAAAAAAAAAAAAAAAAAAGCAGAGTGGTCTGTAGTCCCCATAACGAATACACGTCATGCACCAAAGTGTCCTGTCACATTCACTGACAGCGTACGTGGCTGGGCCTTTTTTGATACACTTTTCTGCATCTCCCTGCACTTGGATTTATGCTTACGACATTTTTTTTATTATGCTAAATTAGCAAGAAATTCTCTATTAAACTTCACCTGTTTGAGCAGTTCCCTTATGATGAATAGATGGGTATGATAAGAGTGGCAAAGCTTGTTATTTTAAAGGAAAGAAATGAAAGGAGATCTTGTAAAGAGTGTGCGACTTTCTAATAAATTCATCCTTGTGTGAGAAAATCTTCCTAGAGTGCAGGGATGACCTCCTTCACCTTTTCTTTTTTCCCACTCTCTCTACTCCCCCTTCCCGCATCCTGTCTTAGTTCTGATGATGATGCTCAGTTTGGCTAATGAGTTAATCGCTTCCAAGAAACGCAAACAGGACCTTAGCTATTAGCATAAAACTTAGGTTTGCAATAGAGATAAGATGCTTGAGCATTAAAAACAAATTTTAAAAAAATCTCCCATATTTACTTATGCCTGTCACCTGTACCTCCTAGTTTGAGTTCCACAAGCATCATTGCTAACCCCCCTGGAGAAACATCACAGAAGTCGCAGATTGCTACTGGCAGTGAGTTGCTATCTTCCTTATGCTTTCCCAGTGTTTGTCACAGGACAAGGGGTAATGGGTACAAGTTGAATGGGTGCAGGAAGTTCCACCTCCATGTGAGGANGGGTACAGGAAGTTCCATCTTCATCTGAGGAAGAACTTCTTTCCTATGAGGGTGCCAGAGCCCTGGAACAGGCTGCCCAGAGAGGCTGTGGAGTCTCTGGAGATCTTCAAAACCCGCCTGTGCCCCGTGCTCCAGGTGTCCCTGCTGCAGCAGGGGGTTGGACTAGATGATCTCCAGAGGCCCCTTCCAACCTCAGCCATTCTGTGAAAAAATGTTATGTCATGCAAGGTCTTGGCGCAGCTTGAGAAATCGGAGTACTTCTGCTTACTGGGGCGGATTTCCGCATCTGCCTTGAAATTTCCTTTCTGCAGTTAGGCAAGGCGAGAGACCTATCGTGGGAGTGCGTTCGTGTGTGTTCTCGCATGGGGTCAGCATTGGCATGTGACAGAGGGAAACTTTGCAGGGACTCTGCTTTCCTGGATGCAGCCCCCCTTGACCCGGTGCTGCTTTGATGTGCTCTCTCTCCTGCTGACTGACCTTAGAGGGAGCCACGGGGCAACATGAAGCTTGAGTCCTTCAGAGCTTGTGGCATTACAGCACAAGGCGGTTGCAATCTGGCTCATTTTGCTAAGCTGCTCATCCTAATGGATCTGTCACAGAGGCTTGACAACATATTTGTATCCATTTGGGGCAGCCCTTGTTGCTTGGGGAACCTGTGAAAGTTCCCTGCAGACCACTCAAATTTAATGTTGTCAAATTGTAGCCCCTATTCTCTTCCATGGGATACATCTGTCCATTTAAGGGATGTAATAGGCAGCTGTCGGCTCCAGTCACGCTTTGCTTTTGGATGCGTGTCAAAGAGCTGAGAGCATCTCTTAATTTGGCCCTAGTTCTTGCTGTCCGCTGGCATAAAAATGGCACAGCCAAGTGTGTGCGGGAATTTTAGCTTTTTGAGGAATTTCCAGCAGTGGAGTCGAAGCAGGGAGAACAGGACCTCCCAAACTGAAAACCCTGCCTTCCGGCCAACTTTGGGGCTGGGCTACATCAGAAATGGGAGCCATTAAAAGAGCAGGAAACTAATGGCTGCTTTTTCATGCCCAGATACTAATGCTGAAATTGTGTGTTTTGTTGTGAGTCCAGAATCAAAATTGGGTGAGTCTTTGATTCTGGCACAGGCTTAACTGCATCTGAAATGCAGTATCAATGTATGGAGAGTAGGTGGATGTGCTACCCCCTCCTATTTTCTCTTCCCAAAGAACAACAGTTTTTCTAGTTCTAGTAAACCTGCATTGACGCATCCATTTCCAAAAGAGTGAGCTGAGCCACAGGCTTTACTAAGATCTGGGAAGCCAAGCAAAAATTTACTGACTCTCTTCTCTACTAATTCATCTCCTGGGTGACTCCTCTCTGGATTTCTTTCCCTTCCTTCCTGCCTCCTTCCCCTCTCCCCAGCGTTTCAGTGTTGCTACTCCTCTCGTAACAGCTACACAAGGCCGGCTCTCCGCGGGGATGCATCCCGTACAGCGCAGCTTGCACACGTTAGCAGAGCTGTGCCAATCCCTAGGCTTTTGCTTCACCCTGGGGATGAGTTTCCAAGATCAGAAGAGATGGGCTTCCCAGAGGAGTGCAGCAGGGCTCAAGGCCACCCCATACGCTGAGTTTGGCCAGTAGGACCTTGCTGTATTCTCCCTGTGTGTCCTTATAGCAACATAGCGTCTGAAGTGCCCTTTTAGTGCTTGCTGAGACAGATGGAAAATAATGCTGGTCAAAGGGCAACGTTTTAGGGGACATTTCTTTTAAAAGCAGACAGAAGTTCAATTAATTCCAACATCACTCTCTGGCGGGGGGAAGTTAGCGGTGAAGAAAGAGTAAAGCTTGCTCCTTTCTCGACTAGGTGTCGGCTATATGTGTTTAGCAAGGTGGTGCTCCAGAGGCTTGTCTCCTTTCTAACTGGTGACAATGAATGCAAGAAAGGAGAAATTGTGCCTGTGGCCCGTGACGTGCTTGCTTGTGTCATGCCCATGGTTTTCCAGCTTGCACAATATTGGTAAACTTAGCGTTGATCTTCCATTGCTTCTCCTTACAAATGTGCATGCGAGACAGGGAATGGGGTTCGAAAATCCAGTGGTTTTCTGAGACTTTTCTGGCACTTTCAGTGTGTCTATTAATCATATAGGCTAAAATGACTTGGGCTGCCCTGCCTTCGTCGTCTGTTTTGCATCCATCTCAGAGATCTTCTTAGAGGTAGAAGAGGTCTAGCTTAGATGAAATGATTTAGCTGCTGTTAAGCAGTAGCTATTTTACACATACCATTTTTTATATGATCATTTTTTTAAAACTTTCTATTACTGCTTGAAGAGAGACTTGTCTGAACACCATCCCCAACTGTTCAGAGACAGGGTTGGGTGGCGGGACAGAGACCTCCTGAAAGGCTCCACCACTGGCACAGCAAAAGCTTCCTCTAAGGTAGTTGGTTTTAGGAGTTGCTTCCCCCTTGGCAGCAAGAGCCCCGTACATATTTTGGCTCAGTTAGCTCGGAAGGGACAAAACCCTTCTGTGGGTGGATGGTGCGGATGTGAACAGCAGCACTTCTGTACTAAAACCCGTTACTGGTCGTGCCACAGCATTCCTGGAGGAAGTCCCGTTGGCAGCACATTGTGGGTGCGGGATGATGGGCAGTTTGGGCAGTTTGAGCTGCAGCCCGTTGTGCTCTGTGCTGCAGCTCTTGAGCTCTCTGACCAGAAGACTTACAGCAGCCGTGAAATGTGTAAAATGCACCAACAAGTGGTTCAGAAAACCACTGTGTTCCCTGTGTTCCCCAATCGCATGTCCTACACTGCTGTGACTCCACGTGGTTCTTTCCCCAGCAAAAGTTTGCCTTCTCATAAATATCGTGCATTTCTCACTTTAGAGAAAAAATGAGATTGCAAAGTCAAAACAGAATCTTGTTTGCTATGGATTCCCTCTCCCCACTTAGAAATGTTTACCTTGTTGAAGAAATTTTTTTATCTCAATATTATGAAACGTAGAGGGGAAAAAGGCAACAAAAAAGAACCCTACTTGAGCATTTTTGTGATGTACAAAATACATTCTTTTAAATTTTCTTTTTGGTGGTGAATGGAGTTACAGAGTGAATATCTCAAACACACTAGGAACCTTTTATTTTGGGAAGACATTTTCCTTTGAACAGAAGAAAGAGTTTCCGAGATGGAAAATTACCTAATGGATTCCAGCATTTGTGCGGAATCTTGAACGCAAATTGTCGCAAGTACATGAGCAAGCTTTCTGCTTTCAGGAATGCTTTATTTACTAACCACAACTGACAAACTTTTTTATTGCTGGGATTATCTTTTCTAAACAGGACACAAGCAGGTGAGTTGTTTCTCTTGGCTTGCAGCAGAGTTACAGAACATCTAGAGGTTCCTTCCGTCCACCAAATGGAAGGTGCCTGGGACAGGTGGGAGGAGGTGGTAGAAAGCTGCAGTGACGGTGACTCCGCTTGGGTCTGCCAGGTCCCCCACAGACTTTGACTTTGTGGCTTAGTGACATGAGTTAATCCTGGTCCCTCACCCCCAGGCCTACAGACCGTCAAGGCCAATGCAGCTCCATCTCTTCTCTTCTGACTGGGCTGTTTACTGTAGAGTTGACTTTCTGAGGCTGCAGATCCAGGGGTGGGTGGTGGTAGGGAACATAACAGCTGCCTGGCTGGAGAGCAGCTGTGTTACAGCCTGTCTGTAGGTACGGTTGCACTAGGAACATCTTTGAGGGGAACATTGCTCCCTGCTGAGCATGCATCCTGCATGGACTCCAAGGGATGGAGACAGAGAAGTCTGTGGAATATTCCCTTCAGGTTTTGAAATATCCATTTTACCATTCTAAGAAAACCTAAAGTGAAATTTAAACCTATCCATGATTTTTTTATATTTCAGATATTTTAAAGCATGCACTTTACAGTCAGTGTGGCTCGATATACCTCAATTTTTTTTAGCAGAGACTGAATCCAAGTGCTTGAGTTTTAAGTGATGGGAGGGTTTAATCACCCCTTTTGTCTGCCTTCCAGAAGGGTCTGTTGCTTTCAATCAGGCTCTGGTCTCTGCTCAGCCCAGCTGTGGAGGTGTTGCAGGCCAGCAGGAGGCTGAGAGCACCAAGACTTTCTTCCAGCAAAGGTTGTAAGCCTCACTTTAATGCTCTTAAATATGGGTGAAGTGCTTAGGTATGTTTGCAGATCTTGACTGTAACCCCTGGCCAAAATGGGCCACCTTCTGGGGTATTATTTTAGGCATAGTATAAGACATTATTAAGAATTTTCACATTTCCCAGTGTGATTGCATGCAGTGATCTGAGCTGCAGGGTCATTCCTCTGTTTATCAAGGGAATATTTTAGCTCGGTCCTTTCCCGGCATTTGCTTGATGGATTAATTCCAGGCTTTTTCTTGAATTATTTGTGGAAGATCAAATGGCAGATCAATAGGAGCGCTTCTGCAAGCTGAGTGTTAGTCGCTGCGTGCATGAATTATTCTGTCCTCCACCACGTCCCCATAGAGCTGCCTTCAGAGGGAGACCACGCTGCTTTCCTCGTGCTCGCAGCTCATCTTGCCGCATGTGTGAGTTACGTGTAAGTGGAGCGTGTTTTTAAATTTGCAATTTCTTCATGCTATACAGCACTTCATTTTGAAGCATGAGCCAGAACAATGAGTGAAGAAGGATGCAGATTCTAAACTAAACTCATGAATCAGATACTAAAATGTTGTTTTACTCCTTTTTTTTGTGCCTAGTAGATTTAGCTGCCCATTAAGTTACTTAGTATTTATGTGCAGAAAAGCAAGCCAATATGAGAGCTACCTGTAGCACTAAATTCAAAGTTACTTTTAACAACCATGCTCTCTTATGTGTGCAACTCCATCATGACAGGAACAAGATCAATGCCAGGTTTCAAGAAATTTCATAGGATAAGTACTTCAAAGCACCAATTCTTTAAAATCTTTCTTAATCCCCAGAGCAGATAATCTGTGCATTAAGTATGCATTTATCCATGATCCTCCAGTAACTTCAAGGTATAATATTCTGTTGATTTAACAAAACTCCATTTACACTGCAAATTATAACAATGTTTTTACTTACCTTTTGCATATCGTAGAATCATAGAATCATAGAATGCCTAAGGTTGGAAGGGACCTCTAGAGGTCATCTAGTCCAACCCCCCTGCACATGCAGGGCCACCTAGAGCACGTGGCACAGGACTGCATCCAAGCGGGTCTTGAAGATCTCCAGAGAAGGAGACTCCACAACCTCTCTGGGCAGCCTGTTCCAGTGCCCTGTCACCCTCACCGTCACCCTCATTCCTTAAGTTCCCGTGAAACTTTTTATGCTTCAATTTATGGCCATTTCCTCTGGTTCTGTCAGTGACCACCAGTGAAAAGAGGCCAGCCCCATCCTCCTCACTGCCTCCCTTGAGGCACTTATAGACACAGATCAGATCCCCTCTCAGCCTTCTCTTCTCCAGGCTGAACAGGCCCAGCTCCCTCGGCCTCTCCTCATAGGGCAGATGTTCCAGGCCCCTGATCATCCTCGTGGCCCTGCGCTGGACTCTCTCCAGCAGCTCCACATCCCTCTTGTACTGTGGGGCCCAGAACTGGACACAGTGCTCCAGATGTGGCCTCACCAGGGCTGAGTAGAGGGGCAGGATCACCTCCCTCGACCTGCTGGAGATGCTCCTCTTAATGCACCCCAGGATGCCATTGGCCTTCTTGGCCACGAGGGCACACTGCTGCCTCATGGTCAACCTGTCGTCCACCATGACGCCCAGGTCCTTCTCTGCAGAGCTGCTCTCCAGCATATCTATTTAAAAAAAACTCAATAATTATTTTTTCTTTTTCTTTTTGCTTAGAAAGCAATCTGGTCCTTACAAAATACATATTATATATATATATATATATATATTAACTCTACAGTCGGATCAGCAGAAACCACATGTTGTGCATGTCAAAGGCAAATCTTACTATCAAATTTTCTAGCTCACTACTGCTTTGATATCTTCAAACTTAATTCTTTTCTTTTCAACTTTGGTAGCACTAACTAGTTCAGATGAGCACTATAAATGTGGATAACATTGAAGCGGTCAACCCGAACTCATGAAACCAACTGATTAAGTGCAATGAGAACAGATGTTGTTTGCAAAAAGTTTTTGGAAGAATTTATGTTACAGGGTGATCTTTTCACTAAAATAGCAGATAAAGCTCCATATTCATTTAAGTAATTCAAGTCATTCATACTGGGAGAGGACCATATGTGTGTGTGTATACATATATATATATATATATACCTGTTTCATTTATGGTCCTGAAATTAGATATTAGCATTTAGGGCATAACTCAGCAGTACTGTGTAAAGCTCCTTGAAAACATCTGTCCAACCTCAGGTGACTGTGCAAATTAGGCACTCATAGGCAAGAGCTGGGGCACACATCAGCATCATAATGCTGCATAAATACTTTCAAAACTACATGGTATGCTCATAATTTTTCTTAAAAAAAGTGCTAGTTTGGAATTCTTTCTCAAAAACAAGAGCAAAATTAGAGAAGAACAGAGGATGCCATCAATCAATCCTGGGTATGGAACAGCTTCCATGTATAAGGAGGTGAAGCTCAGTGACATGTTTAAACTTTACATTGGGTGTATCTGAGCAGTACAGTAGCTAACCATGAATAGTGTGGAAAATAACAACAGGAATTGTTTTTTTCTTTCTCATGATGCAAGAAGTCAAGGGATCAAACATTATTTTTCAACCTGAAAGTTTTTTAAAACAATTCAGAACAGTTAGTTAAATTCTTTAACGTGCATGGGGCTATGAAATTCTTATTAGAGGCAAAAAGAGAAATTTCCGATTTTCTTTTCAGGACACATTGTGTAAAAATTAGCATCTGTGCATGTTTCATGATGGCTACTTAAGATGGGGAATGCACTGAGGGAGTTGGTTACCCTGTAAGACCCTCGTTACTGGCCAGGCGAGCCGACCGCCAGCCCAGGGGCAGGTTTTCGTTACCGTCTGCTTCGCTTTCCTTGTTCTGACCCCTTTCATCACTCGGGGCCTGGCAGTTCTGTCGAGCAGGGCCGAGTTACGCCACGGTGCCCCAGGAGCTCGTTCGCGTTCAGGTTGCACCAGAGCACGAGTGCTCTTCTACCTGGCTGCGAGGAACAGTAACATGTTACAAGACTGTGGTTTTTAATTGCAGCTCTTGCTTGGGAGTGCAGCAATCCCTGGAGGGGACCTTTTCGCATCTTAAAGTGGAAAGCAGGATTTTTAAAAAAAGCACATTTGAGGTAGAAGCAGATGTTTTGAACTTTTCCACTGATTTAAGTCCCTTGTTAGTTTTGAATGAAGCAAGTTGTACCTCTGGGACAACCATTGTAAGAAAATAATTTTGCTTAAGGAGTTTTCATCGTTAAAGAATGTGCATGTTTGAGGGGAGGAAGAGGGGACTAATTAAAGGAAATTAGCCCAGTGACAGTTTCGTAACTTCAGAATAAGCACTTTATCCTCTTTTTGAATCTCTCGGATAAAGAATCTTTATATATGATACAATCATTATTTGATATTTAATTAGTGGTGAAATTTAGTGCTAATAAAACTATAGTGTCATGGTGCTTAAAAGCAAAAGGCCTGCTAGTTCACTGGGATAGATATTCAGTGTCTGCTCCATGGAGTAGGAAGGCAGAGGTGGCTCGATTATTTTTCTTTTCTTACACTGATAAAGACCCTAAAATGTTTTCTCTTTTAGAAAGAGAACAGGGATAAAATGCTGAATTTATGGGGGCAATGATTCTTCTCTGAGGTCTGAGCTTGGGTGTGGGAGTGGGAGGTTACTTGGTGGTTTATGCCGAGTGAAGGAGCTACAGGAGGACAGGCCTGAAAGGCAGCCAGAATATTGATCAGATCAAAGGAGTCTGGAAGACGCTGTTTTGCTGAGAAATTTCCTGCTGAAAAAGAATTCCAATTATTTCCCCATGAAAAGAGCGAAGAGGAGGACAGGAAGGGTGTTGGGGTGTTTTATTTGTTTTTCCATTGGGAATCATTTCTGATGGGAGGCTGAAGCAGGCGTTTGCAGAGGAAAATGCAGAGAAACTACAATGCCAACAATGTAAATGCTTGCAACATTTTGAAGCATACTGTTTTATATCTTTTTGCAGGAAAGAATTGACCTCCCAAGCATGACTACTTTCACAACAGTAACCTATTTTTCTAGCTTTCATTTCTGAGAAACAGCAACATTTGTATGTCTGATAACGCAACAGCTTCCACAGTGACATGAATTACTCATTTAGTGTTGTATGCATTCAAGCAGTTTAGGATAAGCAAGCACCTCTGATCCCGCCTGTTTTCCCCTCGGAGCTGGGAACCCTCAGTTATGTTTACAAGGACTCCCCGTCAGGCTTTCTTATTTACAGACAATAAACTGCCTGTTTCTCTCTGCTGTGTGTTAGGAAAGGGATGAAAGCAGAGCAATGCCTGGCTGCTGGGGAATAATACAGTGCATATGATTAATAATAAATATGAGGTAAATATGCAGCTCGAGTTTTCCCAGTTCTGCTGTCTCATGTGTTATATGGCTCAGATCAGCCCTCCTGACTGAGGCTTCCGCTGCAAGTTGGGCTGAATAAAGGTAATAAAAGGAGGATATCAGAATTTGTCCATGTTTCATGAGTAATAACAGGAAAAACCTAATACGCTGGCACAAGGACTGTGGTGGATGCTGAGAGCCCAGCACCATGGGCACCATGACGCAGCCCATGAAGATGTCTCCAGGTCAAGGATTGATTTTCAGCCTTTGAGGCTGTGTGGCTGAATTGCACAATCCATTAATAACCTGAAAACTGTGAATTGCTAGGTAGTACGGTCTGCATTTATTCCAAATATTCCCTTATGATTTAAATTGGAAGCATCTTGTAGGTATGTGCAGTAACTGTTAACAAAAGTCAAGCTCTAATACTAACTACCTTTTGCAGAAAACTAAGCAACAGAATTCTCACTGTTAATATTTTATCTTAGGGGAAGTCAAAGTTATCTAGCAAAATTTCCATAATATCTAAAACTGGAGATTAAATGCATCTTTTAGATCTATAATCCCAGAATTTCACTGTGCTAGGTAGTATCTAGTAAATGTTTTCTGCAGGCTTAGAAATAGCAGTACTGGCCTTTTATAATTTTTTTTCTGTCTGATGCTCTTCTTGGATTGCCTGCATGTTTCCAGGAAGGGTTTACCATGACAGACACAGCTCCCCCCCTCCCCCCAAACTTAATTAATCAGCCTTTTAGGTGACTAATTAGACACGCTGAATTTCCATTGAGCTGTGATGTTTCATCCCAGCTCTTCATCCCACTGATGGCTTCTGTATGCTGAAGGAGTATGTTGCTACAGTGCACAGCTCCTAATAAAATTCAAATTAAATAATCACCTCAATTACAGATTAAAAACTCTGGTTCAACAATTATACGAAGAGTTTTACTTTGTGGAAAAACCTGCAGTCATGTACCTGCTCCCGCTGACTTCCTAACTGAATTTATTGCTCTCTCATTCAGACAGCATTTAGATTTAACTTGAACTGTGCATTAAACCGCCTGCATTCCCTCAACCCAGAGCAACCTGTATCTATTCCTGGAATATGATATCACTATTATTGAACTCGTAGCATTATTCTTGAACTGCTTTCTCTGCAGCGCATGATATCGCTTCTACATTGACCGTTTTCAAGGAAACACTTTTTCAGCTCAGTTAGGATTCAGACATCTGAGTCAGTGCAGCGTGGAAGGCGCTGGGCTGTCTGACACATTCCCTCTAGTTATGGCAACACGCTTGGAAGAACATACTTTTTTATGAGTCAGTTATATAAAGTGTAGCAATGGCCAATCTAATGTTTATAAACCAGAATGATATTGTTTTGGTATTAAAAAAAAAAAGTGGTGATACTAGTTATGTGTAATAGTGTAATATTAGATAATAATAATAAAGGTGTGGTTTGTGGCTTTACCTTGCGTGTCTATTTGCGCATCATTGTTGATTTTTTGAAAATACCCAATTGAAATATGTCCAGCAGTAACACTAACCGTGTACCGGTAGCCGAAGGGGGCAGCCTGCTGTAGGGCAGTTACAGCTGAAAAGGCCCGGGCCTGGGCTCGGGTCCTCCCCACTGGAACAGGAATGGATTAGGGGGAAATGAGTTATAGAGAGGAAATCTTCCACTGAAACTTCTGAGTTGTAGCCCTGCTCCATGTGGCTTGTGTGGCAGTGTTTTGAGAACGAAATCTGGCACAGATTTTATGGGCCCTCTGATAAAAGACACGCTTAGGCGTTGTGCGTGTACTACTGAGAACCCACCTAGTGTGTCCAAAGGCCCCTTCCAACCTCAGTCATTCCGTGTAATGACTTTTGGGTCATTTCACAAGAAAGTCTTGCCTTCAGCTTCTGTGGGAATTCATTATTGGCCCTACCACTAGACTCAAAAAAATTAACTGACTGATCTATGTTGCGGACATGACCCGCTCTCTGAAGCTAAACTCTGGTCCTCCTGAGCAAAGGTGATGTTATGGGGCTTGCAGCAGCTACCAGGGCTGAGAACAAGCACAGGAGAAAACTAATGAAAAAAAAAAATCAACCTTTCCTATTCTGTCTGGACCTATTATTTTAACTCTCTGTAGGCACAGACACTAGAAACGGGTGTAAGGGGGAGGAGGGAAGCCTAGTACTAAACAGCAAGGAGATAGAGTTAATTGTAGTTTAGTTTATGAGCAGTGCTGATAGTCCATTGGTGCCACTGTCTGCATAAGTGGTGGCTCCATCATTCAAGACATTGAGAATCACTTGCTTCAGGACCAGGGTCAGGAAGCCAAATGTGACTCTAGGCCACCCTGTTGCCTGTAAAGGTGATTCTGAAGAAGCAGTAGCATTTTGTCAAGCTACTCCCCTGGTTCAGGTCTGGTGACACCCTTGCCTGTTCATTCCTGCTTTCTGTAGCTTTTCTGCAGAAAAAGCAGGGGGAAAAGCAAATGGCACCAGGAGATGTCAAGTGGTGGGAACACAGTTTGAAATTCATGCTGCTGCTGCTGCAGGTTATTTGACCTCTGGACTTCCTAGGGGAAGGAGGTTTTAGCCATGCAACTGCAAAGGGGACTCTTAGGAGCTTGCATACTTCTTTATGTTAACAGAGAACTTGAAATCCCATTTCACCATTTTCCAGACCCCAAAGCATATGCAGTCTATTGGATTGCCCAGTACAATACCATGTGTTTTTAAAGGTTTCTCAATTTTTCAAAACTTTCCAAGATTTATCTTCCATGTTCCGTGAAGTTTTTAGAACAGTAAAATGACAGAAATCTGAGAGGGGGCAAGAAAACTTATTTATCTACCAGCAAAGAAATGGAACATACAGGCCTAAACTAATTAAATTTGGAATTCTGCCCTCTTTGAAACTCATGTTTGTAGACGCCTTTTATGTTGTTGCAACATCTTTGAGCGTGGATAGACTTGCACCCACCACCTTTCCTTGAGCTGTCTGCCACATATATTGCTTTAATCAGCAAGAAACTCCCTCTTCTCAGAAAAGCAGGTAGCCCCTGTGTCCCTCATCACGTTTCATTTACTCCATCAGCTTGAACTACCAGGTAGCAGCAGAGAGATCCGGTCTCGGTACGTTGAGCAGGTCTGTGCTTGCAGCCTAATGACCACAAGGGTGAGATCAAGTTAATAGTAAGCATGCACTTAGGTAGTTTGCTAAATGAGCCTAATTTATCAAATGCTATCCTGAGTGACCAGGTCACATCTATTAAAGTTGAGTAACTTCTACTTCACTGTCAAGTGCAAGGTTTTTTGCTGTCTGTTGAAAATGATTGTGCTGTTTTACCCAGGCTTCTGTTCATTACAGGTATTTTTTATCATTTATTTTTGTTGCTAAGGAGTAGAAAGGATTATTTTAGATTTCATATGGTTGGCAGAGAAGAAATATAATTATTTCATTCCAAATGCAGGAAAAGAGTCTCTTTTCCTGATTCATTTGAAATGTAATTTTGTCTAGCAATTAGATCCTATGAGAGACTGACTGTCTGCATATATCAGGTTATGGGCATAATCAAGTAGAGTCCACTTTAATTAATCTGATTATTTTACATTTTGTGGTAGCCTAAAAATGTTTAGTTTCACTGTCATTTATTAAGAATAAACTTCTCTTTTACCTAGGGATGATTGCATAATGTGGAATTATTAATGGTTACTCATAAGAAACTAATCAACTTACAGACAGCATGGAGTGAGAGAACGAGCATGGAACCAGGAGCTAAATTCTTCCATTAATTTGATGCATGATCTTAGAAAAAATCACTTACCGCTCACCTCCTGAGTCTCAATTTTCCTTTAGCTAAAGAAGGAATATTAATATGTGTTTTTCTACTTTGCCAGAGTGTAGGGAACATTAGATAATTCTTATGTTTATGATTAAAATGTAAATGTTACAAAGATATCAAGCGTTTGTGTTTTTTAAATACAGATATTTATATGCATCTCTGTGAATTTACATGTATATGTAGATAATTAATAATGAAACTGGGGATGCAATTCACATCTTTAATTGCTAATCCATTCAGTTGGAAAGAACATTTTCTGTCTATAACCTAGTTAAATTGTTCGCATCATCGATAATACCCAAGTGAGTTTATCCTCACAGAATCTGTGAGGGGTAGAGAAGTGTAGATTTAAGGCTGAGAGGACTATTATGATAATTTAGCCTGATTCCTGTAAAACAGAAACCAGGGAAATTTCTTTCCTAGGTACTTCTTGTGCCAAGCTCTTATCTTAGTCTCTGTTTCTTAATGGAAGAGCAAAAGCTCCAGAAGAATCATAGAATCATAGAATGCCTAAGGTTGGAAGGGACCTCTAGAGGTCATCTAGTCCAACCCCCCTGCACACCCCCTGCAGGGCCACCTAGAGCACGTGGCACAGGGCTGCATCCAAGCGCGTCTTGAAGATCTCCAGAGAAGAAGACTCCACAACCTCTCTGGGCAGCCTGTTCCAGGGCTCTGTCACCCTCACCGTCACCCTCATTCGTTAAGTTCCCGTGAAACTTTTTATGCTTCAATTTGTGGCCATTTCCTCTGGTTCTGTCAGTGACCACCAGTGAAAAGAGGCCGGCCCCATCCTCCTCATTGCCTCCCTTGAGGCACTTATAGCCACAGATCAGGTCCCCTCTCGGCCTTCTCTTCTCCAGGCTGAACAGGCCCAGCTCCCTCAGCCTCTCCTCATCGGGCAGATGTTCCAGGCCCCTGATCATCCTCGTGGCCCTGCGCTGGACTCTCTCCAGCAGCTCCACATCCCTCTTGTACTGTGGTGCCCAGAACTGGACACAGTGCTCCAGACGTGGCCTCACCAGGGCTGAGTAATGAGAATTAGACCCTGTGTGCTTCTTCAGACCTTTGGATATAAACGTGAGTCAAATTAGAATGAGTAAAATTTAACTTGCTTTTCACTGCTCGCAGACTTACTTGTGGTGAACAGAATTTCACGACTATTAAGGTGTCGGCACTTTCCGTAGTCCGTGGAAGGTGACACTGTGTAGAGCAAGGCCGGGAGCAGCCCTCGCTTCTTCTGGAGGCCGCGCGCTCTCCGCTTAACTGCAAGGCACTCTGCAGGATAACTGACTCGCATGCCTGTAATGCGAGTTTTTATAAATTAAAGGCTTAAGTGCCAACATAAGCATTACCTATTTGTATGAGAGCTCTTTTGGGTTTGTTACGGTGAAGCCCTGTAGTTTTTCAGGCACCGGAAGCCTCCTCTCCATCACGTGAAGCTTTGCTTGAGCAGAACTTGCAGCCCTGCAGCTGGGGAAGACCTAGCTGGTTTGTTATGTGCTGCTCATGCAGCAAATATACGTTACCAGACAAAAAATATTCAAGACTATGGAGTCACAGAATAATTTGAGAAGGAAGGAAGCTCTGGAGATCCCTGGTCCAACCCCCCCACCAAATGGCTCAAAGCTGGGCCCGCTGCAAAACTGGAGCTAATTTCAGAGTTACATCAAGTTACTTGGGGTGGTTGTGTCAAATGTCTAGTATTTCTTTCTTTCTGACACCTCACTGTGGTCTGATTTCTAACCCTAAAACCCGTGCAAAGTTTCTGAGTGCTTGAGGTTTAGTCATCCTCTCCTCCTCAAACAGCAGCACAGTGATACAACTGTGTCACTTTTGAGAGAAGATCCTTGCTTTTGCCTAACATACCTTACCGAGGTACAAAGAGTAACCTGTAATGTTTTACCTATGTGTGATTTTCATCTTTCATAACTATGCCTAATGGATGTATAGGAAATACAAACTTATCACTTACACAGGTGCTTTGCAGGTTGCTGTGCACCTTCATATACACTTTTTTTCCACTTCTGCATTATGTGTTTTAGAGTGCAAATTCGGTGAGAATTACTATTTCCCTCCCTTTCCTGGTATACCTTATCATATTTCTTACTCAGAGTTGATCTCTGCCAAATTTAATCTTGAGGCTCAAATCCTCCGTAGCAATGGGAGTGCATAAGGTGCAACCCACTAGTGCAACTTCTGGTGTAGCTTCATGCAGGAGAAATCCAGTTCACAAGCTCTGATACTGCTCCGAGACATGAACCGGAGCATACGGAGGATGAGCTGGGAGACCTCTGCTTCAGAAGCGCGCTGCTGATACCAACAAAAACACTCGTGTAGGCATGCTCTTAGTCTCCTGAGAGAAACATGGGGTAAGGTCCTGAATGCTTGCCTGTGAGGTGGTCTTAGGGTTGGGTATGAGGTAGGTGAACATGACAAAGGTCAGGAGTCGTTCCCTGGAGTGACATTGTTATGAGTGAGATCCATATCAGCGTGTCTGGGTCTAATATTATTTCAAGTCAGAACTACTGAGAACCTGAGATTTCAGGATGAGTAGGTTGGGTGCAGCAAATAATTCTTCCCTGTAGTTGTGGCAGCATCTTGGAACTAAAGTGCGCCGGCAGCTCGCTGTGCAATGGCAGAAATGCTCAGTGGAAGCGTGCGGTAGAAAATCTGCCTTTCCCATCCTGCCGTACCAAGCCGGCTGCCACCACATGACACGTTTTTCCAAACTCACTCCACAAAGATTACAAACGTCTGCCAGGAGCTTTGTCCCAGCAGGCTTCATGCCCATCGCGCATCATGTGCTCCCTGCAGCCAGCACAAACACAGGATGGCCAAGAGCCCGCGCCGGGGAGCGGGGCAGCGCCGCAGCCATGCATGGTTTGCAATGTGCTCCTGCTCCCGGGAAATCCAGGAGCACTCAGGGCCAGCCACAGGCACCGCAACCACGGGACGCTCACATGGACCTGCTCCAGCCCTTCGGTAATGCTCAGCTCCAATTACTCATAATAAACCAAAGAGTGTTACAGGAATTTTAAATGAAACGGTGTTATTTTTCTTTTCATTTTTCCTGCTATGATCCCAGCAAAAAGACTTTTTTTTTTTTAATAACTTTTAAGACATGCAGCTATAAGCAGTGTAAGTAGTTTGTAGTCTCCAAAACCTCATTTGTTTGCCCTCGCCTGCCATGCTGTGTTTCCAGAGAGTGTGCTGCCTCCTTGGTTATGAAAGTGCAGGTGTACCCCCTGCTTCTAGAGCATAAAGCTGTCTCCAGTCTGCAACAGCAAGAGTATAGAGGAACATCGGAGATGAACATAATGTTACTGAATATTTAATAGTTCAGAAAGTAGATGAAATAAAAGTTGTCAGTGCACGCATTTTTTCTGAGCTGAGTTGTTCCAAGTTGTTTTTGAGGGTCTGGTTTTGGTTTGATTCATTAATGCTAAAGAGTTTAGTACTGTATTAATCTGTTTGAATGGACATACTCCTTTCCTTCCACACATATGCAGTTGGGCTTTATGTGGTTGCATTCAGTGAGATATTTGGGAATCATCTGTTGCTTGTGTTGGAAAGAAAAGGTTTAGTACTTTCTGAGAGCTCTTAGGACAATAATTCTCATCTAATACAATGCCCTCTTCTAGTGGCCATGTTTTCATAAGTATCCTCCATGAAATAAATGTGATACACTATTTGTTCAAACATTTTAATGCTGCTATTGAATCTTTGAGGCTTGACTTGTGACCCCTCATAATAACCTTGTGTAATCCCATTAAGCTTTTTCAAAGTATGCAGTGAACCACACTATCCTTCTTACGCTTTCGCCAAATCTGGTATTACGTTTACATGTGACATGAGATAATGGTGCCAATTTTCTTGACAATGCAATCATGGCATAAGTATACAAGAAAAAAAAAAGATTTTTTTTAAGCAGGCACTGAATAATGAAAGAATTCTGCTTCTTAGGGAGTAGCAGGAAAAAAAAAAGACCTTTATCTGAAATTAGTTGCATTTCACCTCTGCTAGATGCTACACACTAAAAGAAAATGAGCATTACCAAAAACAAAAGCAACACTTTTCCCACCTCTTATGTAAGCTTCATCTAGTAGAAGATTCCCTGAGGTGATGTGTCAAAACGGAAAGGGGTGAAGGCAGAGCTTCCAATTAGATGGTGAAACTGCAGCCAAAAATGGAAGCAGTGAGCAGCGCTGTCCAGAGTTAGTCATTTCAAGGGAAAGAGTGTTCTTAAACTTCGGGTGAGTTTGAATCCCTGCAGAATTGAAAGACTTGTGGCCTCTGAAGCAGGATTAGTCTGGGTGTTTCATTTGCTTCTGGTTTACAGCAGTGTAGCCCATTTCTGTCTGCCTGGGCAGTGTGTGCGGTTCAGTGTCTCAACAGGTCCTGCACGGGAGTCTGTCATGCCAAATTGCTTCCGAGCACGGAAGCGTAATTTGTACATTACACACACAAATAAAGTGGGGTCTCTGTGAATTTGGGTAGAATAGGGTATTTGGAAACAGACCCCATTTTTGATTTAGTGTTTCATTCTGCCTGTCCTCGTTGTTGTTTAAAGCCTGGCTCCCAAAGGCAGGGAGACATAGTCACAATCTGAATGTATGTGTGAGTCTTCCTTTTAGTGACTTACAAACTAACTACAGCCAAATTTCACGGGGACTAGAATTCTCGAAGAATGCCAGGAGTTTCGTTTCGCCAGAGTTTGCAGCGAGAGGGTGTTTATGCACTCATTGTGTGAAAAACAACTCAAAAAAGACCAGTCCAGATCAGGCGCTAGGGAATGCACACACTCACCCTTGAGAAATCAGTGTTCATTGGCTCTGATGCCCATGGTAATATTCGCATTCAGTGCATTTTTCTCCTTGGTTCTCCAGGGAACTGGAGACTGGTTCTCCATGGTTCTACATCCCTGCTGTGTCTATCTTTCTATACATACAAACATATCCCTAAGGCTACACACACATGTACAGCCCAAACATAGTTCCCTGGATGATGACAACATTTATTGTACCTTCTCTCATTTAAGTACCAAAAAGTTGTTTTCCCCTATTGGAGACTTGACTGAACAGTGTAGTCATCTGTAAGGCTTTCAGTTATTTTGGCTTGATTAACTGTTGTGCTGTGAAAGTGGTTCTTCTTTGAGCTTCCACCTACATTGCAATCTTGGAGGAATCAGCTCCATACTGTGTGGGTGCTTGAGGTTGAAAGGCAATTGATAATCTCAAAGAATATGTCTGCCCTCTCTTAAAGCAGTCTGATACAACGGCAGGTTGCTGCAGCCTGTCAGGATTAATGCACTTTTGGGGGGAGACTGTTGCTGTCGATTAGCAGTATTTGTAACAACGTTCTGAATTTCCTTGCTGGATAAGGAACCCAAAGAACTGAACAAGTGTCCCCATGTCCCCTAAGCCTTTAGTGTGAATTGTCATGGTGTATATCGGGGTGAAGAGAATTAGGCAAGGGGGCTTCTCTGCTTCCATGTTTGTCTAGTTGACCAGGTGCTAGGATGCATTTGCAGCCTGAAGGACAGCCCCTTGAGATGGGGTGGAGGCTGAAAGCCAGAACAAGTGGAGGCCCCTGTGCAGGACACATGGGTGCTTAATGCACTGCCCAGATAACGACGAGGGCAAGAATCGCATCCTTCTCTAGACTCACGAGGTCTCATGTTGGACCAGTCTGGATGCATCACACGCAAGGGCTGCAAGCGCGGCTTGGGGCACGCAGTGGGGACAGTGCCGAGGAGTTTTGGCAGCACTGCTGCAGCAGCAGTGCTCTGTCAGATAGTTTTCCAATGATTATTTTGAAGGATAAACTATTGCTGTTATTTCCCACTCATTTTACCTTCCATAATTTCTTACCTAGATTATTAAAAGAAGTGATGCTTCCCAGATGAGCTGGTATTTTCTAAGGATGCCAAGAACTTAATTTTGGGAACTATAAGACTATTATGCCAAGTGTAGGAAGACACTGGCAGAAAGAACTGAGTCCAAAATTGCTCTTTTTTTTTTCTTGCAAGCTTGTTGTCTTTTGTGACTAGTGTATGTGAGCTGGGAAGTGGTGTGAAAAAAATCAGATGTGACAGAACATCATGCTATTTATGTCATTCTATTTTTACACTAGGATGTAAAATGGTTTAAACCCAGCCTTTTTTTTTTTGTAAGATATATGTGATAAAACCTTTTGTGTGTACATACACCCACACTCTTATTTTCATACTAGAGAATGGAAAATAAAACCCTAGTGCTCTGGTTTGAAGAAAGATCTGGAGGTTGCAACATTACAAGTGGCTTTGAGGCCTTTTCTTTTACTGGTTTTACTACATCCCTGGTTTATATTTAAGGTGGGTGCTTTCCGAGCAAGAAAAGCAAGGATGGATCATGTGGATCATTTATACATTAAATGGTATATGGTTTTGATATCATTGGGCTTTCTCTAGTAAATGATTTAAGTAGTGAGTAAACTCTAGTAATTTGGGTGCTCCTGCAATATCAGGAACATTCTTTTGTCAGCTTTTAACAGCTTATTTTAAAATAAACTCAGATGAGAAGGTTGCCTAGGAGAGATAAAGACAGGTAGAATTTGACTTGTGCGTTAGCCAGTGAATTTATTTCTCATGATGTGTCTCATAATTCTCTCAATCACCACAATTGGACAGTTGATCTACACAGCATTAAACCACTGTAAAGATATCTCAAAAAGTGAAAATTGTGAGGTGCAAATCTGAGGGAGGAGGGGAAGCATTAGGATTACCAGGGAAGGTCCAGTTTGTGTCAAAACACGGAGCAGCTGGGATTGTGTTGTGGGGCTTGTTTCACAAAAGGGCGTACGTGAACGGTGTCGGGGGCACGAGGACCTCCGCTCTCCGCTGCTGTGAGCACTGTAGCTGGTTCTGCCGTGTGTCCTTCTGATGAGAACACAGTTAACAACAGAAAACTGTACTGAGCTTTTTTATAATTGCTTTTCAGGTTTCAGGTTGAACAAGATGACATTTACGTCAGTGCCCTTGCCTTACCGACGGCTGAATGTGGCTTCCATTAGCTTTGCTCCCAAATAGGAACTGAAATGTTTTATTTACTTCCTTTACCTGTTTTATCTGTTAAGTTTGCAGGCATGGATCCTCTGTGCTTGTTTCTGTGCTGAGGGGTATTGCTTCCCATATCTTTAGCCAAATCCCTCTTATAGAACCAGGTATTTCAAGGTCTTCAAAATAATAACTGATGACGTCGCATTCTAGTGGAGCAGACATTTGACATCACAAAACACCTTATGGATTCACAAGCTGTAACATGGTCTGAATCACACTGATCCTAAACTCATAGGTCAAATTAATATTAGTGAGTTGTTATTCTTCTGAAAGTACTTTCCAAACACAGGGTAGCCTTGGTTTCTGCGTGTAGATCTGTTTCCTTGGTTTGCTGTGGCTGAAATAAGCTCATCCCAATGGGCTCTCTGGACCTTTTACATCCTGTGATTGTGGCATTTCCTGTTAACTCAAAATAATTTGTTGGCAGAGATGATCAAAGGCAAGAGGATTTTGAGGTACTGTGTGAGGTAATCCTTTTATACATGCAAATGAGGAATGGCACCAATAACTTCTTAAATAACTTGAAGACTGTCTTAGTTTTAAACAGTTCTGTTCCTTCTTGAGATGCCACATTATATCGTAATGGCCTGAAAATCACCTTTCATTTTAAGATCTAAATTATGAAGTATCAAGAAGGTTTGGTAATTACCATCCCATTTAAATTTTGTATGGCTGTATCCTAATTCTTTCACTAATCTGTTGTCTCTTTCTGTCATTTCTGTTTTTTTCCACTTTAGAGTGTCACAATACAGGTTAGCCTGGGAATGACTCTTTACGATTCCCAAAGAAGGAAATCTTGGGCATCTAATTCCTCTAAAAGAAGCTGATGGTCATAAAAGCCTAAATGCAACACTTCTTCCTCCAGTTAAGGATGCGTCTCTATCCCTGTCCGGTCTTTAGGCTGTTACATACAAGATGGCCCGTACACCTTCATTTCAGTACTAGCTAGATGGGTAGTTCTTACAGCCTTCAAGATTCCCATTTAACTTCTCTGACATCTGTGGTGGGTTCTTCCCAGGAGCACAGGAGGCTTATTTGGGATCTCTGTCATCCTGTGAACACAACTGTAAAGTGAAAAAACCTCATTGACGCTGCTGAGGTGAAGGATGAGGCTCGTTGCCTTTAGTCGGAGCTATTTGCATCATTTGTACTGGTCTCCTCATAGTTTGGCCAGCAAAAAATAGGGACATGTTTGTGAGCGGGATGAAATGAATACCAAACACAGGATATGAAATATCCTGTAATCCATCATGCTTGTTTATAATAGTACATTGGCCTCATTTGCAGATGACTAGAGTAGTAGTTTTTCATAATAAGGCCTGTGGTGAAGGGAAAAAAGCTACTTTTATGTTCTTTATTTTGATGAATCAAGCCTTGCCTCGATGACGAGCTCCTTCTGCAACTGCCTGTCTCTGAAAAATGACAGGAGGAAGCGTTGTCGCGTTGTGCTCTTTTCTTCTTTGTTTGTTTTTGTTTTGGAAAATATTGCCACTATTTTGATTATTTTTTCTTCTTTTTGACTGCCTCCTTTGCTTCCTCCCCTTCTGTGATTCTACTTGAAACGCAATATTGCATTTACCTGGTGACAGCGAAGCACAAGCTGCTCTCTTCTGTCAAGCAGGAAGCTTCAGTTTCGGCTTGAGGTGGACATAACAGTGGCTTCCTCAGTGTCAGATGGGAAGGGGGAGGAGGAGGGAGAGGCAACTGAGGAGCTATTGCGTAGGAGTCTGCTTCAGACTGCATGAAAAATGGAAATTATATGAGATATTGCATAGCTCTTTCGTTACATCTTAAAAAGCAAGGGGAAATAAATCTTTTTTTTTTTCCTTTGTTTCTCCTTACTCTTCAACTGGCAAAGAGATTCCACTAAAAATACTTTGTAAAAGTTAAATAACTTGAAGTAGATTTTTATCCTTGGTGTTATGTAATGGACATTACATCTTCTCCCAGTGGAACTACACAGAAGCTTCAGGTCAGAAAAAAACCTGCTGTTGTCAGCTTGCGGACTGGCGATGACAGGAAGTTGCAGCTGGCAGAGTTTCTCTTTGATGCGAGTAGAAACATCAGTAGGAGCAAGTTGCACTTATTTGTCATATACCTATCCATCTTTTTAAAAGCGTCTCTTCTAAGGAAAGACAGAAATCCCTAGAGAATTCAAAGGCTTGCATTATAGTACAGATATTCTCCTGATTCGTTAGAAGGATTAAAAAATGGTGACACCTTTGCTTTCTTTCTGTCTGGAGGCGAGCACGCTGGCTGTTAATACTCCATTTGAGGGAGAGTGCGATGAAAGTGTGCGGCTCCTGGGCACACTTCTGCACAGGGGCTTCTGCAGGCCCCACACCCCAACCCCCCATATCAAAGTGCTTATTCCTCCTTAAGCAGTAAGCCTGAGTTAGATTCACAGTGTTCTAGTTAATAACCTATTTTTATATAAAAAATCTTTTTTCACCTTTTTTTTACTATCCTGATGAAACAACTTTCAGTGTTTCTGATTGTATGGATCCTGTTTGTGAGAGTTCTAGGCCTCCTTGCACCCTGATACCTTTAAGACATCTATATATTACTCTTCCTCTCAATGCTAAGCACTTTATACCATTTTCCTTATACTAAATGATAACCTGTGCCTGTAGACATGAGTTTATCCCACATAGGTACAGGTACCGTTGTTTTTTTAAATCATTTATCTTCACTGAAATCCTTTTATCTTAAGGCACAGCAGCTGCTCAGCTGATACTCTCAGGAGAACAGTGGGAGCCTCCCAGAAGAGGGATCTGTTTGTTACTAGATGCCTGTCCATGAATAATTTGTGGTTTTGTCAGTCCACTCCTAGCGCTGCACTCTGCCTGCAGGGCTCCAGAAATGCCCTTAATGGTGTTTTTAGCTAAGCAGCACTGAAGGCCGTGTAAGGTGTCGTAGCTGAAGTCGTGGCTCTTGTTACTGCTCGCAGAGCTACTGCTGTTAACTTGTGTTTATGCAGTTTCTGGGGAGACTGCTCGTTCTGAGCCAGTGCATTTAATAGAGTCTGACCCTCTCGCTCACAGCCGGGGCTCTGGGTGAAGCGCGGCACTGGCAGCACCCCGGCACGTCGGGACCGCTGCGTCTAGCGCAATAGGCTTCCATCGCCCTGACGTGGGACAAGGGGAGCAACTGGAGAGTTCGCTTTCCGCTTACACCACTGAGGTGTGATTCCACTTCCCCTTGCTTTATTCAAACACTTAGCAAGGGTTGTAATGCAGTTCCACGGTTCTCGCCTCCAAACAGCACCAAGTATGAACAGAAGTAGTGTTTGCTTTGTGGATTACATATAGATTTTATTTGAACTGGGTGAACAGTAAATGATGCTTCTGTACTTTGAAAGCAGAGCTTAAATTACAGAGGCAGAAATAAATCTTTTTGACATTAGTTTTGTATCAAGCAATTATAGGACGGCGTTAAAATGTTAAAAATTAGAAAGGAATAGTGACATTCAAAATGATAGTTGCTAACAGATCTTATATTCACAGTAAAATTACTGTCAAGAGAAGAGCTTTTCAGGAACATTGTCTAAAGCAGTCCTATGAACAATTGTGTTTTACTCCATGAGCTCCCTGGAGGTAAAAAAAAAAAAAAAGGTGACTGTTAATAGAAAAAAAGAATTTATTTTAAAAGTTCTGCATCTGTGTGTGTTTTGCCCTGATCAGGAAAGGACTCCAGCACCATTATAAATGCTTTCTAGAATGGGAGCAAGGTATCCACGGGTGGATTCTGACAACTCCTCTCCGGTCTGGCCCTGCTCGGTTGACAGCTTCATGATGCTGTTTGAAGGTGGCTACCCTCATAGCTCTCAGAGGTCTTTGAAAGAGGAGGAGTTTCCCTCTTGCTCTGGAAGGAGTAGGAAGGGTTTGAATTTGCTGAAAACCTGAAGAACATACAAGCTTCAAAGAAATCTTGTGGGAAATAGACAGTAAGAAACTGGAATTAAATAGAATAAAATGAAGCTAAAATGAATGATGCTGCTTTTTCCCCAATCAGTTAAAATAGCTGGTTGGGGAAAAAGCAAGCAAGTAGAGCAAGTACTGATATCTAAGTGCATGAAACCTTACTGTATCATGATGGAAGTTATCATCAGCCCACTTTGGGTTTAGCTGGGCTTTAACATAACAGAAATGGGATATGCAGGACTGGCTGCATTTTTAAAGATCACCTTTTAGAAATCCCAAAAGATTTAAGTAAGCCTGTACCTTACAGTGTGGTAAAAACAGTGTGAAACGTCATGTCCTAAAAAATACTCCTTACTACTAGCAGGCAGATATTAATGGTGATGATCCAAACATAAAACCCTAAGACAAATATAAAATATCTGCTCTTACATAGGAATGCTTGGAACCAACCTGGAGCTAGACTGTTAAAAGCTTGTTCATATTGAAAGGACTTGAGGCAAAGGGCTGCATGTGCTTGAGCTCCTCATGCACTTATCTGAGTTAAGCAGTTTGAATATCCTTTCTTCCTTAGTGCCTCTTGTATACAGCAGTTAAAAAAGAAAATGTCAATAAAGCCTAGTTTCGGCAAAAGTATTAGCCTGGTAAGCTGTGATGCTTGCAGGGAATGGTTTTTTCCTTATCCCGTTAAATAGTTGAATTATTCAGCCATTATTTCCTGTAGAATGTTAAGGGTAATTGTCAGCAGAAACAAAGCCTCAGTATTAAAGATAAAAAGTTGCCAGAGGTATAACTAATAATTTATCTTTTTCCTCCTTATTAGCTAGTCTGCTCTAAGAAAAATTACCTACACTTTAATTTCTTTTTATTGTAGTGCACTTCTTATATATCTTTTTCATCATAGGTATGGATGAATCTATTGTGTTGATATATAGAATATGTCTTTATTTTGACCCGAGGTCAACTGAGCATTTTGTCATTTTTTCAAATACTGGTCTGCAATAGCCATATTAACAAAATGTGTCTCAGAGTATTTGAAGCACTTCTGGTACTCTTGAGGAAAATCTCTTGTTCTGCTGCAGTGACACTGTTCTTGACCCGGCTGTCAAGAGCTCCAATTCCTATAGGCTGTGTTCTTGGAAGAATGACTAGCACAGAAAGGGATACAGCAGCTCCTTAGGGTGATGCAGCAAGTGACGGAACAGAGTGTTTTTGGTGGTGGGTACAAAAATGAGCAGTGTGCCCTGGCTGCATGACAGGCTGACAACATACTGGGCTTCCTTAACAGGACCGTAGTTAAATCACGGGAAATAATCATATTCTTCTTCCTCTTTTCTAAATAATCATATTCTTCTTTCTCTTTTCTCAATATTCACTAACTGCTTCTGGAATATTTTGTCCAGTTTTGGGCTCCTAATACAAGATAAACCTCCCAGAAACCTGGTCTGACTTCATCACTAACCCTCCATTGAACAAGAGATTGGATTTGCCATCTCCTGAGGTCCACTCTGACCTGAATGGTCATTGGATGATGTGAAATAAAACTACCTGCAGATTTTTTCTAAAACCTCCGATGGGCTATTTCTTGGCGATTGTGAGATCCTGTATGTGTTGTGTTATTGCTTTGTTTAAAATGGAATAAAATGTAGACAGTTAAATGGATCTTTAATATGCTTCCCTGGACAAGGACCATCTCCAGGATGGCCTATCCAGCCTTGGAACTGGGTACACCAGAGGAAACAGGCCATGTGTTTGCTGTCGTCTTCTGAGAGCAATTTAGGCAGAAGTAGATGAAGCTTGGGTCTAGCTTGTCTTCCTTGCTGGGTTCCCAGCCCTTCTGGGCCAGCAAGGGGAGGAGGCACAGCAATGTGTAGCAGGAACGTGCTGTAATCCTCACGGCGATCCAACCCTCGCAATGTCAGTCTGAGCAAGGGTTTCTGAATGTGGCCAATTCTGAGCTGTTCTGTCTGTGATTAACCACACCACACCTGCTGGTCTGAGGACCGCATCAGTGCACAGGTGACTCCTAACAGGGTCACTGAAGCCAGTAAACTGAAGTGAGGAACTCGGAGTTACACAGTGAGGTTAAATGTTTGGGAAGAAGCGATTACTTGACTGTCATTCCCCCACCGTAGAAAGTGCAGCGCTGTCGTGGAATACTGTCTGCCTTGGACAAACTGGCTGCTTATTAAAGAAGGCTCCATGCTCCAGGCATCCACTTCAGGTAGTTTCCATAGCGTCCTGCTGTGCCATTGCTTACAGCTCTGCTTTCCTCTAGCATTTGCTGTCTTGATGACTGTGCCTTTATGTTCACCTTTTTCAAACTTCTTGTTTTTTTGGATTGAGGTAATTTATGAGGGAAAAAAATGTGGCATTTGCATCCTATTAAGAAACACTCTGAATCCATTTTTGTTGCTGGTAACAATGGTGACAATCATTTTCCTTTGCACATAAATTCATTCCAATGCTTCTAGCAAATTGATATGCAGAGACAGGTGAAGAACTGTAATTCCATTACTAAATTGTGGTCATTTCAAAGGGTCGAAATAAGCAGCTGTTTAATAACCTTGCTCTTGCAGAAAGTGATGTGAAAAGTTTGAGTGGGAGAGATTAGGAGTATTTCCTTTTGAATACATCTTAATAAAGAAAAATAATCTCTCACAGAATAATGGCTTTTCAGCATCCCAAGGCAGTCATGTTTCAAACCAAGTTAAATATAAAAGTGCCACTGTGGGGTAATCTTTCCACCGTATAATATTTGCAGGAGGTATGAATGTGTCTATCTTGGAAGATAAGTCACTCACCCAGCTCAGATAGCCTGTCTATTTTCTGTAGTGCTTCCATTTATGTATCTGAGGATTTGGAGGATCTAAGTACCACAGTAGACATCAAGAGGACCTATTTAATGATAATCTTTGCTTAAAGAGTTAAAAATAGACAATAAATCTGAAGGCTTCTTTGTCTAGTCTTTGGAAAACTATGTTCAAGAATGATATTTTAAAGAATCTGCTTTACACAGAATGCTGCTTCGTTTCCTCTCCTGAAGAGAAAAGATTACAGGACGGGCAAAACTGGAAGCCTAGTTTTGTCCTTGACAGGCATAGAAAAGGGAAAGGCTCAGCTTAACAGCCAGGAATACCTCAACTCTTCCTTGAGACAACTCAAGGCTTCAGTGTGGAGGACAGCTTTCCTTTTGAGTCTTGATTATGAAATTGAAATACAGTTCCATAAGCTTAAGAAAACCACCTATCAAACCACACAGACTCCCAGGATTCTTGCAAGATGACTTGTCTGTTAATGAGCGTCATGTCACAGAACTATGCTGATGCAAGTTGTATGGTTAAAGTGAAAGATAAACAGGTGATTTTACTTCCCTCGCTGCAGGAGAAAAGCCTGGGCAGTTTTGCTGCTCACATCAATTGCATTGTCCCAGCAGAATCATGGATTATTTGATTTGATTTTATTTTTTACTTTACTTTCCTAGAGGACTAGGCAGGTTTCTTGTTCAGGAAATTAGCTGTCTCTAGCTGTTTGAGGTCAGCTCTGTTTAGCCTCGGTGCTAATGGTTTACTTGCTGGCTGGTTTAGGGAGCACCATCTGACTGTGACACTAAGGTAAGCTATGTAATTGGTACAATCTCAGGATAAGTGGCAGTTTCTGTACATGGATGTGTGTAGGTGTATGTGTATATAGCTGTATATATAATCCATCCTCACTTTGGATTTTATGTAGTTGAAGAATTCCTCAGGGTGCTACAACTACATCTCGCTCTTTCGCTTACTCCCTTCCTTTCCTCCAAGAAAAGACTATCCCTTTCTCTTGATATAGAGCTAGACTTTAGGCACTTACACAGCTCTTAAGCTTCAGTTTGTCTTTAACGGCTTATGACACCTAGATTTTTCGATCCAGCATTTCAGAACAACACGGCTTTGGTGCCAGAGCCCACGGTAAGAAGCTGTACGTTTAGAGGAAGCAGCTGGGCAAATGCAGCTGCTGCTTTTCGCAGTTTTCAGAGGCAGAGCACTCGTAGCTGCTCCTGCACGCGGCGTATTTCTGTCTGAGGGTGCACCTCCGGGCTAGGGAAGGCGCTTCAGAACATGCCCCGCACACAGTGTTCTGCAGTGTTCAACTCTGCCAGGCCAAAACTGCTCCAGAGGCTGAAGAGAGCCAGGCAAGGGCCGTGTTCAGGGAGCAGGGGCTGCTTCCACGTTCCATCTGGTTTTGGAGTAACTTTGTTCAGAGAGGAGTATGTGCAGTTTTATGTTCTTACTCTCTCATATAAATACAGATGGTTTGGGGTTTTTTGGGTTTTGAGTTTTTTTCGGTGTTCCCGACAGGTGTATTTTTTATAGCTTAAGCTGTTTTAGACTAACTGCCAGTTTGATAGAGTGATTCTTGTCTCTGCTGTGCTCTTTTTAGGGGTGCGCCATAGCTGGTTGCAAATGGAGAGCAGAGATGGGAACTGAGGAGAGGCTGAAGGGCCTGAGCCTGCACTGATGTTAGTCGTGTGACTCCACTGATACCCCATGGAGTTGTGTTGCATTTCCCCCGGGGAGGATATTTCACTTGAGGATTTTGTGCAGTTACTACCCTTACTGGTAGACCAGTGGCCAAGGCAAGGAGGAAATCTTCACAGCTAGTTTTCATCCTACACTTTTTCTAATGGCGTATTTATATGGTTAGAATGTGGTTAGAGAAGTTAACTGGAAGAGCATTCAGGGGGTTACTAGGCTGTACTACCCATGTAGTAGGGGGGTTACTGTAGCCACTTTGGCTCAGAAAGTCTTTGCATCTAACTGCTGGATCCTGGGAGGAGTGTGCTTGTCCTATTCATATGGGTTTTTTTAGGTTTCTGGCAGCAATAGCAGGCACACACACTGTGACTTCATTTCACTTCAGTATGAGTATTTGTGACACTGCTATTAATACCAAGTACAGCAGAACTGAGCCTATTGCAGGTTACATGCAGTTGCTCTTCAGCCGTAGGTAGCAATGGATAGCTGCAGTTAGAGCATTTGCAGGAAGCAGAGGGCCAGGACAAATAAGTTAATCATTGCCTTCACTGAAATACCTTTCCTGAATTTTTCTAAGAGAAAGTTACCTAGAGTATCCACAGGCAAGTTTCCAGAAATGGCATTTGTCAGATTAGGATGTCCAGAGGGCATTCAGGCACTGTGCATTCTTTCACTGAAGTTTTAAGGGCTAATACTTACCCCTCCTGGTAAATGATCAGGTAGCCCTTTAACATAGAATTATATATACTCATTATTGGAGGACAAATAACAACAGAAGCAGAATGGGCATTTTTCACTGAAAAATGATCCTGAGATCTTCAATTCAGCAAAACTTTCCCAGAAAAAGATTTGAAGTAGACAAACTTCCTTCAAGTTACAGTCTACTTCCCAGTTTTCTTCACAAGCCAGATACTGTGTCTTCTTAAATGGGTGCTGAGATCTATGAAGTAAGCAGAACTGGGGTCGACCCCCTTGTGTCACATTTTGCAGCCTTTCTTCTCAGGAAGAAGGAAGCTAAAATTTTTAAGATCCCCAACTAAAGTCTTGTGGAACAGCCCCAAAATTCCTACTGAAGTGCAAGCGTTAGGGCTTTGGGGCTTGAAGCCAGGAATTCAGGTCAGGTTTCCAAGATCTGGCTACCCTGTAGACCAGATACCTTATTCTAAGTTTGGGGGTAATTGGCGTCCCGTGCTGCCCAGCTCACGTGGACAGACAAAAGGGAATCTTTCCTGCTAACTGGAGTTGACGTTTCTGAGCTACAGGACATCTGTCAAGAAATAACATGGTTAAAACTCCTAGAAATCTTCAGAATTCCTGCATTGCTGGGCAGTTTGAAAAGAATTTTCTTCTCATTTGGAACAAGTCCAAATACTGAAATGGGGCACTTCTCACTAGCAGAAGATCTCACTTTTTCTTTTATTAACTGTGACTGAGCTTTTGGTATTTCTGCTGGGTGCAAGAACAGTAGTTTGGGATAATGCTTCTAGGGGAAGAGATAAAATGTGTGTACTTGAGTGAATAACTGATTATTTCCATTCCCAAATCTAATAGGAAATGACAAAACAAATGGAGTGTTGTTTAAATAGACTGCCATGAGGGGAACTAAAATAGCAGTCTGTATACTTCTAAACAAATGGTATAAATCTAATAAGATGGAACTGAAATGCATGACTCTAAATGAAGACATGGATATATTAATAGGACATATCAAAACCTTACTGAAAAGATGACAGTAGAGGAGATACAGATATAAATTTTGTAGTATACAAGAGAGATAAGGTTGGAGAAAATACTATTCATTAAAAGCATTAAGATTCAAATCACATTAGTCAGGTCACAGCTGCCATTCATAATGTTAGCATCTCTTTGGATTGAAAATTTGGGCTTGAAAAGACAGATCACAACCCTTGAGCCATCTTTACTAACTGCTTGTCCAGGACAGCAAATCTGATGCAATATTTTAAGAGAATCAGCAAGCATCACTTCACCTTGCTTAGTGGAAGCAAAGGTGGGCTGAGGTGGTCAGAGTACTTAGAAGCTCGAGTGTGCAGAGGACACCATTTAGGAAGAAGATGATTTTAATTTCTGCACGTTCCTCATACAAAGTCTGTCTGGGGATTACAGCACTGCTTTCTTTGCTGTAACTTTGCCTTGTTTCTCTTTCTCTCTTAATGTGTTTGTCACACAGTCATTTCCAAGGATCCAAATTGCCATTTTCTCTTATCTATATCTTAGGAGGCCTGTATTCCTTTAAGGATTTTTTTCACAGTGTTTTTTGTGTGTTCTGCTGTTGAGATTTTTACATCTAGGTGAAATTTAATAATAGAAATTATGGGAACACAGCACTGCAGTGCACAGCACTTCTGTAACTGAAAGAATGAAAAGAAAGGAGGAAGAAAGGAGTCCAAAGGAGTCCATCAGGATTATTCCATCAGGAAAGTGATGAAGGCTTTAAAAAAGGGAAGAAAATTAGAAGAAAAGTAGCTTTCTGTAGGCATATTCTGGATAAGGTTTTTTTTCACTGGTGGTTCTCATCACTCTCCCTTAGTTCCTGCTTGGCATCTGGTAACTTTTGCGGTCTTGATCTATAGACCTGCTGGTTGCACAGAAAAGTTTTAAAATGCAGTTTATAGAGGCTCAAAACCCAGGCACAATTACAAAGATTTCCCAATGCATTAATAAAAAGGGAGGGAAGAGTTAAACTACTAATTATTAGAAATAAAAATACACGCTTAAAGCAAGACTCAGCTTTTGACTTTTTCAGAGTCAAAATGATGTTTCACTCATTGCTCCTGAACATTTCAGTTGAAACCAGGAAAGCAATGATTCTTTCCCCCCATTACTTTAAAAAAAAGAAGTTACTTTGCCTTTTAAATCTGTGTGTGAGTAATCACTGAACTAAGAGAATGAGTCTGAATAACTGATTTGAAATATAATCTTTACAAGGAAGTTTCCAGAGCATTTAAAAATTAATGTGATCAAAGAAATTTTAAACAAACTTCTTTCTCACCTGCAGAGAACTAAATAGGAAAAAATAAACATATTCTTTGTCTAATGCTGGTAAGAAAACACTTTTTGTTTTTTAAAGCATGTCCTACGAGAAACTTAACAGTCCCAAAAAACACATGGGATACATGGGGAGAATCTGTAATTTCCCTAATCTTTGCAGCAGGTTACAGATGGAGATGGGAAAAGGTGATCATCCAGCTTCAGAAGACTTACAGGAGCAGCCCTTGCTCTGATAAGTCAAATTATTGCTGGTCCTAGATTTGAATTAGTGTTGTTTTGGGGAACATATGATAGTTATGTGGGGTTTTCCTTTGAGAAGGACATATTATGAAATAAGAAAAAGCAAGATTGTCAAGAATTCCCAAATCTTCATCAGTAAGTAGATTCTTTAATGTAATTATTCATCTACCTGCCACTTGAGCAGGCAGGAGCAGTGACACTTTCTGATTTTAAGTACTTCTTACACAAAGCCCGTATTTTTCATGCTGAAACTCTGACTTGAATGCTTAGCCCAATCTTGTTTTGCAAAATCTGATGGTGAAACTGTTCTTGGTATCTGTAGGGATAAGATTAGGATCATATCAAGTTCTCTGGTAACATGATGATGGAGGAGTTGTGATTAGAGCTCCTTCATAGCAATGGGGACAGGGGGACTTCAGTTAGCCCTTCCTGAGATATTTAAATAGCAAATATATTACTTCTTTCAAAGTAGGACTGTTAAGAATCACAACTAGATTTTTTCAAAAATATGCAGCATCTGTTTGTCTTTTAGAGGTTTATCAAGGTTTGTAATATGAAGTAACATTCGTGTTACTATGAGTAAACAGTGGATATTTATTGCACTAAGCATCTGGTTTATCACATAAGGGTAATGTCTTCCACTTCTTCTAGATCACTGATCTCTGCATGTTAGTGTCTTCCTGTAGCACTGCAGAAAGTAAATCAGAAATCAGATACTCTTAACACTATAATACAATATATTATCACTCCGTGAGTTTTCAATTCTGACATTACTGTAAGCCCCAATTAAATTTCCTGCACCGAAATGGATGATCTTGAAAATGGTCCCATCACTCTGAATTTGAGAATTTTGTATTAGCAGATGAAGGCGAAGGATAAGCATCATGAAGCACATTAACAAAATGCGAATTGGAGCAAACCTTTTTTCCCTTCCTGTGCCCGTAACATCTTTATCACTGAGTCATCACGGTGTTGTGCAGTGGGGACCTAGAAGGTGTTGGGAACAAGCTGCATACCAGCTTTAGGCTTAAACCACAACAGGCCACTCAGCGCGGTGGATGGAAACTTGGTGGATCCTGAGCGCGAGACGTCCACGCAGCCCTCGGTGCGCGCTGCTCTGACGGATAAACTGCAGAGTGTTCAGTGCTGTCTACACCAGGCCCTGCTGGATGAATGAAGGGGCCTTTGGAGGCTGGGTGAAGGCAGAGCCTTCATTCCCTGCCCTGGCATGGACCGTAGATGGGCTGGAGCTGCAGCTGGCTGCGCACACCCATGTGTGGCAGAGACAGGCTGGAGCACAGCCTCCAGTACCTGCTCAGCCACACGTGTCAGCTCTTGTACTGACAGCGGGAGAAGGAAAACATTGTGCTAGGCTGAGGGCTAGGATTGAGGGTTCGGGTTGCTTTGGGAAGAATGCTATGGCTTAACGTGGAAAAGAAAGCACCTAGGGCTGTGTGACACCCCAAAGAGCGTGGCAAACAAAGGGCCCCTAGGTTCATGCCCCAAAGTGCCGACCAGCACCGGTACAGGTGCGTTGCACTAGCTGCAACCACAGCAGCTGGCACCGTCCTCATGTAGCTCGGAGAACTCTTGGGGAAGTTTGCTCATCCGTCTGGTCCTACTGCAGCTCTTGGGTGGTGCAATTGCAAATTGCCTCTCCTGCACTCCTGCCCCAAGGTCTTCTGTGAGAAAACTTTGATGTGCAACTTTCTGGAGTCAGTTTTGATTTCTTTGTATCTATTAGGAGGCCTGGAACATACATGGTGCCTAAGAAGTAAGAACAAAGCTTTCTCGAAACTCCCAGGACTCAGCTTTCATCCTCCTTTTGCCTGTAGTTCGGGCACACATTTGCTTGCAAGGAGCAGCTGGGGTATCAGCCCAAGGCTGGTGTTTGTTCCTCTTTGGGAAGGTAACCAAAGAGAGCGTCCCAACCCCTGTACAAAAGATGAATTTAAGAAACTAAGCTACTCTGATGTAAAAATAACTTGTAGGGTGAGGAGGATGTGACCTCTGCGGTTCTGTTTTACCTCCAAAAGGAGATATTTCAGTAGGTGTTTCTGATGCATAGCAAAATGTTCACTGAGTCTGGCTCTTGCTGGGGAGGCTGGAGATTCACCTCTCAAAAGCTGGAAACCCACTGACCTGTGGTCTTGTGCAAGTGTGGGGAAGGTGAGCAGCAGAACAGGAAGCATCTTGAATTTTAAATACTCTGCTGTTCTTAGAAGTTCTGTAGTTCTGGTTGTAAATTATGGCTGAGGCACTTGACCTAACAGTACTTTTGTTTCTCAGTGTTTTACTAATGGTGGAAAAGTATTGTATGCTTAATGTAAACTGAAAAGCTGGATTTGTTTGCAAGTATTAGTCAGCTTGTGTTTTGAGGAGGCTTCCGTTTGGGCTTTTTCCAAAGACAGAGGTGTTCATGGGAGGCTTCCAGCCCCCTTCTAGTTCAAGCCTGGCCATAAGCAAAGGCCAAGCAAAGCAGCCAAATGTTTGGACATTTTCCTAATGCTAAATATGATGTACATGATGTAAAAAGATTTAAGATCTTTCCATCGTAGAGAGTCAATGAGGAAATCTGGAGGATTCAAAGGCATATGTTCAGCAGCTGAAAGTCCTCAGTCATAAAGGCTGGCTGTTCTGCTTGCCAAATGTTTCAGTAAATATACTGTGGGAGAAGAGGGTGTTTTTTGTTGTTGTTGTTTTGTTTTGTTTTGTTTGTTTGTTTTTTTCCTTCCTCCAGGACTGTTAATGAAACTAAAATGTTTTTCTTCATCTTTGGTTAGCTTTTCATTCGGCTAATGAAATAATTCAGAATCAGGCCTTAGAAGTTGATTGCTTTATTAATAATGGATGGACACCATTAGGAAAGGCTAATCAGCCTGTTAGAGTTTTCTTTAATAATGTGCACAACACAATCTTAGCATCATAGAAACCTCACTTGAAGGGATTTGAAGGGCTGCAGTTTCATTATTACTGATTCATCTAATGCAAACAGTAATTGAAACCTCCTTTGCAACTTTTCCTTGCTGCCAGTTGAGGTACAGCGGGATGGATTTTGGGCAGGTGTAAGGTCGTGCATTCAAGTGAATAGGTTCCTTGTGTCCTCTGTGTCCATCTGCCTCCCACCACGGAGCTGTCCAACCCACTGGAGAGCTCCTCTGCTTTTATCTTAGTCTTCATTTCAGTTTATGTAATCAAGCCAAGGGTGGTGCCTGTTGCACCTGAAATGCAGTGTGTAAGCAGACAGAGACTGGAGTTTTCAAAATAAATGTTTCTGTGTGTTCTTTCTAACTGCCCCTGGTATACAGAGCTGTGGTATCAAAATGCCTGTAAGGGTTCAGATATAGAACATTAGTAAACTTGAGTGGTCCCTGCCCTCCTGTAAAGTGTTCTTCCCCTAAATACAATTTCAATAAAAATGCATGTTCACACCAGTCAGTGTAGAAACAGCAAAAGCTGGACGACTGTATTTAGTGGAAATAGGTGAAAGGGAAGCTCAGGGTGAGGAGCCAAGAGTGGACTGAAAGGCTGGTAATAGGTGAGGGGTTTGTCTGCACAGTACTGTGTTTGCACCAGAAGTAGAAAGAGAATTTGTCAATATATATGCTGCAAATCTGGTAGTACTCCAGATTGTACTGTAGATTTCCTGCAGTCTGCACTTGAAAATGTACCCTACAGCTCTGATAATAAACTTCAGCAATAAGAAAACCTCCTTTTATTTATATAAATGTGTATACAATATGGGTATAATCATGCACACACATCACTTAGGCCTTTGCCTTGTGGTTCAACCTTATCTTAGGCTGTACAAGACAGGCTCTTGTTGGAGCAGACAGTGGAAACCTTTACATCAAATATGTAATATATAGGCATACATACACAGTCATGCTGTGTGTGTTTGTGTGTATAAAATAAAAATTGTAACTGTAAAAAAATTGAATTTACTATATTATGTTTTAGAAGCTTTTCACAACAATCTCTGTGCTGTTTGTATTTGTGGCATTCCTTGCCTATGAAGAAGAAGTTGTTCCCTATTGATGGCTTTGATGATGGAACGGTCTCTTTTAGCTCCTCCAGGTGCCCTATGGAAGGACTGCAGGGTCTCCCAGTGCTGGGATCCTATGGCCAGAAAAGAGAGGGGAGGAAGGACACAAGAAGGCAGTCCCTGGTGAATGTATCTCCAGTCAGAGCTCTGTCAGCAGTGATATTAATGTGTCCAAAATTATGTGTGATGGGGACCCTTAGAGGAAAATCCCACATCTAGACCACCTCTTTCTGCCTAGAGTGGCAAGAGGCCTAGAGTAAACAGCAGTAAACAGCAGTAAAAAATGCCAAGTGCTCTGCTGTTTGTAAGCTCTTGAGATTGCACATTGATATCATCCCTGCTTTCAGCCTGGCCACATCACTTATTGTTCTGTCCTCAGTGTCACGTTTAAGGTTTCCTTTCCCCTCCGGTCAGAGATGGAAATAAAGACTGAATGCTAAAAATCTCAGATTTCCGATACCAAGGGTATTACACAAAAATGTTATTTAGCTATCAAGAGTTATAAACCCGTGGGAATAATAGGTTGGTGATTTGCAATTTATCTGCGGGCTCAGATGTTAAGTGCTGGAAAAAACAGTTGGCAGGCTGAAGAAAAAAGGAACCCAATTCACAGGAAAATGTTTTTTTTTTACAAAGTTCTCTTGGAGTAAGGCAGTGAAGGGAACCTTTTTGCTTCTTTCGCAAAATAATGTTTTTCTTCTCATATTAACACTCTGCTTTCACCCTTGTCTTGTGGCTTAACCTGTGTAAGACAGTCTCTTGTTGGAGCAGATAGTGAAAACCTTTAAATCAGAAGGGGGTACCCTAATAAGATATAGTGCTTAACTTATTTCTACTTACCCTTTCATTCTCTCTTTCCTTTGCGGTTCTTTCTCTTCCTCTACTGGTGCTCCTTCTCCCTTTTTGAAGCTTGGTAATGGCCAAAAGGATTGTTTCTGTGGGCCAAAAGACTAGCTTTTCCACAGTCATTTTCACATCTCATCTTTATTCTTCCTCCCCTTCAAAAGAGAGAGGAAAACCTCAAAGACCCACAAGGGTTTGTCTGTATTCATAATACCACCAAACATGCCCACTTGTGAGTGCTTTATTTTGACTGCCAGCCTCATCCTTCCCTCCTCCATTGCCTCTGCAAACAGTGACGGGAGCCTGTAAAATGAACGTGCTTGGAAAGCTTCCTTCTCTCTCAGTAACTGTTTTTAAGTAGATTTTTTTTCCCTGATGGGAGACTCCAGTGGAGACAGAGATGGATATAGAGGAAGAGCCCGCACGCTGGTGTCGGGAACGGGAGCATCAGCCAGGGCCACCCCAGCTGCACAGACAGTCGATACGACCTAACTTTTAACTAGCTGATTAGGGCCCCTTAAAAGCTGTTTGAAGGACCCTTGTGATACTGTACGAGACCTGAATTAACAGCCACGTTGTTAGTGCAAATTAGCAGCCATTGCGTTCATAAACAGATAGTTGAATGCTCCCCTGATTTTCTGTCTTTGTGCGGTTTGAAATGCGCTCCTCCAAAAAGACTGAGAATCTCTACTGCTTAGGTGGAATTAGCTGCCAGCTTCTCTAATTGGACACATTTGCAATTTGTAAAATCAGCACATAGTCATCCCCCTGGAGACTTGTTTGGCCTGTCATACCCAGCTGAACTCTTCATTATTTTCCTTAAAGTTATGCTCTCAAGTATTTATTTCAGGGCTCTGTGCTCCTGTCCTTATTTATGGTGCTCCAGGCTTCAAAGCTCATTCAAATGGGTCAATTCCTGGAGAAAAGAGGGGCACATTGTATAGGAGAAAGAGATGGGCTTTGGTCCTTCTTGCAGCCTTTCTCATGGATTTCTAGAGTGCTCTGTTGGGTTCAGAGGAGGAAAGCTCTGGTCATCCTCCAGCACAGACATTGGAGTCATTCCTGCCTTTTCATTGAAGGTGCTGAGTGAGAGGTTTCCTCCTCGAAGAGAGGAAACCCAAGTCAGTGGTTGAAGAATGGGCTTCATTTCATTATTAATCTGAACACCAGACTAGAGTTGCAAAAGCAGATCTGCTCGTTGAGACTCTTCCAGTTGAGGTTCCTTCTTTTCACCAGGAAATTATTCTCAGCTTATTCCGTATCTTCCTTTTGCATACCCATCCTGCGTGCACAAACAGATGGACTGTACCAGCAGCCACCAGCACGTGGCCTGCCAGGTCTGTCTGCACAGATTTTGTAACAACTTGTTTGAAGCAAGAGCTGCTCTTCCTTGTCTGAATCTGGTCTACTGCTGATTACATGCTGCCTTCACAGCTCACCTTGTCACCACATACTTTTACATTATATATATTTTTTCTCACGGCTGATGCTAAAATGTCAATTAACTATAACTGGAAAATTGAAACTCTTCCTGCTGAGGACAGCTTATATACAGAAGACAGCTTTTGCATGTAAACGGGGCACATTATACACATTTGAATTGAAAAGTCTCTTTTATAAGTTTGGCTTACTTTCATTAAGTTTCATAAAGATTTTGCCCTGTGTCTAAATTAATTTTTGAAGTATTTCACTTTTTGTTTATCTTATTGTAGAGTCTTACTTGGCCAATTAATTTCTCTTTGGCTTTTCTGGCCCTCCCAAAGATGCTTTCTCATGCAGCATATAACTGAAAAATGAAAGCAATAAAATTGCATTTTAAAAATGTTAACCTTCGTCACTTTTTATTTGCTACGTTGATATATTGAAATGAATTCACATATTTTTATTTCTTTTTCTAGTAAACAAAAATATGCACCTGTGAATATAATCATAAATATAAATTAGGTTTTGAGGGTTTTTTTCAGTATTTTTTCTTTTTTTCATAATTGGCCTTATTTCTCTGGCTTTTATGTTGGAGTAGTTGTGCACAACTTGTAGAGTTTGCACTTAATGGTGTGGAAATCTCTGTTGATAAGCATTGCTTCCCAGCGCCGTGGATTTCCCACAGGAGTTAAAGCCTTATCAGCCTTGTCCCTGTGTCTGCATTGGGGTCAGTGACATTATTAGTTGGCGAGAATAATAAACTCCTCTTGTGGAAACTTGAGCTGTGCTCAGTTATGGTTGCAATATTGAGATGAGTCTGAGATTGTGAACTGTGCATATTCCCCAGGCCTGGTATCTGGATTTAGATTATGAAGGAAGAAGAACCAGCTGTAATGAACTGTAACTTCTCTTATATACAAACATTTCTCCTGCAGTTTGGGGTAAAATAGATCCAGCATCAGATATAGATCTGAACTTTTTAATTTCGGCCTCTTTCTCCTCATGCAGCCTGTGAAGACACCAGGTAAGATCTCTTCTGTCTTGCACAAAGGCAGAAGAAGTGCCAGGGCCCAAAGAGGAGAAGAAATTACTTTTATTTTTGCCATTGAAATTGCTTCCCACAGCTGAGGTTTGTAATTGCTTTCATACGTGGACCTCAACTTCTAATTAGGTTTCTGTGTTTTTTTATCTTTGTCGTAATCTATTTAGGCTTCTCTCTCTACTCATGGGTTTCTTTATATTATAAACCTTAATAATGCTTTGTTGTTTGTATTCTTTCTGTAAGTCCACGATACTGTGCATGTGTACATGATCTTCCAGTCAAAAAGAGAGGGAAGAAGAGGGAAAGAGGGAAGAAAGAAGAGGGAAAATACACTGAAATGAAAAAGGAGTCTGGATAATTCTGGGTTTGGTATGTTAAGAGATCCATTCTTCCATCTAAATTGGTGTGAAGCTCAGAGATTTTCTTTTAAGTTGTGATTGATTTTACGTTGGCTTTATAGTACAACAGGATCAAGTTTGTTCATGCTGTGTTCATTTTGATAAGTTTCTGCATTTTTCGTGCTGTGACTTGATTCTTTCCTTTGAAAGTTCCAGCATGTCTCAGAGAAATGAGCCTGTTTCCATTTAGATACAGCAGCTTGGCTTATTTTTTTTTTTTGTTGAGCTGATATGCCAAAGAGCCAACCGTAATATCTCATGAGGGCCATATTTTGAAGTTGTATCAAGTGGAATAGTTAAATCATGATTGAACAAAACTGTGGTAAATATTCAGTGTAAAAGATTTCTAAATCAGTCATCTTTTCCTTCAGAAAAATCTTTTGGTTATGTTGACTTTTAACCAACTTTAGGTTACTATTTTTATGTGGTTTATCTTCTAAAATAAAATCAAGTACTTCCGGAGAATTAGCATGCGTGTTCACCAGGTTGGAATGGATTTGCCAAAAGGCGAATTGAGGGAAGCAGATGTTTCAGAATACGAAAGGCTTAGCATTTGATATATTCTGTATAAGTACTCTAGTTCTTTACTGATCACAGCTGACATCACAGGTTATCCTTTACCTTAGATCCCAAAAACACATCCATGTGCTATTACTGTGAATGAAACTACTGTGAGTAGCCAAGGGCTATGCAGTATATAGATATATTTTTATAATTCCTTCCCTTCAAAGATGCTTTAATAACTGCAATATTCATTTAAGCCTTTCTGCAGGCAGTGACAGTAATATATATATGTGCACTGGACGCAATGCTGCACAATCACTTTATTTACGTTCCAATTGAGGTAACATCTGACCGCTAAACTGGTGATAGGAATACACTAGAGTTGATTGAGTGGCTATATCTCACCCCAAGAGTTATTTTATGTTAGGTCTTACAGAACTGTATTCTCACATCCTTAGAAAAATCTTCTTTCATCTCCTTCATAATGTTTAAAAGTTTGCCCGTGTTCCTTTGGAGTCATTTTCTGCAGCCTTGAGCATCTTCTTAAAATGTTAATATTTTCATTTTCCCCTTGACTGCTGATCTTCAAATCTAGTAAGAGTTGACCCGCTCTCTTTCACTTGCCAAAAAGCCCGCTATTTTTAAACCATACTGTCCCTTTGATTTTCTATTTCCATTTTTATATGTAATCTAATTCCCTAAAATGTCACCTCAGGTCACATGCCTTCTCCTACACCTTTGTGGTAATTTAAATCTTCACTCTTCAAGTGGAATCTCTCTCTCTAGTTTTTTTTTCCCTTTTATTTTGTGGGTTGTCTTTTCCATGCTTTGACTCTAGTAAGGGTTGAGACTGTCTCAAAATCACCGACACCCATAGCTTGCTTGTAATTTTTTTTCTCAACTATCAATCAATCATCAGCCCTGTGTGATCATTCTGATGAATTTTCTAATGTTTACGTTTGGAAAACTGAAGTCACTTCCAAGGAATCCGAGGAATAGTATTCTGCCCTATATTGAGGCTACTGCACTATTTATCAGGCTTTACATCAATACATGGCATCAGTGTTGCAAGTACACACAACAGCAGCTTAACGGCTAGAAAATTTAGGCTGGAAACCCTTTCTTCTAATAAACGAGCACACATCTCGTAAAAGGAAGTTCTCCAGAAGGTGACAGTCATGCATATCTACGTTGGCAGGTATATCTGTGCCTGGCAGCTTTATGATCTCTGTGCATCTTCAGTTCTGAGTCCAGCTGCTGGACTACGTGACCTATTGTGGTAAACAGCACACGTTATAATCTCTAGAAACGCTTCATTTCATGTGACCCTTCCTTTCAGGGGTCACAGATTTTACAGGACCCGCGAGCAGAGCACCTGCGCGAGCTGTGCATGGTGGCAGCGTGTCCGGCCTGACGGCCCCGACTGCCCTCCTGGCCCCGGCTGAGCCTGAGGCCCAAGCTGAGCCTTCCTGTGGCCTTTCGAACCGTCCTGGGTAGACCCAGGTGTTGAAACCCCTGGCTGAGATCAGCACCTGACATCCGACCTGTGCAGGTTCTGCTGGTGTGCCTGGAGCGCCTTGGAGCTCCGGGAGAGCAAGACCTGCAGGTCAGGGGAGATAACCAAACTCTTGGATTTGACAAGCTCTTGTTCACTGTAAATATGAGCAGACACTTGTGCGCCGTACTTACCCAAGTAACACTGGGGTGAGATGGATGCGTTAACACTACAAGTTTGCTGTTTTCTGCTAAAATGCCTTACAATTGTTCTGTTCCCTCTGGAGGAGGCAGCGCGGCTGCCGCGAGGCGCTCCAGGGCCCGCATGGCCGTGGCGGTGGAGCGGGACGGAGGGCTGGCTCGGCCCACGTGCGGCTCCTCGGCGCTGTGTTAGGACCACGTGAGCGGGACGCCGGCCGTTCGCACTGCCCTAGAAACTCAACCTGAGGAGATGAGAGGAGGTGGCCACCGAAGGCACGTTTTCTCTTGCAATTCGGCACAGAAATTCCCCTCTGAATTCTTCCTGGTGGGTGTCAGCGCAAGAAGCAGATACCCAGTTTCAGATATTGTTTGTAAAATAACATAAATATTTTGTTCAATTCCCCTCGCAAGACATTATTCATTTCCAGGTTTTAGGAGCTTTAGAAATCTGCCAGTCCCCTCAAAGGGGGCTCTTCTTTCCACACAATAACCTGTGTTGCCTCTCTCTTACAAAGAAAAGCAACGCAGTCCAAGTGGTGCGGTAGCTGCGTGTGTGAGCTGTTCCTCCCTTTAGTCATCCAGCTCTTCTGCACGATCCTGTTCTCTCCCTCTTGAGCTTCCTCCCTTTGGGCTGCACAGGCTCCAGAGCGGGTGAATTCTGCGCTGGCTGGGAAGCCCCCGTGGCCCCCCGGGTACAGCCCCCGCTCTTGGTTTCACAGGGCCGCCTCCACCACCGAAGGAGGCCCCATGTGCTCCAGCCAGAAGCGGGGTCTTCGCTGCTGCTCCCATTTCCATCTATCCTCCTGAGGACTCAGAGCCTCTGGATATCACTGAGGAGCCTGAGCAAAACAGAGCTGACCCAAATTTGTTTTGTTTTGTTTTGTTTTGTTTTTCCCTCCCAAGAGAGGACCTGGGATTCAGTCAGCCAACTACAGCTGACCAGGCCACTAGGGGTTGCCCGTTTATGAGCACTATTTTGCAAATAGAAGTGTATTGAGAAATGATTCCTAAAATTACAGCATATACTATGCTCCAAATACTGCAAAGCAGCACCTGCATCAGATTATGTGAAATCATAACTAATGAAGTTAGACCTGTCTAGAAATAAACATTTCCTTAGACCTGTAGAGGGAATCGGAAAGCTCTGTCCGTCTGTGTCTGTTGTCCTGGGGCTTCTGTTTTCCTTCTTGCATTCACAGAGGAAATCTATTTGTACTTGCCAAATCTGTTCTCTCTCAATTCTCGCAGGAAACTTTTTTTTTTTTCTGATGAGGAGGAAAAAAACACTAAAGAATTAAAAGAGAATATGGTATTATAATATTCTCTTTTAAGCTCAACACAGTAATTTTTATCTATTATCTAGCATATATTATTTTAAATATCAGAAAAAATACACCCTAGGATGAGCTGTGCTGCACACTGAGTTTTAATCTCCTTCTCCCTAGCAACCATCCAAAGGAAACAATACGGGCAATAAATAGTCCCAAAGGGCATCAAAATTGAATAGAAATAGTGACTTTGCTGGGGAAAATGAGTCTTTAATCATTTTTTATCTGATCTCCCTAAAATTGAAGGTTAGACCAGTAAACATTATGGAGAAGCCGTTTCAAAATAGCCTCAGAAATTGCCTTGGTTTCTGGAACAATAGGTCTTTTTCAAAAGGAACATGGTAGTACTCTGGGGATCCTGCTGCCTTCCCAGCGTTTGAAGCATATCCATGTTCCAACACATGCGTTCCTCCTGCAAAAGAGGGACGTCTCTACTCTGAGTCACGCGTGACTCAAGGTGCCAAGCTGGCTCTGACAAGGTTCAGTGAAGTGTTTACAGCTGGATTTTAGACAGACTCAACTGGCTTATTTGTCTCAGAGTAAATGAAGCATGGAGCAATGGGTTCCCCACATCCATGGGAAGTCAAGCCTGAAAACCCTACCCAGTCTTGGTAATGCTTCCCTGGTGCCTTGCTATTTGGTCTCTGCTGCCTACACCAGAGTCCAGGGCTGCGCTTCAGAGGCAGATTTCAACAGGAGAGAGGCCTGCAGTCAGGGGAACTAATCCCCCAGCAGCCCTTCCTGATGAAAGCAGGCATATTAGTTTAATGATAATTCAGTCAAAAAAGAAAAGGTGAGGATTTCTTAGTACATTAAGAAATACACCGCATGATAGATACAAAATCACTGTGATCACCTTCAAAACAAAAATCCTGCTTTGAAAGATTCTGTAATTTCTCAGCAATTTCTTACTTCTAAGATATGGTTGAACTAAAATAAAAGTACCTTTCAGGGAGAAATGCTCCACCAAAGACAGCTTTGCAACTTTGTTTTGTTCTCTTTTATTTTATAAAGAAATTCAAAGCTTTTTTGTAGGAAGCAATGTTTAAATAAGGACTACAATTTTTAGCTCACACTTCTGTTGGATCTGCTCTCAGTTGTCCTGAATCCAAGACAGTTCTCAATTCGTAATTTGTGAATTAGGCCTCTGAGTTCGCAAGAGAAAGCTGGAGCAGACAATTCTCTTAATATATATTTGTTCTTTTGCCTGCATGGGTAACTCGGCGAGTTAGCGTGTGCATTTATGTTGAGAGGTGTGACTTTCAGCATTTTCTTTGGAAAACTTGTACAGATCTGTAAAACAGACTATTGCCAAGTGTTTCCTTATCTGATGTTAGCTACAATTTGCCCTTTTTAATGATCATCCAGTTACTTCTAATTCTAGTCCCCCGAGCATAAGTAATTTCACTTCCTTTTTATTCCTTATGACATCTCAGTGCTTTAAGATAATTATCATATGCCCTTTCACCATCACCTTAATTTAACTGGGCTTTAATCTTTTGACCTTAACCCATAAATCAGCATGTGCTGTTCTCTAGTAATCTGTTCTTTTCTTCACTGAAGCCCTTGAAAGGTCTCTTTGTTTAGTGTGAAAAGGACCTTTCACAGGAAGGGGCACAGTATTTCTGATGTCATCTCACTGGTATATTAGGTGGGATCTTGCTTGGACCTCCTATTAAAGGTAAATGATACCATATTTCTAATTTTCCCATAAAATCTTATCCTCCCTGTACAACTAAAACATGTATTGGATTTCTTGTTATCTTTTTAGCATCAGATGCTTATGATACTAAATAGGTTGCACTGACAGCATCTGGCATGGTCTTTCAGTTGGAAACGGTTATGACCATCAGTGGGGGAGCTTCTCTCACCTTCATGAGGCCATGAGCTTTGAAGCCGCAGGCCCTCTGTGGTTGTGTTGCGCCCTGGCTGTCCCTTTGCCTCTCTTCTATCTGCACTGGAAAAAGCGACTGCAGAAGAGGGTGGTCAGAGCTGCTCACTGGATGCTTAGGAGCTGTGAATGGCAGTCATCAATCATCTCACCTGTGCTTCAGCTGGACATCATTGCTGCTCTGGAGAACAAAATTTTGTGGTGATTCTCTCAAAATAAATTGATTAACTCTATAGGAAAGAGGTGTAAATGCATAAATAGTTTATGGTTTGAGGACCGTGTTCTTAGGTAGCTTTCCTGAGACAATGAAATCACAGTGAGCAGTGCTGGCAATTGCAGGTCCACTTTCAAAGAGTAAGTCTGCTACACGAGATGGAAAAAATGTGTACATTTTTGCTTGGGCTTTGCCTTTCTTCTGTTTTGTGAAATTTGAGCAGGCAGAACTGAATTTCCATAAATCCGTCTATTGCTAAAGACTGTGTCAGAAGCTGCTTCTGTGGACACACTGCAGCTCTTTGGCAGCAATTTATGTTCAGAAAGGCAAAACTTCAAAGATTTTGGTGCTACTGCTGCACTGTGGGAATATATAAATGCTTCTAAGCACAGCAGTTACAGGGCTCCTTGATGCACACAGGGAACTGTCTCATATGCCTTGTGTCCTGTTAGCCCTTCAGGCAATTCAGCCTTCTGTGGGTTTTTTCCCCAGATAGGCACTTTTGACAGAAGGAAATGCTCTCTCCTGCAAATTATCCTTCCGCAGTCACATCTTCTAGTCACATCTCTTGTTTTCCTGTCGCCCGTTGCAGAAGTTGGCCTTACCCCGAGGAAGTGGTGTCTGTCTGGCAGGCAGACTGCCACTGAACATCCCTGTTTTCCTCTCTGCTTCCCTCCTAAGTGTCTGCTAACTGGAGCACATGACACTTCCTTGCATAGGAGTGTGGACGCATTAAAGAAGCTGGTATGACTTCACACAGGCACCAATGAAGGAGGAAATACCCTGTGTGTGTACGACGCTGCCAAAGAGCGTCCCTGCAGCTGGGAGCCAAGCCAGAGTCTCCAAGGAGCCTGAGGAGCTGCCCGGGCACTGGTGGGTTCCCGTGGCCCTGTTGGAGCGGTCTGTGTCGTGGAGCAGCCAGCCTTGTGCCTCCCAGTGCGGGGATTTTGTTTCATCTGGAGAGATAAGGAGCACTGGTGGCTGACGCAGCAAGGTCCCTGCCAGCCTTCCCTAGCAGGGCGCATCGCTCCACGCTCTGCTCCGAAGCGCTCAGTATCCCATGGCAACCTCTTTTCTTCGGGGAGCTTTGGATTTTGACGTATCATTAATACATGAGTTCAGGAAGCAAAGCTGCAGAGCTGGAGATTGGGTCCTGGATTTAGCTGAGGTAAATAGCAAGGAAATTTAAAGGCAGGCTAAAACCAATTTTATGGTCTTTCCTTGGGGATTAATGGCTAAGTTTGTTTGCTTGGTAATGAAGAAAAGTTATCACTCACCGGAGGCAGCAAGTGGAGGTATAAATGGTAGGAGAAGAGTGCTTTTAAAGAAGGAGTCACAATATGGCAAAGGCCAAGCATTTTTAAAAACTAGAGTGTTTTCAAGTATCAGCTGCTAATTGAAAAGGAGGGCTAGTGAAATTTGCTCTTGTGCGATAGTATTGCACAGTGTCTGCTTGCAGAACAGGTACTGATGAGAAGAAAGCAGTCCACTGGCAGGGAAAAAACAAAACAAGCAGAAGTAACGTGTAAACTTAGCTAGAAAGCTTATGCCTCTCCATATCAGAAATATCCCGGCCCTCATAAAGCCGTACAGAAGAATTTATGCAGAAACTGGCACTGAGGGTCCTTTGTGCGTCTGGAGCCTACCCAATCCTGCCGACCAGTGTTTCAGTATCATTCCCTTTTTATTTTTAAAACTTCTTTCTTAAAATGTGTCTAAAAAACTCTTACGGTAGTAGAGAAGACCTTGGAGAATGTTGCGCTGTAAACTACAGGAGTCTCCATCTGAAAACGCAGACGGGCTGAAGGGCCGGGTGGGAGCTATGGGCGGCCTCAGCTCCCCTTGCAGTGAGTGAGACTGGCGAGGGCAGTTCAGCGCTACCCACCTTCCCCAGTGCTCTAGCAGGGGCATTTGGGAGGCACCCGATTCTCGTCTGCAAACCACCACTTGTAACAGAGGGTATGGAAAAGCAATATGAAGTAAATAAATACTACATATACTGAGCAAATACCACATATACTGGTATGCTGTGTATGCTTCACTGACAAACCCTATCTTTGATTTGTATCAAACTCAAACTACGATGCATGTGCAACAAGACCTAAGTTCCCGTTGACCTAGAGTGCACGCAGCCTTGCTGGGCAAGAGCTTTAGCTTTGCTGAGTACTTGCAACCTGACCATGGTAGACTTACATCAACGTTTGGGTTGCCCGGGGTGCAGAGATCCACGGATGTGTGGATGGGACCAGGTTCTTCCAGTTTACTAATGTTATCTGGGATCTTATTTCCCCCAAGGTGTTTACTGATTTAGTTGAAGGCCATTTTTGGAGTAAGGGCCAAATCCAGGAAGACATTCAGGGAAGTGAGATACATTCATGGATATTGACCTAAGGTGTCTCTTGGTGCAAAGTAGTCAGAATGTATCTTCCAAAGTGAAAAATTGTTCACAGTTCTGAACTGGAATGAATGTATTATGAGAAGGAATTTAGGAATTTTCACTCCAAATTAATACCCTGGGCAATGACTTCCCATGGAATTAATGGAAACTTGTTTATTCCAGAGTAGACATGAGAAGTATTTGGAAAAATCCCTTAATTGACAGAGAAATTAATTACATGAGAACTCTAATTGCTACTGTTCTGTGTTTGAGGGACAAGCACCATGTATCTGAAGAAACTAAATGGCAAGTTGTGTAAATTCTGTGTTCTCAAATTTTATTTTATCGTCACCAAGACAGAGCTAGGTGTCTGACTCGGGATCGGTAACAAGCCTCTTGCTATTCTAATAATTCAGACATAAACTCTTGCTTCTTTGTTTATATTAATAGTTTCAGTATAAAATGATGATTATTAAGGTGAGGTATCATTGACAAAGACCATTCTGTCTGAGTACAGTTTAGCAGCAGAACACCCAAGAAATTATAGAATTTTATTTTAGCTACCAAACTTTCTAAATTGCATTTGACATTTTTGCATTAGATCTTCAGCATTAGATTTTTGTAAAGACATCCAGAAGATCTTGTGACACAAGTGTCATTGTGTGTTCCGATCCATTGCCCAGTGTGATTTTTCTTAAGACAAAATAGTATTTTATGCAATAACACATTTAATTTGTCCATGTCCAGTCTGAAACTGCAACTTCAGTTGCATGCAGTTCAGCATATTAGGAGAAGATGGCAGAGTGTTACTTGTTGGAGAGTGCAAGAAGCCTTTCAGCAAAAATCAGCAAACTCCTGAGCAAAGTCTGCAGGAAAAGCCATACCTGAATCAGAATCTGGAAAAATTCCATCTCTGTTCAGAGAAATGCTCCCTGGCAGATGCCCTATAGAGAGTGCGGGAGTGCTGATGTTTTTCGGAAAGTGGCCATAGTCATTTCTGTATTATGAAGTGCTGGGCACTTACATCAGTGAAGGGTTACTGCTGTGTTTTCTGTAATTCACTCTATATCCCTAGCCAGCCTTCTGAGGTAGCAGTTAGCGTGTTGAACGTGGTTTCTGCGTAATGCCATCTGTTAGTTTGACTGCACACATACAGTGTGCCTTGTTTGGGCATGAGATAAATATACCTCTAATGGTTAAATACGATTAGTGCTGCTAATTCTGGAAGCTTTACTGAAAGACATGAAGCAGCTCATTTTCCTTAAACTTGTAGTTTTTGGGAGAAGTGATTAGAAAAAAAAATGTTCTGATCTTCTTGATTGCAGAGGGAAGTGTCTTAGGGCACTTCAGAGACACAACTGTAATAATTATTAATTATCTAATAATTATTTTCCAGCTTGGAGTTGATGGTGGAGGTGAGGTTCTCACGTGCAGTGGGACAGCTGTCAGCCAGCAGTGCGTTACCTATCACATCCTTGGAGAGGCAGGTTCCATGTCAGAACACAAAAACAACAGCAAAAAGGGACTTTTCAGCTGTGACTAGACATAGGTGACCTGGCTGACTACAGATGGTCTTGTGAATAATAAAATAAATAAGTGATAAAAGTGGATTAAATATTGATTTGGTACTCAGAGACCTTTTGAGTGGGTCTCGTCTCTTTATGTGTTTTAGCTTCCCAGTCACAATCCATGGCAGAAACTCCTTTGCATGACAGGGATTTTTAAATTTTAAAGGCAATGAAATAAAAATACAAAAAAAGGGGGGGAATCCTCATGTCTAGCTGGTTCATCCCTCACTGACATCTTGCATGGGAGATTCTTAAATGGTTTTGGTTGTGTGTTGTCTTCCAAGATACACCAACTCTGAATATTTTTAATTGGTGTTACTTTTCTTTTTCCATTTGTCTGGAAGCTGCTTGCAGCTCCTGCAGGAGCATAGCAGCATAGCAAGATAGCAGGATAGCAGCATAGCAGGAGCGAAGCTCGTTGCTCACAGGATTCACATGCTGGCTCAGTCAGCCCTCCTCCCTCAGCTCCACTCACCACCGTGACCCCGAGGATCACCATGCGCTCCGCTCACGGCTGTGGCACGAACGTCCAGCTGTCAGGATTAGGCTTCATGTTAAGGGCTGTCCAAAACAGATGTGGACCCTCTGTGGTTACTGCCCACCTGTCTAGAACAACTGAGTGACGCTTGGCAGCCAAACTGTCAAACAGATTTCTCCACCTGTCGGTTCTGGATTGAACTTGGCTATGATAGTCCAGTGCTCTAAGCAGAGGAGAGCAAGGGCAGGCGGGCTGGGTGACTGTCTAAGCACATTTTGTTTCACAAGTCAGAAAAAAAAAATTCTCTCCTGAGCAGCAGAGCTACCTGGGCCCTGTTGCCTTTGTGTCAGTCACCCCTTTTGCTCCCTGTCCTTCCCCACCTCCACACTAATCCCAACTCCCTTCCCTCGGCCTTCTCGTACCCCCGTAAGGCAAAGGAGGGCAGGTGCTGTGTGTAGAGTAGAGCTGCCCATGCCTGCCCTGACTGGCCAGCTTGTGGATTCATGTTTTGGTAGAAGCCTGGAGCTCGCTCTGCATTCCCTTTGGCCAAGCCCAACCTGATGAACGCGAGGAGCAGAGCAGGGCACGGAGCGCAGGACTTAAAGGGTGGCACAGGGGAGTGATGCAGGGTGTTCAGATAGGGGTAATAGCTCTCATTAGATCACTAATAAGATCGGAAAGTTGGTCAGGCTGTTGGACACATGGTCCTTTCTTTTGTATATGCGACTTGGATACTTTGCAGTAAGGAGTGTATGTGGAATGTGTTATGCTTCAACTGTGTCTTTGTAGCCATTGATTTTAGCAAGCTGACAGGTAAGGGCAGGATGCCATCCTATTTCTGCCTTACTGAACCAGGTCATCTGATATCTTCATTCTCTGCATTTACATGTCCTCAACCTGATTTGGCATGTAACAACAGCATTGCAATACAATTTTGCAGCACTCTCACACATTTTGCAGCCTGTTCAGAGGACAGAAAGGTACCCTTTCGGCTGTATCCTAGCTGTGCAGAACCAGAAGTCTAAAGAGAGTGCAAAAGGAGACCTGTAGCTATTTTCTTAAAATGCCCAGGGTTGAAAGGACTGAGTTAGAGTTGAGTGCCAGTCTGAATGAGACACATTGCGTCTTCAGAAAGACCTTGGCAGTTCAACCGCTTTCCTGCTCTGCTGCTCCTCAGTGATCAGTGCCAATTCCATAACCCAAAGCAGTGCAAGGAGGAAGCAAGAGGGAAGCAGAGAACAGAAATAGTGTCTTCATGTGCCAAGTAATTCCTCAGTATCAAGGGTGTTACTTGACAGGATCATCTTATGAACAATTAATTAATTAATGGTAATAGGAACAATCATTCTTATTATGGTACTGTCAGAACAATTGTCAAAGAATGATTTTTAAATTGTATTCCATGTGATTCTGCATCTTTTTGGCTAAACATTGCTCACTGTCTCCGCAAGAAGCTGTTTGTCACAGAAAAGCCTTGTTTGTTTTGCTGCAAATTTTTATGTGCCTGATCTTTTCACCTCCTTTCTCACTTGCCTTCAGCCTCTCTCGGAGGTCTGTGGAACACACTTATGATGATTGGAATTCAGTGGGAAGGACACATGTAGTGCTCAGAATTATAATAGAAGCGAGGAATCAATATTACAGTGCTGGATTCCCTAAGATTTATGAAATAGGGAATGAAGAATGCTCGGAAGCGCTATATAGACACTGTGCTCACCAGGTACATGTGTTCTGTCCTGTAATTTCCTCCAGGTTGAACTGGAGGCAAAGCCCTACGGTCATGTTTTGTTGTGCTGCAGGCAACTTTGCGTTTACTACCATGCCACGTCTTTGTCCCTTCAGCAAAATAAAATCTTTAAGAGCATCTAGATTCTTCTTTCTTGCTCTTGTCTTTAGATATAGCAGATGGCAGCTTGGTTTCTGAATGTGCTCCTGCAGTCGCTGATTAACGCTTAGGAAGTGTGGTCTTCCAGGCTTTGCTTCCATTCCTGTAGCAACTCGCTGCCATTAGCTGCTACTGTTTTTCCTAAAGTCCCTTTCACTGAATTTGTCAAAGTAAATTCCATGGCGATAGACTTTAAGGTGGAGAGTATGACTGTAATTTTTAAACAGAAAAACTGCTGGGATCTTCCTTTTGCACCACAGATCATTTAACATCTGCTCTTGTATTTTATTTATCATATTTTTTTTTTCTTGAATGAAGCATTTTTGCTACTAGGTTTTAACCAAGCATCTTATTTTTTTGAAACAGAAACTTGCATCATCATTGGCAAATAACCTCCTCGGTGTCTTATTGAAGTTTTTATTCTTTTTAATGATTACCTATATGAATCACCTAATAAACATTAGGGGCTAATGTGCTGCAGTTAGGAAGCATTCCAGATTTTTGGCCCTCAGGGGGCAATCCTACAGAGCGTTATGTTCCCATCCGCTTTGGCTGTTGCTCGGGGAGGCCAGACATGAAGCTGCTCCGCAGTAACTGCCTGCACAGTGAGCAGAGGCTCTCACATAAACGCTGCACAAAAGATCGCTTGGCCCAGCAAAGTGCTGAGCACGTTAACCCTCCTTCCAAGAGTCTGCTTGACTTCCCGGCCAGACCCTTCCGTTGACCTCCTCCCCTGGAGCTACTGGCGGTTTCCCCAGGCCTGTGCTGTGGTTTCCGTGTGATGTAGGCACGTTTCGCTTCCAGCCCAGCTGCGGTGTCTGGAGATGGTCCGCCCGTCACCGTTATCCCCTGGGCCGGTAGGAGAGGGTGCTGGCAGCCTCCCGCGGCAGCGAGTGGGAGGCTTCCCCAAGGAGTCACAGGGGATGGTGTAAGGCCGGAAGGAAATGAGGGAGCGATAGGGGTTTGCCTGAGATTCACCGTGCCACAAGACGAGCAGAAATATTGCCAGTGATGTCTCCCAGGAGGCCACTTCAGATCTTTCCTGTTTTAAAGACCCAACTGTTACTGGTATTTCATAACGTTATGTGTCTGTGGAGTTTAACAGCCCTGGTTTATATGGCTGTTTCTTAGAGAAAACATAAAATAAATGTCACCTGTTTCCTTCCTTCCCTGCGGCCCCTCCTCGTTGCCTCTGTTGCCTGCAGAGTTCGGTGGCGCTGGCTGCAGAGCTCCGCGTCGCTGATCCTGGTGCCATCCACGGCGCCGGCCTTCCCACCTGCCGCTTCCGCCCAGGGCGGCTGGCGTTGGGACGTGTCATCCCTGAAGAGATGGGCAGCATCTCCCAGGGCTACTTGGGGCACATAAGGTCAAACAGATGTCTTACCCTGCCCTGGTATTCAAATTCCAACTATTCACAGGGAATTTTAACTGCATATTCAGTGAGCAATGATCTCCAGGTTTGCACTTTTTGAGGAGGGTACTTCAGTTGAACCAGTTTACACTACTGTGTATACCCATGAAATGTTCCATTCCTTTAGCATCAGGGAAAGGGGAAACTTGAAATATTTAAATTATGATACCTCCCTTGTTCCTATTCCTACTTGCACGTTTGCTTCCAGGTTTGGACAAGGTCCTGGTGCTTTGGAAGCAACCTATTGTGGCTTTCCTTTCCACTAAAGCTCCATGGGTTGGGCTTTTACCTCAAAATAGGTGGAAAAAAAGTTCTTCCAGGAAAAGCACAAGTTACTGTCAAACAGAAATTCTGCTTCCTGGTCACTTCAAATCCTAAAACAGCCCCTTGGGTATGGCAAAACAGTGTGTTTCTTCCCATTCCAAGGGTAGGTATCTTCAGACTCGAGCAGCAGCTGCTTGCGTTAAGGCAGAGCACGAGGTGCTGCCCGTCACCTCCCTCATGCAGCAGCGCTCCCGATGCTGCCCTTTCATCACATTCCCTATATAACAACAGCACTGACTCACTGTGAGAAACTGTTGGTTCGGGTGAACTGGGATGTTTCAGATCTGTCTCTTAAATGCAAGCAATTAGGGAAAGCTTGGTGTTGGAGGGACGGCTGCTTCCCCAGGGCCATCGCCGCGTTGCCGTCTCACTGAGGGCCTTTGTTCTGCCGGTTGCAGGCGCTGGCTTCCTTGTTACACGTGTACGTTCAACATGCAACATTTTCTCGTGTGTGAGTCTACTTTGTGTGGATATTCAATAAATGTTCTTTCAAAGGGTGGAGATGATTATTAAAAAATGAAAATTGAGTTAATATTCCAGAGTGGGGCTTCTACAGTTTAACAGAATGTGTGCATACTTGTGCACAGAAGTGGATAAAGAAATGAGTCTGAAGTGAGGAAAAATTGCTTCCTTAATTATGGCAATTGGAATTGTGTTTTTTTCAGTTTGTGGAATATTGGCAAATTTCTGTGATGATGTTTTACGGCATCATCATAATTTTTGTTGGGACATTCACAGCACAGCTCTTATTCCAGTTTTACTCTGCGTGAGACCATATTATTTGTTTCTATTTCCCTAGCCAAACAGCCGTTCTTCTATCCTAATACCTGAACAGTGAAATGTATGAATATAGGCTAACATGAGTGTTGCTCTGTGGAAAGCTTGCTTTAGTCCACTTATGCATCATGAATTTCCCACCTTAGACAAATCAATAGTCACCATGAAGCAATGAACGATAGGTCTTGTTAGCATCCAAAAAAACCCAGTAGGTATGGCTGTGGAAAAATTCTGAATCTAATTCTACCCTTTAAAAAAGATCTGTCATGACGAAGCTTGTTCCTCGGATGCATTGCCTACCTTTTTCTTCTTTTTTTTTTTTTTTTTTTTTTTTGCCTGTAACTCAGAAATAGATTTTGTGTTGTTTGTTTTCTACTCAGGAGGCTACAGACTATGCTTCAAAAAAGGAAGTTGTAGAAGTCATGCAGAGATGCTCCTCTTGTTGTTAATTAAAAAAATTCCTGTACTGGACAGAAGACGCAATGTCTCTTCCTCTTCCCTTTCCCCTGAACCAAGTCTATATGGTTGCCATTGCTTGGGCACCGTGGAAGAATCGAGTCACAAATGCTTTAAGGAAGTCAGTGGGAGGTCAGAGAGCAAGAAATGCAAAATTGTGTCCTTTCTGTAAGTAGTTCATGACAGTGATTTACATGCCCTGTTGGCATGGTGTTTGTGGACCTTAAACTAGGAGGGATGTGGGCTTGGCAAGGACAGCAACTGCTCTTGGAGCACCTGCTGCCTAGTGGCACCTCTGCAGGAATTAATCTTGCTTTTGCGCAGTGGCCCCAAAAACATTTTTTCTCTTGTCCCGTTTCATTAAGCATATGTAGCTAGCAAGTGATATGGGTAGACAATATCATCTCTTTGGCTAGTTTGTAGCAACTCAACAAGTTAATTCAATATTGCAGTTTTGTATAGCACAGAGATTTCAACCCTTGGGAATCAATAAATAGCGCATGCTGCTATAACCAGTTTCCTCAGGGATGCAAGCTATGCCAAGTGCAAATCAAAAAATGACCCTGCTTTCTGCTACACATTATTGAGAATTTGAAATCAAATTCAAAATTACAGTCCTTTTCCTTGCAAGTCCCTTTTCCCTTCCCTCCTCCTTTGGTAGAGTTTGGGATACTTGATCTTAGGGTGGGAGTCGGCCTCCTAAGAGCTGTTCCTCTGCGCTGCAAGTTCTCACCCTTTTTAATCCAAGTGGGTCAGCTCACCTTTCTCAAATGGATCTGAGGATCATCCAGCCTTTCTTGAAAATAACCATTTGATAGTGTCTTAATAGTGTAATAAAAATTATCTAATTTTTATTACAACCACATTTAAAAAATCTGGGGGGAAACAGTTCTGAAGCGAGCTTTCTTAGGAAGCAAAAGCCACCTCAATTTTATACTTGCCCACAGGTCTGGGCACATCCTTGACACTCTTTTTTGCAACAAATGCATGGTGGATCCTGTTCTTATTAAATTATAACTGAAAGAAAGAAAAAGTGTTTCTAAACCGGGCACCCCCTGCCAAGGGAAAAAATTAAAAGAATAAGGAGCATGTGTCAGATGTTAACAATATAATTCTTATGCACTGTTGGAAACGCTAGAAGCCTGTTACACTTTTTTTTTTCTATTCTTGATTCTTGACATTGAAACTGTATACATTGACTTAAATAAAAATGCAAAGCACCTTATAAGAAAATTGAAAATCACTGATGGATCACACTTTAGCTAGTTCTTATGGTGAAGAGTCAGGAATCATATCCTAAAAGCAGGAGTGGAAGTTCGCTTTCTTTTCTCTTTGCATCTGAGTTTCTTCTGGGCTTAAAGTGCCCACTGCAGGAAACAGAGCTTCCAATTTTCTCCTGTTTTGCCTGCAGGTAGAAGGAATAAAGTAGCAATTTGAATAACATATGTGCCTGTGAACCCTATTCTTTCTGTATGAAAAGCTGGTAGTTAACCACCCACATCTGAAATCAGAAACAAATGTGCTGGCTGAACTCTGCTTAATATTTATGGTCATACATTAAAAAAAAGCCTTTGACAGAGCTGTGGATGAGAGCAACAAAATAAGTAGTTTACAACTGTATTGTGAACAGCAGCTACTCCACGGGAGGTGTCCAGATCTGCCTTGCTGCTGCAGTTCAGCGCGGTGAAATCCAGGTGGGAGAGGGGCAGCGTCTCTCTGAGGCATCTGCCTGAGCTTGCACTCAGACTGGCGGGGTGCCAGAAAGACAGTGCCAGGTCACAGCTCCCCTGGCGTGAGAGGAACCCGGAGTGAAGAGGAGATGGGTCCTTGGCACCTGCTGGAAAATCAGAACTTTGGCACTGTGGCGGAGCGCGGAGCCAGAGGTTGGTTCCTCTCCCGGAGCGCGGGTCGCATGCAGCCTACTGGTCCCGCTCACGGGTGGGGACAGCAGGGAGACTTCCCAGGAAGACCACAAGGCCCAGGTGCTTCAGCTGCCAACTCCAGGCAGCCTGGGCATAAGTGTTCTTCACTGCGGCACTTCACGTTTTTGCTGTTTGCCCAGCTTTGGGAGGATTTGCATGAGAATAAGGAGCATATCCCTGACAAAACAGCCTATCCACGAGTCTGCCAAATTCCAAGTTACTCCTGCAATGTAAAATGCTCTGTTTTTTCAGGGAAAGGTCATCTGAATTGTCTGAAATTGCAGAGCAGTGGGTTTTTCTCTGATCTCATCCATGGAAGTGGCTAAATGGTTGTGTCTCAGTGGCGGGACTGAGAGTGGAAAGCCTGGCTGCAGACTGGTGGAAAATGTCAAGCAAGTGGCTTTTTCTCATGTTTTTTAAGGTAATATGAGACAAAATGTCAGGTAGTCCTGATAATGGCCAAAACTATGAGTTCTGTCTGCAATAAGGTTATTGATACAGTTACTAATGTTACTGGTTTTCTAACAATGCATGTTGCATGAAATGACTAGTGCTCTACTTTGTGTTGTCTAAATTTAGAGTAATTTTCCAGCTAACAACCAAAGGCATTGATGCCTTTGTGGTAAAGGTGCCTGACATACAAACATCAGGCTCACAGATCTATCCGTTATTCAAATAAAAATGCTAGAAGTTGAAAGTTTCCACATAGTTGTCAGCTATTTACTTTTTGTTGATACATGAGCAGTTCACACGGTACATTACTCTAATGTACTTGGCTCCAAAACCCAGCGGATTTTGTTCTCCTTCCCGGTTAGGGAATGCCAGAGGAGAGCCCAGGAAAGCCGCTCCTCATCCTGGTGCTTTGAATGAGCTTTTAGGAAAGGCGGGTTTGGTTTCAGCACCCGCCGTGCTGCCGGCTGCGGAAAGCGGCGCTCTGCTGCTCCGCGGCGCCCGGCTTTGCTGGTGTCAGCAGCGCTGAGGCTTCCTTTGGCTCCCAAGGTAATTAACTGGGGAAGCCATCAGTGTAGCACTGTTGCGATTGCTGAACCATGAATATTTCTCGATTGCATTTAGCGTAAGAAATAATCTGTGAGTATCATCAGCCGCATTCATCTTAATTCCCCATTTTAACGGCTTGCTACCTGTTAAGGTTGCAATTATGATATCAGAGTGCCAGCTTTGAAAATGAGCCTCCGTCAGAAGCAGGAGCTGGAGTTGTGCTTGGCCTCGTGATTTACGCAGGGGAGAGGGGCTTCCTGCCCATCCGCAGCTCTGGGCCAGCAGTTCACACAGGGCTGTAAAACCGTCTGCCTCTTAAACCAGCCCCTGCAGAAATGACACCTCCATTAATTCTAGTCATTAAAGACTCTGCTAATGCTTTTAAAACACACTTACTCGAGATCTGTTTCACCAACTAGGTGAAATGTTAGGCCTTTATATTTGCACACTTTTTTTTCATGTTTTTTTTTCTTACCTTGCTTCTTCCAAGTCTCCATGGCATAAACAGGGCTTCGGTTAGTGGCACATAAGCAAGCAGAAGACAGTGGAGCTCCCAAGGACATCAACTTTCCTCTTTTCCTAGGGCAGAGGGCTTTAAAAGCATTTAATGCAGTTTTTTCTCCTTGTCCACTGGAGAGACGTGTCCTGGGCACAAGGCAGAGCGCAGGAGGACCGAAAGCAGCAGCAGGAGGGGTGCTCGAAGTGTGTTCAAAGGAGAAAGGAAGAGCTGGCATGAGTGAGAGCACAGCCCGTGCACACAACTCAGACTGCTTCTTGGGTCCTGCTCTGCTTGTTTCAGCACCTAAAAGGGGACTTTTTTTTCCATTTTTGATTCGACAAACCTATATGGGACAAGAAAATTGGTTTCCAGATATTCTTTTCATCGTTATGTATCTTTCCTTGCTTTGCATGTATTATGTGTTTGTAATGCTTTTCCCTCTGCTATATTCTCTTGTATTTAGATCTCTTCCCTCCCCTAGTTGGTCAGTCTGATGTGCACCAAGATGTGTATTTATTGCACTGGATTTCTAGCCCCTGCTAGAGTTAGGATACCCTTCTTTATATCATGTGCTAAATCAGTGCCAGAACTCATGGCCTTCTAGCCCTCTCCCAATTTTTCATGTAGTTAAAACCCTACCAGCTGGGCCACAGGTACCATCTACCCTGGAACCCACAAGCATTTCTAGAGTCACCATGAACCAGTCAAGTCCCAAGCAGCCCAGATCCTGCTGTTACACTGTGGTAGAAGCGTGTTTGCAGGGGTGAAAGCAAATGTGTCCTGAAGTGAGACTGCAGCCCAAATTGCCACCAAAAGGAACAGTTTTTGTGCCCCTTCCCTTCATCTCCCCCAGCTGCCCTGGCCACATAGTTCTGCTGCTTGCCATGGGCCAGCTCCGCTCCTTTCCCAGCAATTCCCTGCTCAACCCATCGGTGACTTTGGGAAAGTCTTTGCATCGCTCTTTGCTTCCCTTTCCACCTTTTCCCTGCTGACTGGATATTTACTGCTCCTCTGAATGCAAGTCAACACTTTCAGGTGACGCGCCTAAAGCAACGAACATAGAAATCCTCAAGTGGTTTTATAACAGTGTGAATGGCGTTCATCAGACATTTTTAAATCACTCTTTAAACATCTGTAGTGTATTTGTCTTGTGCTTTTGCTCTCTGCATACAGAGAACCTGAGGTTGTCATACTGCTTTTAGGGAAAGTGTTTGTACCAACAGATACAGTGGGCCAAAACTGAGACTTTTGAGCTGCCTTAGGTGTGCCCTGTCACCACTGGGCGAAATATGTGAGTTTTTCCCAAACACTTATTTCTTTTTTTTATTTTTTCTTCAGCTGGGTTCTGAAGGATTTCCCTACATGGTGCAAAAAAAATGACCACAGTTTCGCCAGTCATGCCTAGCACATCAGGAGAGAGATTCACAGGGATGCTCACAGCCATTGTACTATTTTATTATTATGGATTTGGGACTTCTTCTGCAATATCCTTAATAGTTTGGGTTTACTACTATATATGAGCTGGATCATCTCTGCTAGCTTTTCCAGCATTAAGAGATTAGAAGTAGCCAAGACATATTATACCATATCTCTTCTTCTGTGCTAGTGGTGGACTATGCTTCTTATAACTCTGCTTTTGCTTAGATTAAAGATATATTTATTGCATTAATGCATTATTGCATTGCTTAAGAGATAAAAAGAATATTGTTAAAAGGCTTAGAGAAAGGTATCAGCATGATATAACAAGAAAAAAGAAAGAAGGTGATTTGTGGAGCTGCAGGTCTTCATGCTGTTCACTGCTCAAATGTGGGGCGGAGAGAGCTGGCTTGGGGGATGGAATAAGGTGGCAACTTACAGGTGAGTGTCTGCGTGGAGGAGGATAGTTAAAATGAGTTTGCTTGCTTGCTTTAAAGGAAAAGAAGACACGCTTGGACATGGCTCACCAAATGCTCTTCCATAATCACTTTTCCAGTAATAGATGATTGAGTCCTTTAGTCTCTCTGGGCTTGTGGAAGCCATTATACTTCCTTTGTCTGCTTGTTTGGCATTAAAATTCTTCTTTCAGTATGAGCTATCTGTTATTGAGCATTTTTGTAATCTCTCCCCAAAAAGGTCTTCTGATTCAAATTAGGCCTCTTAGTGAGACCACTTTTTAAGTAACAAATTTGGGCTAATAAGAGCCTATCTTCTGGAGGATGAATGTGAAGGCTGCTGGAAATACAGTAACCCAATCTGAACAGTGTTGAAAATTGAGAGAGTCTGAATGCTCAGTCACATGTCTGAAGAATAAAGAGGTCACTTTCCCACAGCTTTATAGTACTTGGGACTAGTGCTAAGTACTGTTTTTGCTTTTTGGAGGTCCAGGTCTGGACCAGGTCCAGGTCTGCATGATCTGCATGTCTGCATGTTGGTAAATAAAACAGCCAAGGAGGACTTTAAGGANTTTTGGAGGATTTGGGGTTTTTCTGAAAGAAAATCCAGGTCTGCATGATCTGCATGTCTGCATGTTGGTAAATAAAACAGCCAAGGAGGACTTTAAGGAGATGCAGAAAGGAGCAGCGTGAAGAGCAGCTAGAAAAGAAGTGGCCCCTGGAAAAAAGGAACAGAGATGAAAGATGGAGAAGGTCCCGGAAGGATGCTTGGGTCCTTGATGTGGGTAAGAGAGAGTGTGAGGGAAAGGAGGAAGCACTGCACTCAGAAAGGGAGAAAATTGCTGTGGAAACTGCCATGGAAAGTGAGGAAGGTAAGAGAAGCCTACATTGGGGAAACACATGGGACAAGGAAAGTCTTGGGAAAGGAAGATATTGTCACCATTAGGAACAGATTTGTGAGTTCCTGCCTGCTCCCATCACAGTTCTGCGTGCCTTGGTAAGGAATAAAGGTGAAGGAATAAAGATATGAAAATCAGAGGGTTTTCTGACATCATGAAAGGAGGTGGAGGTGATATGATGGAGGTTCAGCAGCATTCAGTGATGCTGCTGTCTTTGTTGTGCTTTTGCTGTTGTTCTTACGGCTCTGTGATATCGTCTTTTCTCTCCTCTGTTCCTCTTTCAAAATCTGCATGTAGACGTTTCCTGTGGGAAGTGAATGCCCTTTCTTTGCATTGTGAACTATTTCCTTGTGTGTGAGGGTGTCTTTCAGACTTTCTCCAGTCGTCTCTAAGCATGACTTTGCAATAAAGTGGTTTGGGCTCTGCTGTACCAGGCAGCCAGTGCTTTGCTCCCCTCTAGATCTACGTGGTTGCACGGGCTACGTGATGGAAGACAGAGGTGGGATATAATTAACAGTCAGATTAAATAATCCTGCCGTCTCTAAGATGTCCAACACTGTGTGTCTCACAGAGATAGAAAGATGTAACTCACTCTCTTGGTGAGGGGTTCAGCACCTGTGTCCTTCAAAAATCAAGATTTCCAGACTGTTTATAGTCGAGGTAGTATTTTGGGTCATGGTAAATGAGGTGCTTTGCCTGGTGGTCTGCTCACTTTGAGAAGCAAACAACAGGGCTCCTCCTTGGGTGTTCTAAAGACGAAAGGAAAAGCTGGTGGGATCTAGAGCCTCTGCTTAAGCTGACAACCATCCTGCTACTCGAGACATAAACATCCGTCTCCAAAGCTTCCTGGATGCCCCAGTCTCACTTTGAAGCTCCTTCTCACATGAAAAACCCCAGTCTGTCTTGAATGAGTACTCGCGCCTGTGGCTGACTAGGGCAGCAAATTTTGGCCAAGATGACATTTTTCCTCCTGTCATGACAACCATCCGATTGCTGGAGAGTGAACTTCCTAGGAAAATCCTTTTTCACTTCCCTTTTCACCTGGGTGTTTTATTTGTCCCCCATTTCACATTCATGTTACCTCTCTCTCCCTTTCTTCTCTCTCTAAAGGTTGACAGTGTCTGAAGTAATTTATGCTCCCGCATTTTGCGTTTTTCAGAACCATTTATAATGTGATTCCCAAACCCTTTTGTGACTGAAAGAAACTACAGAGAACCCAAGGGTGTAATATGAAACACTGAGTGACTTGAAACCAAAAAAAAGGAGTTGCGTTGAACTTCCCATCAAGATTTGGCCTTTATGTAATTTTATGGGACTGTAAAGGTCTGCTGGGACAGATGCATCTTTTTAAATTCAGTTTGTAATACAGGCAGCGCACCAGGGTGCGAGTCCATTCTTGAGTATACTGTAGTTCACATAATAACTACCTGTATTTCTCTGTCTATCACCTGCAGGTTACCTGCTTGAAAAATAAAAAGTAATTCAGCAGAAGAGCAGGTTTTTTATGTGTGTGAGCAATAGAAAGAAAAAATCCGGAGAGCCCCTTTATCCATTCTCTGCCCTCTTGTCCTCAATAGCCCCTCGTTTTCCTTCCATACTTCTTATTTTGTTCAAGTAATCTGAGGGAGCAATTTGTATTTTTAAGGAGTAGTGCTTTTAGAGGAATGTGAGGTTATCTGAGGTAATGGCTTTATGTAGGAAAATATATAAGAAAATAAAAATACTAATAAAATTGTCTAACAGTGTTGATCAGCTGCAGTGTCATATTAAATTCACTTTAAAATGTTTTCTATTCTTCACTCTCTGACTGAAAATGGGAGGGGGGATTGAATCCTTAGCCATGACAAAGGAGAATTGCTCTCAGTTAATTTTCATTAACTGCTTAATTCCTAATGCTTCATGAAACCACATTTTAACCAGCACTATATGTACTGTGTAATAAAACCCACGGCATTTCGCGGTGCAGTCGGGCACCCTGTGCTGAGCCGTGGCAGTGAACGTACCGCCGCTGCCTTTGCCTGTCCTTCCGAACGGGAGAAAGAGGATTTCCTGGTGGAAGCCTCAAGAAGCGATCCTTGATAGGGCAGAGCAAAGCGGGGCTCCTCTGGGTGTGAGGTTTGACTTGGTTAGGAGATCGTGTCTGCTGAAGGAGGCGAGAAAAGGAGCTGGCAGGGAAAGGTGGTGGCTCTAAAGCAGCATACATGCTGTTGCTGATAAGAGGCTGAGAGTCGGATTGAGGAGAGATCCCAGCGGCCTACAGTAAAAGGAAATTTTGCCTCTAATTTTTTGGAAGCAAGATTTATTCCTTGAGGAAGAAACCAACACTGAGCTAGGATTTCTTATCTGCTTTGCAAAATGTTACTGTCTGAGGGAGGCTTCAGGGTGCCCCAGACCTTGTCTTGTTTCCCTGTGGACCCTCTGAAATTGGATGCTGAAGCCTAACTGTGTCTGGAACTTAAAATGAGGCCGTGTACACTGAGAAATCAGTACGGAGGCGGTGTAAAGCAACGTTTGTCCTTTCTCTGGGGCCCTTCTCAGCTGGTCTTGGGTTTGGAAGGGATAGGCTGTGCAAACTTAACTTTATAGTAAGGGTGTTACTGCTTCCAGGTGTCTGTACAGCCCATTCTGAGAGGCCTGCGGGTGCCTGGTGGAGAGGCCAGCGAGGAGGTTTCTCTCCCCAGCGTCCCACGAGGGCTGGTTAAGCCCTGCAGCTGAACCCAGCGCGCTGAGGGCAGCTCAGCCTCACACACCGAGCCTGTGCACCTCGGTGTCCGGAGAGCTTCTCTCTGCCGCTGCTGTCCTTGCTGTGAAGGCAGTAATTGCTAGGAGGGCGGATGTCGGAGGATGTAATATCTGAAGCTGCAGCATTTAAATCGCCCGGAATAGGTCTGTCAGAGCACTGCAGGAGATCAGATCTTCAATTTAGGAACATGGTAGGCATGCTTCTGCTCATAAGATCATGACTAAATGTTTATATTCCTTTGGGGTATGTTTGCTGTTGTTTTAATTTTAACACTGAGTATATAACTTAGCATGCAAGTTTTTATGATTGCTTTCTTTTAAAACACATTCAGTATATTTGCCATGAATACAAATGTTCAATGCAAAAAATGCACACAATACGAGACAACAAACCCTATCTATCATTATTTATACACTCAACAAAGCTATAAAGAGAGTTTACTACATAATAGACCAAAGTTATTCCTTTTGTTCCACCATTTATTTTAACTGAGTTATGCCAGGGGTTAATGTGATCCAATAAATCTGTAAAATATCTCTTCACCTGCTAAGAAATTATTCTTGGATGATACAGGACTTTGTTCTCTTTTACTGTGGAATCTCATAAATGTCAGACTGTCCTTTGTTGAGTTTCGTGGAGTCGCATGAAGATGGGCTTCATGTTATGTTGTTATATATCTTTTTAGGGTTACTGGTTTGCTCATTAATACAGAGTAAAATAAACTAGGAAACTACAGCAAAAGCTGTACCAAAGCTTAGATGGGAAATGGAGAAGAGCCAACCTTGCTCTAAGGCTCCCTTCTTATCCCGAGGAGACATGAGCTGCTGTGCTGGGGTTCAGAGAGGCGCCGTGCGGCGCAGCAGGCGCCCAGAGAGAAGGTCCCTCATCCCCATGGCTGCTCTTGGGCCAGCCCAGCCGGCTGTCACTGAGATGGGAACCGTACATGGGGACAAGGGTTTAGAGAGGACAACTGAGGAGAACATAAGCATAAATACATCAGAGAAAAGAGAGGAGCTTGTGCTGCCCCTTGGTATTTTCTTGTTTTAGTGCAAGAAATCAGAAAGGAGGATCTCTGACACTGTGCTTACAAATCTTGGCTGCAGTTCACTCTCTTCTTCTGGAGCCAGCCAGACATCAACCGTATGCATGCAAGATGCTGTGACTGCCTTTTCCTCACAGCTTGTTAGGAAGCAGAGATCCCTAATTTTATCTTTACCCCATGCGGATAACCAAGATTATCTTTTCTTTTTCTCCACTAGAAAATTCCATGAGTGTTCCTGATCATTACAGACAGGTACCATCTCTGGCGTACTTGTCCAGTCTGAGTTTTTACATTTGGTTATAGTCACTTGTAATGTGAACATGGAGTGGCATGTGGCAACTCTGCTCTTCAAAAAAAATCTGAGGAAGGAAGGGAAAACAAACTTCTGCTGTAGTAAGTTCCCCCTTCCACACTTATCTATGCATTTGTTGGGAAGTTAAGACTGGCTATTAGTCTGCCAGATACCAGCTGAAATAGCTGGGTTCATTTTTGTAGGTACCTACCAGTTCACTGAGGGTTATTGTAATATAATTTTATGGCTCTGTGTGGGGCACTTAGTAAGCTAGGAAGGTGCATTTCCTTCTCTGAGTAGTTTATCCAGAGACAACCTTCATGTAGCGGTCTGTTTTCCCCTTCTTTTGTGAAAGCTGGGTGTGAATAAACTTAACTTGAACTGCTTGACATGTCTAGTATGCAAGTATAGCACTAACAACATTATGTGAATGCCAAACCAAATACAGATGCCTCTCTCACCTGGTGGTCCCTGCTGTTACATTAAGGTTTTCAAACCACTGGCTTTTAGCACCTATTTGACAGTCCTGGGTGCACGAAATTACAACGGGTTTTTGAATCAAAGCCCAGATAGCCCCAAAACACGTCAGCATAAATCTGACATGTGCAAGCCTCCAAACTAAACTTCAAGATATGATCCCACTGTCTATAATAAAATCTCACCAGAAATAATTATGGCCCATTACTTCCTCCCCCTTGTCAACTTGAAATTCTGATGATGGTCCCTTTATTGCGCTGCATGGGACTGCATATATTATTTAACCAGTGTGAAAGATTTCCACCTATTCAGCTAAATGGGATTTTTCATATGGCAAAGTTTATTCTGGCAGTGAGTATTGTTAAGCTTTACTTTGGTTAAGTACTTTTAAAGAAAGTCCACAGTCGGTGTGAATCTGCATTGAAGAATTCCGGTTTGCTGCCCGGGTGTAGCTGTTTCAGCTAAGAGTAGCAGTGCAAGAAAGCAGTTCTTTAGTAGCACTTTTTTCAGCACTTTTGCTATGTAAATCAAATTATAAGTAAAAGATAAACTCGTGCTTCTCACATAGGCTTGAAGCAGATTTGAAATCAATACAAAGGCTCTGACTTAAAGAGTCGAGAACTCTTTTTTGCCTTGCAGAATAGTGTGTATACAGCTATAAATCTCTCCTTCAGACCACATCTGTTTTGGTGTCCTTGCCACTAAAATCCTTTTATCGAGTATGGGCCCAACCATAAATACACCGTTGGTTTACTAGCACATCTTGTGCAGTTAAAACTGCACAAACACTCAGCATTAAAAAAATACAGAAGTCAGATGAGTTTTCTGATTTGAAGGGTATGGGAGGGAAGGGCCTAGTTTGGTGTTGTCCTACTATTAATAGCTGTCATAGCTTTCTTTTTTGCTGGGATGGGAGGGGGGATGCACAAGATTGACAACCATAGAAAGCACTCCAAGTGTGATCTTGGCTCTGAACAAACAGTTTTTCCTTCTTTATTATTTACCACACAAAGTCCACACTCAGCCCTTTGAGGGACTATCACAGGAGAGTGATAAGCAGGAACCCCTTTCAGGAAACAGCTCCAGCTGCCTTTCCATAAGCTTCTATCAGTCGGAACTGTTGCCCTATAAAATCCTTTAGTAGCCTCTAGAGAGCCTGGTTTGCACCAGGGCGAAATAACCCATTTCAGGTCTGTTGAGGCCCGGTGACAGATTGGCCTCTAGGTGTAATGCGTTGCTTCTTGGTAGGTTTCACCACATAGGTGTTTTTCTGAAAAGTTTGAGGTGTTCGTAAGCCCCAGGTCAGTTGTTCGTCATCGCAGTGGTTGGCTCGGTGGGCCATGCTTGGCCGGTCCCTGCGGAGCTGCCGCTGAGGTGGATGTCGTGGGCCCTTTGCACTCCTTTCCTCATCGCGTCTGCGGCTCCTGGTGATCCGGCAGCCGGATGCCTCTCTGCGGGCTGGTGTGGCCGCTCTCGTGCTCCCTGGGTGCTGCCAGACGGACAGTGCTCGCCTTTGCTGGACTCACTGGTGTCCCTGTCAGCACTGACGCCGGGCCCCCTTCTCCATCATCTGCTTTTCCACTTCCGCAGGTCTCTTGAGTAGCTTCACAGCTACTCCTGCTCTGTGCTGTCTTCGACCCTGCTCTTCGCCACCCCGTTTCTTGGTTGGCTGCTTCTCTTGGCTGCAGGTCCTGTCGCCTGCTCTTGCAGCTCCTCATCAGCCCTTGACTGTGACCTTGGCCCGATCTTCCCTGGCAGTTCTCCTGGCGCCCGCTGCGGCTTTTGGCTGAGCCCTCATCGACCATCTCTCTGAATTTCTGTTTAAAAAAAAAAATACTCTCATCCACAGGCATTTCAGTGTGAGTCCTTGCATTTCTACATGTGCCTAAAGGTCAAAGGGACTAATATCCCTTTGCATCACAAACAAGTGACTGCAGGAAGTAAAGGGAGCAGAGATAACTTAGAAGGTCTGTAAAAACAGCTTAGAAATATTTCACTGTTCATGAATTACAAAAACGGGACCAGCCATAAAGCCATCCATGCGAGAATGGTCTTTTTGTTTATAAGCACCTGGCACAATGGGGAATCCCATTTCCTGGTTGTAAAAAATAATAATTTATGAAAATATCACAAGCAATCATGCTGGAGACAGAGAGTCCGTGGAGAAATTACATTCAGACGTTCAGAGAAAGAATCTGAGCCAGACGACGTGCTTCCATCCTGTTTTATCCTCTTCTTTTTTGACAAAGGGCTTTACTGGGGGGAAATAGGAGGAGAAGGTAAAGCTTGGAAAGTTATTGCTTTATTTCTGAAACAGATGCTTAGGCATTGCTGCCGTATCTGTTTAGAAACAGGCAGTCAAGCAATTTGTGACACTGGCCAGTGAATGGAGGATTGGCAGTCTTTCCTATTTTCCCGCGAGTGTTGGTCACAGAGGGTAAATTTGGTTCCATGTGTATCCTGCTATTTTCTTAAACAGGATGAGCAGTGCTAAAAACACTTCAAAAATTAGCCCCACTCCACTGATTGCTTAACTGCTTTGAGCGGTTGTGAGGCTGCGCTTACGGCGCTGCATTTTTGTTTTCCCTTGTGCTTCCCTAGAACAGGAGCTAAAGCTGCTTTTTAAGAGTATAGACACATATCTGAAAGAAGTCTTTGTGTTTTCCCCCAAAATTCTGCCTTTACTGAGAAAGGGGAAGGGAAGGAAGAAGCCCCTTCCTAACTTAAACAAGTTTTAAATGTTTAATTTCCTCTCTTGGAAGAAATGTCACCGACAGCAATAATCAAAAGAGTTTGACTAACATCACATAAATCAATGTGAGAGGAGGCAAAAAGAAAATATCCAAAGAGTGAAATAAACTTAAGATCAAAGATATCATTAGTCTTCTCTGTTCTTGGAAGAGTCTCAAAGGCAATATTTTCTTCAAGAATTACTAGTAAAATGTAATAGAAAATGTACTCTTATTAACCTTACTTCAGGCTTTCTCTCTTTGATGTCAAAGACTGATAGTGGTGTGTCAGAAGCATTTATTACAAGCTTGTCCCATCCAATTCATGACTCCCGGGCATCAAATTTTATGTAATTCTCTTTAGTATCAAGAGCAGATTTTAAAGACAACAGGCTGTTGTAACTGTCCCTTCCCAAATTTCAGGCATGCCCTTGGTTAATCTCCTTGAGAGCTACTGTCATGTTTCTTCTAGGACAGGAATGGAGAGGAGTGTAAGGAGATACTGCAGACAGTGAGGAAGCAAGAAATAAATGCACATAAATAGGGTTGGAATGCCCTAGATCTGCCTCTGAATGTTACTCATTATGCTTCAGCTGTAAGTTTTGATTCAACTGTAGGTTTCTCTTTCACTGATATGTTTGTGTGTTACTGACAACACAGCTATATAAAGAATTCCTTAAGCATAGAAATGCTCAGGAAGGTGAACCCAGAGTAGCTAAAGGTCTGGACTTTCAGCTTACAAGCAGAAGGGAGGCCAGGTAGGCAAGATCTAACTGTAGCTGTGATGTGTGTCTGCTTGCTACGCGTAAGCACCTGACATGATCTGCTGATGGTTGCAGTGGGCCTTCCAGATTCCACTCTGGTGTACACTGCACTGCAATTAAGGAGGAAAGAACATATGCAGAAATCTAAAATTGTTTGACCTTGGCCCACAAATGAGAAATGACCAGTAGGAAAGAAACAAAAACTCTTTACTACTGAACATATATTGAAAGTGAGAATAGTTAAGCAGCGCATACACTTTTAGAAACCTCATCTAAGTCATCTTGAATTAGTGTAGGCTTTTATGTCTTTTAGTAAAGCTGAATCTGGGAAGGCCACTCAACAAAAATGTATACTTTTTGGAGAAGGCTTTGTGAGAGAGGACCTTCACATTAAAGGGATGTATTAGCATTTTGGAGGAGAAGTTTTGCAACTGCAGTTCACTTCCCAGCCATTGCACCTCCTAAGCTTTCCTGAAAGGTGAGACAGAAGAAGAAGAATCTCAGTTTTTTGCCTCAGTGTGATTTGGTCAGATGGGTTCTGTCTGAGGCCAGTTAAGAGTAGAAACACATGAAATAGGCGTCATGGGGACACAAGGTCTATGGCTGAGGCTGTTTTGCTCTATAGTGCCCCTCTTCACAGTGTGCACAGCTGGCCAACGTGGGGTAGCCCTTACACCCTCACTTGTGCAGGATGGTCGCGACAGTGAAGATTCCCCAGACTTTCATATAAATAGTAGGAAATAATTCAGTGCTCTCCATGCTGGGACAATGCCTACAGGATTAAAAGATGCATATGACCTATGGAAGATCAAGGGAAGATTTACAGCATGGAGAGTAATTTAAGGTACTTCTTTAGAACAAAAACATGTGTTTGGTGGAGCTGCCTGTCCTGGTTTGACACAGATGCATCATTTGAAGTGCTTCAGGCATCTGCAAACACCTAAACCTGGATAGTCAGTTCAGGAAAATTGTGAGCTAGTTATTAAGTTTAATCATCAGTGTTTATAGAGCTGATTAGTGCTGTTGGGTACCACTGATGTCGATATCTGATATACCACCAGTGACGTACTAAGTGAGGGCTTGATTTCTCAAGGTTCATTATGTAATTAGTTCATACTTTTTACTCGGTGTTTTTTACTGTAATGTCTTCATATCAGCTGCAAAATCTGTAACATAATTTTCACAGATAATTTATCAGAGAGTGCAGAAATTCTGCAGTGCTAATTAAGAATAAGAAATGTACTCACTGGGTTTGTGAATACGCATATAATTTGATATGAGATTGAGTACAAACCTGCTTAAGGAGTTTGTACCAGTAAGAATGCATTCCTGTTTTGGAAAACATATGATTGTTTTTAGTATGTTCTAGCACATGTGAATGCATTATAAATTATTTATTTATATGAAGATAAATTCTACCATTTCCTCAAGTCTCCAATTTGGAGCATCTTGCAAGGGTAGTTCACCAAAATCAGTTTGATTCAAAATCATTGGTTTGATCTCCTGTGATTCATCCCTCCGTGGGTCCGTAGGCTTCTTGTGGCCTTACTCCTGTCTGCACCCCAGGCATCTCCTCGCCTCCTGCACCGCTCATGGTGCAGAGTCCTGGCAAGGGAGAGTCTTGCGCTTTCGGCGTAGCCTAGGCCAGGGTAGAAAATAAATGTTTTTTCATGTAGCTTCTTACAAAGGCTTTATTCATCCTGGCATGCATCTTGTGTTGTTCAGGAATCCATGCAGTTCATTGAGGGTTTGCAGAGCCGCTGCTCACGCCGTTGTGAACGTTTTGGAGACCACATGACCCGTGTCCATGGCTTCACATGCTGTATTTGGTGAGAAGGCCTGGCAGGGAACAGGGGGAGCCTGTTATGAAAAAATCTCTGACAAACCCCCTTGGTCTTGACGTACAGCCTGGATGTATTTGCATATCTTATTTACTGTGAGTTAATAGAGTCAGTGTTTAACATTCATTGTGTTTGATTAATGAGGGCTTTGCTGTTCCTTTGCTGAAGGAAAGGACAGGTGTGTCTGTGGTCCACTAGTTCCACTTAAACAAACACGAAGAAATTGAGTTTCAAATCGTATTCAAGGACATAGTACATCAAGGGGACAATATATAGCCTTTAATCTGAAATCAGATGTCAGAAGCGGAAAGGACTACACTTCTTCCACCATAGGTGAGAGAGCAGCTATCCTTGAGCATCTAACTCTCCATGCTGTCCACTGTGCAGAAACAGCGGGGAGAAGCAGCAGCCCTGGCGAGGGCAGGTCTGCATTGCCTTTTGTGCTGCTCGAGCATGTCACATGCCCCTTGCTTCAGGTTCTCTTCCAGGAGCTTAATGTAGCCCAAAGCAGATCCCATCTAATGTAACTGATAGGTGCTTAGCTTCTGCACTACTGACTGCCAGCCACTGTGTGTTAATTGCTGCCATTTACAGCAACTTGGGTTCTGTATACCAAACATGCAGACGTATTAGATAGTTCAGCCTTTCCTGTGCTTTAATTTACAGTTTGAGTTACAATTTTTTTCACCAAGTCCTGCAACATATTTGTGTGAAAGTTGCCTAAAACTCAACCTGGTTTATATTGCACTGGCTGGGTTCAGCCTGGTGCCAGCAGGCTGCGCTTCTGCCGTTCACTCTCCAGCCACGCGTTGCTCGCTGTGGAGCTGGGGAGCCGGGGAGGAGGCTCCGGAGCAGCCCGCGAGCCGCAGGCACAGAGCTGGCCTTGAGCTCACACTGGCTAGCTCCTTCAGAGCGAGCTCAGAGCAAGGCGAGCACAGTTGGTTGTCGTGAAATTGAGCTCAGAGACCTGGTTGGTAACAACAGCGTGGAGTGTTGCTACAGAGAGAATGGCAAGATGCTGAAGACGTGTTTTATTTATCATGATGCAGAGCTCAAAAGCAAATTCCTTTTTATCAGATATGTCTTATGTGTATAGACTTAATATTGAGATAAAATGCATAGAAATAATCAATGATTCAGGTTACTAGTAAGCAGAGTTCCCCATTGGCTTGACTTAAAAATTGTACACCAAGGCTGTAATATTTGCAGCTCATCTAGTAAATACAGAGACTATCGCCAAAGTAATGGCTTCCAAAGATTTGTTCAACTTGTTAGCTCTGGTGAACTGAGGAAGTTCTGACTTTATTTACACTAAGAAAGTAGGCAATATCCACACGAGTACTGCCACTGCTGATTGTTCAGCTGATGGTGCATGTCACAAAGCATTTTTATCTAATAGTTTTGTAGGGCAGAGACCCTAAGGCTAAACGCCCTATGCTAAGTAATGTGAGCGTTACCGGTGCTAAAAAGATTTATCTGTAAATGTAATTGCATGGTATTTTTCAGCTAATATTACTAAGGAAAACTTGACAGCTAACCAAAAGATGACTTCTTGCAGTCTGCTGCTGCCAGAGTAGCTTGTTTTCTCTGCAAAGACAGTCCACTAGTTTGGATAGTCGAGACCCCGTAGTAGTGTCCATTCCTGTTGTGACATTGCTCTTCCATTCTGACCACATAAAATATTTCAGGGCAAGAGGCTGGGCAGTCAGGCCACCCCTGCAGTCCTCATAACAGCTTCCATCGCAGGTTTTAGCTGATAGGAGGCTCCTCCTCCTGCCCTGTGCAGCAGAGGATGATACGTGCTGTCACATGAGACCTAGGTGAGGACACCTCCTTAGCAGAGACGAAATCATCGGCGATCGCTTTCCGCCGTCATACATGGCTGTTCAAAAGATGAATGAAATACAAAGCTTTCTTCTGAGCAACAAAGATTCTTTTGGTTTTTTTCTCACAAAAGAAAAGAAATATGTAGAAAAATTTCCTAAAAAGAAAACATCTAGATGGAACAGAGTTTTTCACAGAACTTTAAGGCAAAGGTGCTTAAACCATGCCAACCTGATTTCAGGAACATGGAATAAATATATGTGTAATCTGTAGGGCATCCTTCATATGATTAACTGCCAGTTCAAGTTTTCACTAAACTTGTCACCCAAAATATCATTTCCACAGCTACTAAAGCATGATAATGAATTTGTTTAGGAGAAGTTGCATGTTTTTGCCTTATACGAACTTAGAGTATATTCTCATAGCTAGACTGGGGACTTGTCCTATCCCTGTATACTGAAATTGTACATGTGAGTCTTCAGTGTTTGGTACAATGGTTGTGCATCCTTATTCAAGATGTGCATTTGTGAATCTAACAAGCAAAAAAAATTGGAAGAATACAAAGAAACTGAAAATACTATTTAAACTTTATTGAGCAACAATTTCGAGATACCCAAGTCCCCATTAAGTATCAGAAAAATAATGAGGATGAATTGTATCCCATTAAATGTCAATAAACAGTGGTGGAGCACTGAAATTCTTTATCGAGAATCATTTTTATAAATAATTTATTCAGAACAATATACGCTTGGTATAGTTTTAAGATAGCTTTGAAGTAGAAATCTAACACAAAACTAAAACCACCTCCTGCATGCCTGTGTTTTGAGAGGGTAGATTGGCCAGCTATTGGATTGCTGAAGAGCAGCCCAACCTGTATTTATTATACATTGCCAAAGCAGGGTCTTTACAGTAAACCCAGGTTATGCATAAAACACCGACCCTTCTGAGAGCATTTTCTGAAAAGTATGCTAGAAAAAAAAAGATAGGTCTGGTACATGGAGCTCCTACAGCAGGTTGCTTCTCTATTGACAACTTCGTGGCATGTATCCAGCTGTGGTGGCTCCTTTATTGAGTTTTGCTTTGGGGGATTTTTAGCAGTGAATCCAAACAGAAAGCAAGTACTCGGAACTAATAGCCTGACAAATATGTTAAACTGCTTTCTGTGCTAACTGTGTTTAGCCCGTTTACCCTGCTACAGCTTTTGTTGACATTCATTACCCAGCAATATTGGAGAGGGTGCTTCAAATTAGCTCTGTATCTAGAAACTGTGTGGAAACAATTAGCAAATGTTCATTTTAGGGATTCCTGCCACACATCAGTGTGCATGACAGTTAACAACTGGCTGTTGTTGGACATGATTGCTACTACAGTCACTGTTTTCTGCTCCTGGGAGAAGAAGATTGTGCATTTTCTGAACCTGCTGGCAAGGACATGTTCTACTGGAGCAGCACGTTCCAGGAATTTGTAGTAGAGATCCCAGCTGCTCTTGGAAACCTTTCAGAACATCTAAATCTGGACTCTGCATAGTCTTATCACAGCTTGTGAAACACCAGACCAACACCAAAGAGGTGGATTTATCTGAGTCTCTCATCATCTGCAGTGTTGCACAGCATCACGTATCTCCTGCTGGAATAGCAGACCATCACGAGCCTGCGTTTGAAGAGATGTTGTCTTTAGGCAGCAAACCCCGGGAGCAGTGCTGAATCAAAACCTCTTATGATATTTCTGTGCAAGCGCTTGTGAAGCTGCTATTCGTGGCCCAGATTCCCAAGCAACAGGAACGAGAAGTTGAAGCCATGAACCCTGTTAGTTTTCTAAGCTCTCACATAGTGCCCTGGGGCTACAGCAGTTCCCATTGATTGAACTGTGGCGTTTTGTGGAAAATTATATGGAAGATGTTCACAAAAGCTAACTTAAAGCAGTATCCTTGGATGCTGTCAATAGACAGCAAGGTGTGTGTCCTCCAGTGTGTGGTCAAAGGCCAAGGCCAATATTTAGGTGATCTGAATTTCCCTTTAAGGAATCGTTTCTTTTTCTGCCATCTGGGAAGCTCACAGCTTTGTACCCTGTGGCTAAAGTTAGTCTTCGTGATACCTGGATTCCTCAACATGGACTGAGAAGTCTAAATTGTCTTCTTATTGCTAAAAAAAAATCAGCTTTTTTATTAATGAGTTTATCTTATGGCAGCTGACACCAGGGTTATTCAATGCTGGTATTTCTTCAAATACACTGCATGTTGTAAAATCTAGTGCAGAATAATCCATTTTCCATAATGCACTGGGGTGGTCTGCTGCTGCAGAGATTGGTATGCAGGTCAGCTGCTGTGGTGCACAAATCCTGAAGAAAAGCTTGCTAAAGTAAATATTATGGTTAGTGCTTCCCTTGACAGTAGCTTGAATTTGAAGCTGAAGGTACCTGCGTTCACTGTCAGCTTGCCACATCAGCACGTCTCCAAGAAGCAGGTGCAAAAGCTGATTGAGATGCGTGCTTCATGGCCTCTGGACCCAGAACACATCCATTTCAAGACACAACGCCCCTGACAAATATATACACAGGGTGAAAAAAGGTTAGGTGACTTGAAAATGTTTTGATAACTCTGTGTTCTGGAGAAGTTTGATGATTCATCTGTTTCTTAGTCCCAGTTTGTCTTTCTTTCACTGAGTCATGAAGTGTAAGAATATTCTGGTGTGTGATGTGCTTTTTGGTCTCACAGAGGACCACATATTTTACCGAGTGTGACTAGTGTGACCTTAGCGCGTGGGCAGGAAGTGAACAATTAGAGTAAGTGAACAGTAATATATTCATAGCACATGATACCGTAGTGATTTTCTGGCAGATTGATTGCCTCAGTCAGGCTGAGGGGACTGGCTGCCAAGGATTTATATTGGCTAGTGAAAAGCACTCATAATAATAGTTCCTTCCGGTAAAAATGATAAAATACTGGAGGTCAAAGTACATAAAACAGCAAGTGAAATAAAAATGACTCTGTCATGACTGTATTCCATCCTAGGTGAAGAGCAGCTGGTCCAGCACTCTAAAATATCAGGCAGAGGCTTGGTTGCTTTGGCCTGTGCTGCACTACATGAGGAGTGAAGAGGAAAAAAAAGCTGTTATTTTAGAATGATTTTCTGATAAGGAACTACTACCAGGAATGTTATAGGGTTATAGTAAAAGCTACTTCACAGAACTCACCCTCACTAAAGAGGTAATTTGAAATGCTTGCACTCGAGCTAAGGCCCTTTAGGTTAACGTGGTTTGCACGAGGAAAGCTGTCCCAGGAATTAGCACTTAGCAGTACCAAGCGGTTGTGGTACATGGTTAATGGTAAATGATGTGGTGTTTCCTGAGGCTTCAGCTTGTTTCCAGAGATGGGTCAGCTAACTGCAGTGCAAGGTGCAACTGTCCTTGCCTGAATGAGTGTTGGTGGTTGTGGGGATTTGTTTGGGAAAAGGAGAGTTTGAGTCAGGAGCACACGTGTTAACTGAAGCTAACTGTGCAGTAGGAAAACTCATGCACATCTTAATGATGCTGGTACTTTTGGGATGTCAGTGAACAGGATGGCACTGCATATACATAGCTTGGAGAATCTGTATAAAGATGAACATGGAGAGCAGGCCCTGATTTTGAAAAGTGTTGGATACCCAACCTCCCTGGGAAATCTTGGGTTTTGACTGTTCAAGATCAGGCCATTTATTGTGTTGTTTGGTTTACAGCTCTGTTGACAATTATGGCTTTGGCTTGAAGACTTGATGAAATCATGTTATCTGACTGGGCGGTTTGAAGAGGATTGAGGAAGTCTCAGGTCGTCACATTGATCTCCTTGAGGGTCCCATATGTCCTCCCTGCAATCTCTCACAGGCCGGGAGAGATAGTGTCTCTGCAGCAGGAGACAGAACCGGGTAGGATATTCCCCCAGAAACTTGTTTTCTCCTTTTGCTGAGGCATTTTGGGGAAAGCTGGGACCAGGACTTAATTGTTTCACAGTAGTCACTAGAGTTTTGTTGAGTGAAAGTAAGAAAGCAGAGCTTCAGTTTGTGCTTCTGTTTGCTACAGGGGATTCCCCTTGTATGCTTAAATATGCTTAAATAACAGAATGGCTGTCACAGAAGTGACAGTCAGGTGTATGACACAGGAGGAGCTAGCAAGTAAGCTATTAACTTCTGCTATAAAAATACAAAACAAGGGCGCTGCTGGTACACCGAAGGGCAGAATATTACTTTGCATTTCTTTTTCTGCCAATATTGGTTAAAATCTTCGTGCCTACTGAGGAGTAGTTATTGAGGAATGTTAAAATTCTCTATAAAAATATTTTATGAAGTGATATAAATTGAAGAATATTTGCTTGCACAGCTGGAATAGTATGCCTAAATTGTGGTCATGTCTCTTGAATAAATACTCAGGTAGTTGTTTGAAATATATATCATCTTACTCAACAGCTACTCAAGTGTAACAGTTAAATACAAGTTTGTGAGCATATTTGGGAAAATGTTTTTTGAATTAGATTTAATATAGATGAGAAAAGGACAGAAGAGAATCTCCCTTGTTGAATTTCCACGTTTAACTTAATCCAGGACAGGCCAAGATCATTTTAGATCAAAGACAGGATCATAATTTTTTGGTAATAATTAGGTGTCCAGGCTATTTCATTTGTAAAGTCAGAAGGTAACTTCCTTCTTCAGAAATACAGGGGAGCTGTGTCTGTGCTCGAGACAATGTGGAGGCCACGGTTCGGTTTAAGCCAGCTGGTGTTTTAGCCGTGCATCTTCTTGTTCTCTTTTTCTTCCTTTTGTGTATCACCAAAAATTAAGTAATTGCACCTGTATTATATTCTGTTCTTCAAGGAAGCGGCATATTTCTGGGTTAGGGTAGAAAATAGAAGAGGAGGAGAAGTGACTAGGGGTAGTCACTAAGGTCTGATAGTTTGTACACACATCTGTATTTTAGTAGAGTATGAGGACTTCTCTGTTTGGTGGAGGGTGTTTTCTTTCGGACCTATATATTTTTACTTGGAAAACTCTACAATGTATAACATAGTGGTGTAAAGGTTCCCTATGCCAGTGAAATGTATTGCCCATCCCACTGAGGTACGAGCCTGTTGGTTCAAGCAACTTCAGGCTGGTTTGTTTTAGCCCACTGGTGGTGCTACTTTAATAGGTACAACTGTCAGGTGTGTGCATAAAAATCCATCATGGTGGTCTTAGATATTCAGAACTGAGCTTAGATATCAGAGTCACAGCAACATGCAGCTGTCCTTCAGCTTGGTTGTGCCATATCTACAGAGCTAGCACACTGGTAGTGACTTTGCCATAAGCCACTTCATGATTTAGCTCTTTTAGTTATTCCTAGCTAAGTTGATGTCCCGCATAGAATAGAATCATAGAATGCCTAAGGTTGGAAGGGACCTCTAGAGGTCATCTAGTCCAACCCCNATTATTATGAATGCCTTAATTTAGAGGGGAGGAAAAAGTATTTTGGCTGAGGTCTCCAAAAACATCTGCCACCTTTTGGCAATGAAGTGCCTCCATATGGGGAGTCAGTCTCCCTAAGTCTTTTCATCCTAGTGCTACAGCTAACTAATGATCTAGTCAAGTGTCTGTTTAAGATCGATGAGTCCTATTTTACTGCTGTAAGGTATCCAAGGCTGTACTGATACCCTCAGGTCATTCTTCAGGGCAGGAGAGACCCCTGACACAGTAACCAGTTTCACAAATTTCTGTCTGCAGTGCAGAGCAAATGCTGAGCAAAAAGCAGCTGACAGCCCAGAACAAATTGTTTGACCTCCTCAGGTCTCTCTGAAGAGTCATGCGGAGCAGGTAGAGCAAATAAGCCCCCGTGTTGATGCACATGGACTGAAACACCCAGGATGAGTACATTGCATGCCAAGAAGCTGAGACTAGAGCCATTGCCCACAAGTGCACGTTTTGCCTTGAATATCCTCATGCTGAGGGACCACAAACATAGAAGGAACAGTCTTGAAGATCTCAGTATTGGTCACATACCCAGTGTCCCCTGGAACCAGTTACTGCTTCTCTGGAAGGCTCCAATTTCTCTCCGTTTTTAAGGAACATAAAGTTTTTGTTTGCGTATTTTGGGCATATGAAGCTAGGTGATCTTATCCTGGCAATTGTGCACAGAAGAGATTTACTTTTCAATACTTCCTTACTTTGTTCTCTTTGTCCCTTTAAGAACTTCCCTGTCCTGTCCAAGAAGAGAATTCCTGTAATTAGGAGCAGGGAAAATTGAGAGCATGAAATTCTAGGAAGAGCAATTCTTCCGCATTATTTTCTTGTCTATAAAAAGAAAGGGGTGTAGTGCTCTGTTCTAAACCTTTAGTTTTGCAAATACATTCACTAGTTGAAAAGAAAGATGGATTTCCATGCTAGGTCTTTTAGCCTGGTTTGTTGTTCTCTTCTGAGACAAATACTACTGCATCACACATCCCCTCTTCCACAGGAAATACCGCTAGTCTGTGGGAGAATCTGCTTATTATTGCAGCATGTTTTCACCAAGTTCCTCATCTTCCTATTGATCTTCTGCAGGAGACTGTAACCTGGAAGACGGGCAAGGTGACAAACGGCTCCATTGCTTTAGTTGCTCAGTTTCTTCCAGGGCAGTGGCTCATGTTTCAGCTGGAGATGGGAATTCAGAATGTTTCTTTTCCAGTGACTTTGTTGTAACAATAAAGCAAAAATTATCTGAAATGTAAAGCTTTTCTTTTGCAAAACTGATTACAACAGCCTGGTATAAGCAACAAATCAAATTTGCCGTAGGGAGTCATAGTCGATCTTTAAATGAATTAGCATTTATGTGAAATTAAATCAATAATATCAAACCATAGGTACATTGAAGATTCAGAGCATGAAGTTAGGCAGCATAACCGCTCCAGAAGTGTAAAGCATTTAAGCAGTTCAGCAGCCCTTTGAGGCTTAGCTGTGCCCATCAGATTCGCTTTGTGTGTCTTTTTGTTGTTGTTTTTTTTTCTGCCTTTTTTTTTTTTTTCTGGTACAGTGGGTAGGATTCACATACCCCAAAATACATGTTTACAATAGAAAAGTTGATGTCTGAGGTAGCCACACTTCCTAGGTAGTAAGTTATTAGTCGATAGAGAGAAATAAGCACTTGTAGGATGCAAATCATTTTATTCCGAAGTGCACATTTAGAATAAAGCTCACCTAAATCATACCCTACAAGTGTTTATTTCTCTTTATTGATTCCAAAGAGGGCCTAGGATGATGGCTTGGTTGTAGACATCTGCACTGTATATGTGTAATGTTAGGTGGGAATTATCTTATCAAAATGGCTCAAGTTCTTTTTTCTAGAACACTAGTTTCATGCAAGCACACTGTAGCTAAGTGTTGCTGTTGAAGATAGAATGTGCTAAAATGTTGGTACTCAAGTTCAAGCACCTCTTACACCCACTCGTGTATTTTCACCTCACAAAGTATTACAGAAAACTGAAATAAGGAGGCAGAAAACACAATGGTAATAAAATACAAAAGAAGAGGAAATAGTATTTAGAGAAAAATGAATATACTCTTCTGCCCTACTTTTCAGAATGAGGAACATAGATGAGGGACCTAGGGGTGTCTGGCTTGTAAGTCAAGCTAGCAGTCATCTTACAGAAGCTGTAGGACTACCAAAGCACTGGTCATTTTTGGCCAAAGTGATCTAGGAGAAATGCCCCATCTCTGAAACATACTTGGCCCTTTATGGCTGCAATCCACCAGCCTAACCTCAAAGAGGATGCAAGCAAACCTGAGTGTAGATCATGTAATCTGCTAAGTGGTCTGATTTGGGAGAAGAGTTACAAATGTGTCTTTTAGTTGGTGGGGAGAATTTCTTCTTCTTTTCCTCCTTCTGCAGATCAGAAGAATTTTAAAACTCAAATGGGATCTAACAAACATAAAATGTATAGAAGTGGTAAGAAAGGCAGTCTGGTCCATGTGCCAGAGTCTGGCTAGTGTCAGCGAGCAGGGACTCACGTCCTAGCCAGGGGAAGGCTCCACTGATGCATTCCCTATTGCAGCAGGAGTTCTGCTGCAGAGCAGGGATTCCTTGGAGGGGGAAAATGCCATTTTGTGGGTTTCATTTATGTAGTTTACAGTACTGAGTGTCAGCTGTATTGGCAGAAGACTGCTTTGCTGGTTGAACTATGCCTCTACGAGGGAAGCTTTACCAGAAATATCTGTATTTTGTCATATCTTGAAGTGCTGGAATAAATGTATGTAAATCTTCAGATACCTTTAAAAGCTGAAAAGTAAATATTCATCATCTCTAAGATTAAGGAGCCTAATCGTGTTTTATAAGAAATACCCTCCTGAACTCCAGCTCCTTCTTATCTGGTACAATAACTTGGTAAATGATTCTGTGTAGGAGGCTCTTAATCATTCTGTTAAAGCACTCTCACCGATACAACGATCCTTTATGGAGGATACTTAGATTTCCTTCACTGTCATTCAGCTGGTCAGCACATAGCCTCTTTATCCTAGTATTCTCGAAAGTTTTCCAAATACAGCTTAACCTTATCTAAATTGGATGCTCTAAAGGCTGTTCAGAAGGCTCTTTTACTTGCATTTCAGGGTTAGTGACAGTACCTACTTGCTATGTTTTTTTTTTTTCTTTTTCTTGAGGAAATAGGAGCAGAAAAAAAATTAAAAAATAGCACAGCACCTAAAGCTTTCAGAATCCAACTGTAATTTAATTCACACAGACAAGCTTCATTAAAAGAGTATTAATATTGTGACCTTAGGCACTGAAAGCAGGGAAACATGGGAGAGGATTAAATACCAAATGAGTGCACACAACAGGTAATGCTAAGCAGGTTTTCCATCATGCCTAGCTGTTTATCCATTAACAGATTTAAGCTTAATGCTAAATCATAAGATTTACAGTTTGTATGGGAATGCTTCGGTTTTAGTTTCTGCTTTAAAGTTACACCTTAGTCATAAAATGACTGCGACCAAAACTAACTTCCAATAAAGAAACTTGATCCATCTGCTTCACTGGGAACTTATTCACTGGAAGCTTCTCTCAGATTGCTGACTTTCAGATAAACTTTTCTGTTCATTACACAAAAATACCAAAACCTAATATCCCAAATTACTGAGACCTACAGACCATCACCAGTGTAAAACTGGAGTATCCAAGTAAAATCACCAACTGTGATTAAATTGTGGGGAGCTGGGATAACTATTGGTAATCTCCTGGAAATATAAGAATTTTCCCCATGCAGGTGACTATGAGGAACGTTCAGCCTGCTGAGCTGAGCGTGTGTCAGGCAGAGGATGTTCAGCCTCCCTACACAGTCCTAGACAGCCTCCCTTGGCAAACCTTCCCACTTTGTATTCCTGTGTTGCACTGAACGGATACCTTGCAAAGAAATGCTCCTAATGAAATGTTTGTTTCGCTCTACCAGGGCATCTGTCTATTGCTTTATGGTACAGCCCCATCATACAGTATCTCTGAGTGTTTGTTTTTCCGATTATTGAAGTTTTAGAAAAAAATGAAACAAGTCTTTGTAGAATCCAAGAATTCCTATAATGAAAAGAAACAAATTGATGTCCTTTTTTTTCCCCTCTCTGCTTTTTTCAATAAAAAAGAAAATGTATTTGAGGTTATTTACAGTCAGTGAGGAAGCTTGCAAATTGTATCCATGGAACAAATAGCTTTAACAGAGGGAGGCTGTGATGTGCTGCTTTGTGCTTATAAGCCAGCCTGCAGAGTACACTTCCATTGGGAAATTTCTACCTGTTTTTCCATTAATGAGTGAAGAAATAGCACATCATTGCAGGAAATAAACACGAGGAGTGGGGGGACCTTCGATTAGCTTGCATAGCACAGGCATTTTTTGGATTTGGAACGTTTTGATAATCCTTTTCCATTATTAGATTTATACATAGTGTATATTGGTACACTAATCAGACCTCTTCATAGAGTATTTCCAGATATTTTTTTTTCCTAGCTAGTCTATAATAAGGCTTTTTGTTAGCACACTACAACAAATTTGTTTTATGGTGTGCTTATATAAACACGTGAAGCTTGCTCCTGTTAACATAAGGATTTGTATGCAAGCATTTTGTTAACTATTCTCTAGTAATTACAGTCTACCAAACGTTAGTATGTATTTTTAGTGTACTAGTTGCTCTATCTCCGCCATAAATTATTTAAAATGGACATCTCACTTCCTGTTGAATATGGATACCTGCATAGCATGATGGGTGCAGATTGAGATACATGCTCATGCTGCATCTTAAGTAACTAGGATATATGTATTTATTTTCTGCATAGCTTAGCCAATGTATGAAGGCCTGCTGTCACCAGTGTTACTCACTCACCCATTTTCATGCCTACACTCAAATTCAAACCCACCTCGTGTTTTCCTTCAACAGGATATCTAGCCTCAGCCTCTTCTTAGTGTATTCTCTCCCTTTACATGATCTTCTAGTTTGTGTTTCTGGGCAAGGCTGAACAGAAATCTCTAAGAGACAATCTCCTAAATGAATGTTTATTTCTCTTCAGCTCTTTTCTTACATTATGACTGCACCCTATAGGGAGGCATTTACTCTTGCTTTGGCTCTGCTGTTCTCTGGACAAGGATGTGGATTCCTACCGTTGAGTTCACCCCAACAGCAGGAGAGCTCTTTTGTGCAGCATTTTGAGACATGCCCTTAGCCAAGCTAATGAACTTGTCACTGTCCCCGTGCTTCAATACCTGGTCCCCACCAGCTGCATCCTGGCATCCTGCTAACGCCACTAACTTGACCTAACCGAGTGCTACCCACACCGAGCCAACTCAATTTGCCAAAATGGCAGGAAAGTGATTTGTTTGAACAGCAGCATGTATTCTTTTTGCTGCTCTGGTGAGATGAATTGGTGTATTTTGCCATCAGAAGAGCAGCAGATTCAGCACTGGGCTGTTAGATTAGTGCTATAAAATCTGCTTAAATGGAACCTGCAGTTTCATCTGATGGGCAGATCGCTGGATGACTCTATGTGAACAGCCTATAATGGAAAAAAAAAAGCTTCTGACATTTGGTGAACTACCTTTCCTACCTTTGCCATTCTCTATGAGCCTGTGTTGGGCACACAACAGTCAACAAAAATACGACCTCCTCAAAAAAGGTAAAACGTGTTTGTCCCAACCCCATCTAGAAGAGAAGTCCATTATAGCCCCACTATCTAAGGCAAAAGCATTCAGTCTTCATCCAGCACTTTTACAAATGCAGCTCAGAATAGTAGGGAGAAACTGTCTTAGCGTTTGTTATTCTCCCTTGAACTTCAAAAACTAAGCTTAAGCCTCAAGGTTCAGAATATTACATCCCACTGGTTGAAACAGTTTAGCAATACACAAAGCATACACCTCCACAGCTGTAAACCATGAAACCCTCAAGCTCTCCACGCCTAGAACCAATGTTTCATTCCCTCAGCTCAGTAGTATCTGAAATTTTTTTTGACTAACCTGGGGTGATGCAGATTGCTCATAAAACACCAGCTGCTTTAATGTTGATAAGGCTATCATATTAGTATGTGGGAAATCAGTGCTTTAATGGTAATCTAAGAAAACAAAAAAGGTCAAATGAATAAACAGCAATCACAAAGAAGAAAGAACACAATATCTTCAAAAGAAGTTGGGCATGCTTCAGTTAAGTAGCTCTCTAAATGGTTTGGGTAACATACTCTACCTGGGCTATTGATGTGCTTTTTTACACTGTATGTCGATTTACCTGCAGGGTGTAGATCTGCACCACAAACCAAATTTTGAGCCCTACAGCAATGGCATTTCCTTTTCCTTCTGAAAGGAGACCATGCATCTAAAGACTTGGAGAGAGTCAAACAGGACATCAGCCTTAGGCAGTGTTGGCTTATAATGCTATTGGCTTGCTCTGCATGGTGCCTTTGGGTGCACTGATCCACTCATCCTGGCAAACAGGAAAAAAGTATCCTAGCTCGCGGTTCAGGTAATATTTAGAGTGATATTTAAACATACCTGTAAGCATTCAAGAGCCTATGCATGCTTCAATGAGAAATAATGTGTTCCTAGAATACCTTTTTATTCTTTGCCCAGGGCTCCAAGTTGCAAAACTTAATCAAAAAAGTGTAGGAAGAAAGTGCAAGACACAATGTCCCTTTGTGTTGTAAGGCAGCAGTAGAAATCTGTCTCTTGACTGGCGATTCTTTTTACAGACTTGGCTTGCAAAGGGAAAGGGCGTTTCTGCGATGTGAACATCAGTACTTTCCGGTTCTGATAAGCAGACACAGGAAGTTCATCTAAATAATAACTAGGCATTTTTGCCATACATCAAGGTCAGCACACGAACTGTCAGGGTACTCTGGTTTTCCACGGTGGGAAGTTGGCTAGCTTGTGCTAGCTAACGTGATATAGGACAAGAGGAGATGGCCTCAAAGTGCGACAGGGAAGGCTTGGGTTGGATATTAGGAAAAATTTCTACATGGAAAGAGAGACGTAGTGTTGGAACAGGCTATGCAGGGAAGTGGTGGAGCCCCCATCCCTGGCAGTGCTCAAGAAAGGTGTGGATGAGGCACTTAGGGACATGGTTTAGCAGGCAGCGTGGGGATGGGTTTACAGTCGGACTCAATGATCTTGAAGGCCTTTCCAGCTATAATGATTCTGTCATTCTAGGATTTAAGAATACCTTTTTTCTGCATGAAGCTATGGACTGCAAGCTCTTACTGAAGGTGAAGGCATAATATAAAGAAGTTTTAGTTTCAGGGTTGAGATACTTATCAGTGTATTCTCTCTGTGCTTCTGTTTTGCAACAAAAATCGCACAGGTAGCTAAATCCCATATGCCCTAATGTTTTTGAATCAAAGGTTATGCATTTTTCAAAATTCATGTCAGTTCAATTCATACCACTACAGACTATTTGTGTTAATAAATGGAAGGGGCCAATAGGCCTGTCTCAACAGAATGAAGAGAAAATGTAATTTATGTTATGGCAAAATGGATTCCTGACATAGTTGATTTGTCTCTGCTTAGAAAAAAAAAGTCTCTAATGTTGCAAGTTTTCTACTACTATCAAAAGTAGGAAAAACAAAAGGCAATTCCTGTTTAGTTATTATGTTGTATTTTCCTAGTAATGCCAGACTGGTTCAGAAGCTTACCTGTCAGGCAACTGTGGATAATTATTTAATTTTAGAGTATTCATCTTTATCAGAGTCACATTTATCTGCTTGGACATTGTAAATCAATGACTAGGAATGATTTGGAGGACACTGTGGCAAAACAGTGTCTCAGAAGATAGTCATTAACAAAGAGTATGTTTTATATGGTTTTTAAAGTTAGCTAAATAGCTAACTTTAATAGCTAGCTACAGTTTGCTGCAAGACATAGCCTTTTAATGATTTGGGTTTCTAAGGGCATCCTTTTTTTAAATTAGGGTTTAGGCAAAAATACATTTATGCCTTGAGCTAAAAGAATGGTTATATTTAGAAATTATGACAAAACTTCTCAGTACAATACATGGATGACCGTTCATGCATTATATGTGAGTTCATTTTGCGTTATTTATATCTTTCAGAAAAGTGCACATGCTGTGCCCAAAAGCTGTGCTTGAACTACGGCAAAGCTTTTTAGAAAAAATCAATCTTGATTTGATATCGCTGGTGAAACGTAACACATTTTTTTCAGTGGTTCATCGCCCTCTTTGGTGAAAATTAAATACATAAATAAGAAAATTTGCTTCGTATCCTTTCTGAATTCATTTATATTCAGCTTTCAAGTGCTGGACCTCTAGTAGTTAGGCAGGACATAAACCCTTTCACTGTCAAACTTCTGTTCCTCCTATTAGATGCAAGACTATGATTAAGTCCCAACTCCTTAACCTTCTCTTTGATGAGCTAAGTAGATTAACCTTCTGGAGTCTTTCACTGCGAGGCATGACTTCTAATTCTTTAATCATTCCCTAGGCCCCGTTATGAGCCTTGTCCAATTTCTCAGCGTTCTTCATGAAATTTGGATGCCTTAACTAGGCACAACCTTCCAGGCAGGATCATACTGGTGCCAAACGCAGAAGTAAAATATTGTACTCTTGTCCCCCTTGATAAGGCCTTACAAGTAAATGAGGAGTTGGCTCGGCCTAATTTACTAAATGAAACCCAGAGCCACTGTCCTATCCTTGAGACTTAGCATTACTCCTTTTCCCATGCTGTGTCTCTGGTAGCATCCTGCTTCTTATTCACGGTCCTGCTCTGTCGACTTGCTGCAAAAGGGCTTCATGGCTCTGGCAGGCTTCAGTTCCGCCCTCATGTAAAACCCTCTGCTCTGAACGACGTATTAGATGTTTTTCTTCAATCACGCTCCGTTCTAGAGCAGACACGTAATCTGTTGTGGCAGCGAGCTGGCACTGTACATAGCCGCTGCGAGCCCCTTGCAGCGCAGCGCGTGCGTGAGCCGACGCACGGCAGCGCACGGTGCTGGTGACAGGGTGGCTCCCGCATCCCGGTGCGCTCCTGTTGGGCTGGCCGACAAGCCGAGACGCTGCGCGTTGCACCTCCATCAGCTGCGAGGGAAAGAGCTGCCAAATGGGCACCAGGCACGGCACACAGGACTAGACCAAAGCTAATACATTGCTCTCTTAATTTTCTTTCTAAGCTCTTGAGGAGCTGCAGGTCTCCATTTGCCTTTACATCTTTATTTTATAATATCACCTTCTATTTCTCTTTGCTGTAACCATCCTGTTCTCATGGTCCACGGATCTGTAACTATGCAGTACTACTTAAGAGTTGTAGATTGCTTCTTTTTCTAGTAGTAGTTGTAGTTTGTAGCTGTAGTTTGCTTTCCTTTCCTTGGTTACTTTTGAAGTCTGAGGGTAAAATCAAAGCTTTGTTGAAGCCAGAGGTGCTCTGTGGTCACTATAGCCAAGGCTCTTCCATCAGGCTTTTCTTGACTTACTGAGAGGTTTTAAAACAACTAGCTACCTAAGATTATAAATTTTTTTCTCCTCTACATTTTTGAAATGAAGATAACATTTCGTATGTAGACTACTTGTTTCAACCTCTACACTGTCCTCAACTTTCAGAAGAATGACATCACTCTTGGTTCAGTGTGTAGATCAAGCATAGCATGGAGTGCTTTAGTATTTAGTGATAAATGAGGGTGTGTGGTTTCATACAGAGAACTCAAGGAATGTGAATCCTTGGATTCATCAGCGAAGAATTGTTCCATCATGGAAAAGAAGGGAGCAAGCAAGTTTAATAGAGCTACCCTAAATTCAGTGACCAGAAAAACTTTTCCAAAACTACTATGTACAAGCAGGATGCAGTTAATAGCACAGCACCAGCATGAATTAAGCTCTGGCGAGCTGCAGGATATTAGAAATAGCTTGTTTAGAAGAAATGTTGTTGCTTGCTCCGCAACGAAGTCGGGACGGCCCAGGATGCATGCTATATGTAAGCTTTTATTGATCAAGTAGGCACAGCACTTCAGACCCCACGCTCGCGCGTGCACATACGTGCGCAATCCCTCCCCCTGAGTCTGTCTTATATACTCTTCATCCTCATCATGGCTGGACTGTGATTCCTGATTCGCTGTTCCACTCAGTTCTTCTTCATTAACGACTTCCACATCTTCACGTCCTTTAAGTTGTTTATTTGCTGCAGTCCGTATCTTTCCAGGTGGTTTCAAGGACAAGGTAGCCTGAGAAAGTTTCGGCTCTCAGACCAACTGAAGGCTGTCTCACCAATTCTTAGTTCTCACAAAATGTTGTGGTTGCATTTAACTTGTTGCAGGAAGGTGTTGCCTGAACTTCTAACACTGTTCAGTTTTTCTGTATAAGCTGTTGTGCAGGCCATATTTCAAAGCTTTGTCAAAACAACTTCTTGTTTTAAGATTAAAGAGTCTCCACGATATGAAATTTAAAAGAAACCAAGCAAACAGCAGAATCAGAGTGCTGAAAAATAGGGAGCTGCATTCACAGGCACTCATGGTTCTGCATTTTGTGGCACTTGCAGTGACTTTGGGAATGAACATATCTATAACCGGCAGCACACACCAAAGGAACAAACAGCAGTTTCTCAGCACCGTTTTTGAAGTGCTACAGAAAATGCTGCAGAGGCTTTAGAGGTAAAAGCTAGAGTACTTGTGCATTCTTTTGTCTTGTTCTTGTTTCTATACATGAACTGTATTCATCTTTACTGTGCATCTTGGTTGTGCGTAGGAGGTCAGGCAGAGGGGGCAAGAGACCTGCGTGGATGAGCAAGGAGCTGGTGGCAATGCTCAAGCAGAAGAAGGTGGCATACACAATGTGGAAGAAAGGGCAGGCCCCTGGGAAAAATACAGGAGCGTAGTCAGGGAATGCAGAGATACAACTAGGAAAGCTAAGGCGCAGCTGGAACACAGCCTGGCAAGGGATGTTAAAAATAACAAGAAAAACTTCTATAAATATATTAACAGTAAAAGGAAGATCAGGGGAAATGTGGGTCCTCTAGTGAATGGGATGGGCACCCTGGTTAC